>CM029537.1:5238414-5838414 GCA_017141395.1 Laodelphax striatellus
TACTAGAAAAATTTATGATTATAGAATCTTCGTAATATCAACGGTTTAAGAGTTATTCAAGTAACAAAGTTTTAAATGGCCGTCTTTTTGTTTTATGGATTTGAAAATTTGTCATGATTTTTTTGTAGCTCTGTCTAGTTGTCATAAATGTTGTTGCTAAGTTTCAATTCAATATGTTTCACAATTGTTAAGAAGAAAATAATAAGCGAAAAAAACAAAATGGCAGCTGTGTGAATAACTAAGGACTTACGGACAATTTGAATGTGATATTTAGATATGGTTTTTACCCAGGAACAATGCCCTACAATATTGGTAGGGTGTTCTGAAACACTCTGTATATTTGACTCGTTATATCCATCCTACACAGACATAATCGATTAAACCAACCAATGAATTGGATGGATCTGAAGTGTACCTTTCAAGTTTATCACTTCACAAGTTACAATTTGAGTTGTACAAGTAGCATATCCTTCAACGTAGCAGCTCAAGTTGTTAAAGTTTTGTTATTGTAGGACGCACTTCAAAGTATGGAGTAGGCCTACCTCTGTCATGAGAATAAAGTTCTTCCTCTTCCTTTTCTCCTTCTTCTTCTTGTTCTTCTCCTTTTCTCCCTCTTCTTCTTCTTCTTCTTCTTCTTCTTCTTCTTATCCTTCTTCTTCTTCTTCTTCTTCTGCTTCTTCTCCTTCTCTTCTATCTGACTATCATTCCTTTCCTCCTCCTCCTCCTTCTCCTCTCCTATTGACCACCTTCTCATCCTCATTTATCCCCCTCTCACCCTTTTTCCATTTCTCGTTCTCTTCCTTCTCCTCATTTTTCCTCCTACTCCTCCTCCTCCGCTTCTTCTTCTTCTTTTACTTCTCCTTATCTTTTTTCGCCTTCTTCATCACCTTCTCCTTTCTATTAATCTTCTCCTCACCCTCCTTCTCCTTCACCTTCTGAATTCCCATTACAAGTCTAGGATTCTAATTTTATAAAAAAAAACTTCTAAGAATAATTTTCACTGTTATTTGTCTTCTTCCTCATATCAATGCTGTCATATTATACACTTGTTATCTTGTTTACTCTTAAGGAATGAACATTTCAGTTCGATTCTACAAGTCGTATGTATAAATCGTATCATTTCAACCTCTATACATGGTCTAGGCCCGTATTAGACGACCATAATTATCTTTTATTCAATATTCTATAAAAGATGCCCTAAAAGACTATCAAAAATGTTCGTCAAAGATTTTTCATAAGAGATTTATTATGAAACATATGATCGTCTAATACGGGCCTTAGCTAAGGCTAGGCGTACACCGGTAAGTCAAGACAAGACAAGATGACATTAGTCACGTTTAGTCACAGTAATTCATATAGCTGCTTATGAAGCAGCAGACATCGATGCAATGATTAATCGGTGTTTGTTGCTTTATAAGCAAATATATGTGAATTACTGTGACTAAACGTGACTAATCTCGTCTTGTCTTGTCTTGACTAACCGGTGTACGCCTAGCCTAAGAAGCACCTGTGAGGTATTTCTCTTTCTCCTCCCAGTCCTTCAACTTCACAAGCCCCTTCTCAACTTCTGCTTTGCCCTTCCTTTTGACAACAAAAGCTCTTCTCAGCAAGTCGAAACTCTCCTCTTGCTGAAATTCCTTCAGTGAGTGGATCTGGCAAGTTCTGTATTTGTTGGTAAGTGGTGCTCAAAGCAGAAGAGGAAGAGAGAAGAGAGAAGAGAAGAAGAAGAAGAAGGGGAAGTAGGAAAAGACAACGGAAACTCGAAGAAGGAGAAGAAGAATACAAAAATGAAGGGTGAGACAAGAAGAAAAAGGAGTAGAAAGTAGAAAGGGATGAGGATGAGAATGACGAGGGGGAAGAAAGAGATGAAGGAGGAGAAAGAATGGAAGATAAGATGTAGGAGGAGAAGTAGAAGAAGGAGATGAAGGTGTCGAAGGAGGGGGAGATGGTGAGAGGAAGAAGGAGAAGAGAAAGATGGAGGAGAAAGAGGTGGAGAAAAATAGAGAAGAAAACAAGAAGAAGAGGGAGGATAAGGCGGGAGAAAGTGGAAAAGAGTGAGTAAAACGAAAACAAGAAAAAGTGGAGGAGGTGGCGAAGGGGAAGGAGATGGAGGTGGAGGAGAAGGGAAGGAGAGGAGGAGGAGAAGAAGAAGAAGGAGGTGGAGGAGAGAGAAGAAAAGAAGAAGAAAGAAAGGAGGAGAAGAAGAAAAAGAAGAAGAAGGTGGGGGAGGAGGAAAAGGAGCAGAAGAAGGTGGAGAAGGAGGAGGAAGAGGAGGAGAATAAGGAAAACAAGAAGAAAAAAGAAGATGAAGGAAAAAGAAAAAGGAAATAGGAAGAGATGTGGGAAGAGGAGAAAGAGTAGAAGGAGAATAGAAGGTGAATAAGGAGTTGAAGAAGGTGGTGAAGAAGAAGTAGAAATGGAAGAAAATGAAGGAGGACAACAGGGAAAACGAGGAGGGAGTATTTGAGAAGGATAAAGAGTAGAGTACGAAAGGAGAGTGGGAGGGAGAAGAAGAAGAAGAAGAAGGAGAAAAAAAGAAGAAGAAGAAGAAGAAGAGAGGAAGAAAAAAGGAGAAGAAGAAGAAAAGAAGAAGAAGAAAGAAAGAAGAAGAAGAAGAAGAAGAAGAAGAAGAAGAAGGAGGAAGAGAAGAAAGAAAAAGAAAGGAGGAGGAGGAGGAGGAGAAGAAGAAGAAGAAGAAGAAGAAGAAGAAGAAGAAGGAAGAAGAAGAAGAAGAAGAATGTGAAAAAGGAGGAGGAGAAGCAGGAGAAGAAGAGCCCTTTTACTTGCTGAGCTGTTGAGATTATTTTACCGCATTACTGTTCAAGCAACTGGCCGTCAAACGTTTTTCAGTTCGCCTGGAAGTTGAATGTCAAATTTATCAGTTGGAATGAAGCTGTAATGTTTGAGGACTTTAAGAAGAAGGAGGAGAAGGAGAATTGGGAGCAGAAGAAGTTGGTGTAGTTCCCTTTTGCGTCCGTAGCTTTGACGCATACCTCGTTACTTAGTTTGTTACCTGGAGAGATCTGAAGCAGAAGTGGAAGCAAATAATATAATGTTGTCTGCAGAAGGGGACTTTGAAATAGTTTTTCTACCCACTCAGAGCAGAACATTAAGAGAAAAAGAAGGAAAAGAGTAGCTGATAAAGTGGAGTAACTATGTTGAAACTCAAAGAGACAGAATGTTGAACTGTTATATCAAAGAGACACCAAAACACCAAATTAAATGAAAATTCTCTTCTTCTTCTTCTTCTTCTTCTTCTTCTTCTCCTCCTCGTTTTTCTTCTCCCACTTCTTCTCCTTCATCTTCTTGATGAAGACAAGACAAGACGAAATTAGTCACGTTTAGTCACAGTAATTCACATAGCTGCTTATGAAGCAGCACACACCGATGCAATGACTAATCGGTGTGTGTTGCTTCATAAGCAACTATGTGAAGTACTGTGACTAAACTCGTCTTGTCTTGTCTTGACTAACCGGTGTACGCCTAGCCTTAGTGTTAGATAAACTGGAATTGTCAACCTCAACAAGATTCATCAATAATTATGGAAAAATTCTACAACTTCAACATTTGTTCTAAAAATCTCACCAGAGATTGATGATGGTGAAACAACCGAGACCGGTATCTCAATAAATTTTGGGTTTCAGAAACTTTGACTCTTTCTATCAACCTTCTTCTTTCTACCAGCCAACATATTAATCTGTTTTCTTCGTCTTTTTCTCATTGTTCGTCATACTCTGCACTGCACCGCCCAGAAATTTAATTAAATAAATAATTAAATTAATAATTCGAACACAATTTATTCATTGGGAGTGTTGATAGTGACTAAGCTGAAAAATATAGCCTCAAACTTTGCAGCCTCATTCCAACTGATGAATTTGACATCGAACTTCTGAACGAACTGAGTTACGTTTGAGTGACAGCTCGGTGGCTAGAACTACAACGGTACAGCTGCAGTGCAATAGACTCAACAACACAACCAATCGATCAGATGGAACGCCACAGCTAGGCTTCCATTTTCTACAGACTTCTTCTTCTTTCACTTCTCCTTCTCCCTCTTGTTCTCCTTTCTCTTTTTCTCTATTCTTGTCCCTTTCTTCTTCATTACCACTTTTATTTGTTCTTGTTCCTGTTTTTCTTCTTCTTCTTCTTCTTCTTCTTCTTCTTCTTCTTCTTCTTCTTCTTCTTCTTCTCCCTTCTTCTTCTTCTTCTTCTTCTCCTTCTTCTTCTTCCTTCTTCTTCTTCTTCTTCTCTTCTTCTTCTTCTTCTTCTTCTTCTTCTTCTTCTTCTTCTTCTTCTTCTTCTTCTCTTCCTTCTTCTCTTCCTCTCCTCTTCTTCTTCTTCTTCTTCCTACTTCTTTTTATCCTCCTTCTTCTTCTTCTCCTCTCTTCTTCTTCTCCCCCTTTTCTTCTTCTTCTTTCCTTCTTCTCCCTCCTCTTCTTCTTCTTCGTTTTCTCATATTTCCTTCCTATTCTGCTTCTCGCTCTCATCCTTTTTCCTAATTATTTTTTTCCCTTCTTCTGTCTATCTTCTTCCTTTCTATTGTCATCCGTGGCAGAGCGTGGTATACTTATTTGGTCATCGCCGGGTATTTTATGTCCTATAGGAAATATACCCGGCGATGACCGGTAGAGTATACCACGCTTCGCCACGGAATGTCATCTTCTTCCCCTTCTTCCATATCTCCTTTCATTCCACCATCTTCTTTTTCCTTTCTTAGTCAATGTTCCTCTTATCCTCTTCTTGTTTTCATCCTCTTTCTTCTATCCTTCTCCCTCTGCTTTCTATTCTCTTATCTCTCATATTTCCCCCCTCTTTTTCCTCTTTTTTTTCACAGCTCCTTCTTGTCCTTCCTCTCTTCTCATTATTACATTTTTCCTTATTGCTCTCTCTTATTTATTATTCCTGCTCAGTCTTATTCTCTCACTTATTCCTACATTCTCCCCCTCCTATTCTTCCTCCTCTCCTTCTTCATCTCCTTCTTTCACTTCTTTCTCTGCTTCTCCATTCTCTCTCTCACACCTTCTTCTTCTTTCCGCATTGAACCAGTATAAGCTGATTTGTGCCATCGTCTGTTTTTATTTCAACTTTAAAAAAGTTGGAAAAAATGGAAACTTTGCTCCTATTGCTGCTGCCTTGCTGCCCCAGACACAAAATTAGATCGTGATACAAATACCCGATCCCCCCCTTTTCCCCCACTCCCTTCCTCTCCTCTTGCAAACTGTCACGATGTGGCGACCTTCCCCTTAAAACTTTTAGGGGTCTCACTCCCCACCCTCCTCACTCAAAAGTTTTAAGCGCAGCTTTTTCCAGCTCGAGTTCAAAAACTTTGTCTCAATATTCATGAAATGAATATTGAAAAACGTTGGATAAGACCCCAATTGGTCAATATAGGAATGATAGACATAATAAGCCTCGGTTATTAAATCAAATTTTACATTACAATAAGTTTAAATTATAATTTAATTACATTATAATAAATTTATTAAATTACACGTCACCAGTCGTTTAGTTCTATGGGTTATTTCTTGAATTTTAGGTACAAAAACAATTATTTTCTATTTAAAACTGTATTGTATAGGACATCAGAATATAATGACATTATATTCATGAGATTATTCTGACAAATTATCATAAATGAGTTTCATTATAGAAATAATATATTATGGTCTTAAAGATATACTCTAATATTCTAACATCAATGTAATTTATTTATATTCACAGAATTATTCCGACAAATTATCATGGATGAGTTCTATTAAAGAAATATTATATATTATGGTCTGAAATATAATACTATAATATATTGTATTAATAATATCACTTATTAAAAAAACGAGGTTGTCAGTGAATTGGGAGATTATATGGTAACACAAAAAGTAATTTTAAAGAATAGACGTATCAGTTTTGATTATACCAAATGAAACTTCACAATTTTCAAGAAATAACATCCCGAAGATGTCCTCCATTTTGCTCAATAAATTCCAGCAAGTGTGAGCAGAGGTTAGATCACGTGACCTATCAAGGTGAACGACTCCCATTGGCCCAGACAAGCCCCTCCCACAGTGGGCGGTTCAAACAAACGTCATCAGCAATGGCGGCTAATTTATACAACATTATATTTTCCATATGAATTGCGGAGTTAACGCTATCAATATTTATATCACAATAATTATCTTTATATATTATATAATATATCTATATTATATTTTTCAATATTTATATCACAATAT
The DNA here is from genome assembly GCA_017141395.1 of Laodelphax striatellus. Classification (NCBI taxonomy): domain Eukaryota; kingdom Metazoa; phylum Arthropoda; class Insecta; order Hemiptera; family Delphacidae; genus Laodelphax; species Laodelphax striatellus. The sequence goes on from CM029537.1 coordinate 5,244,645, forward strand.
CACTGAAATAACGGAATAACTATTTGATTGTTGTGAAAGAATAGGCTACCAACCGCTCTGTCTCCGAGATTCCTGACTTTGCAGTTGAGATAAGCTGTCTTGCCGATTGTTGTCGTGACTTCTCTGCGTGACGAGTTGTCGAAATAAGGCTGGGCGAACGCCTGCTCCCAATAGCTCATACCATGCTCCAGCCCTGCAAATTAAAAACTCTGAATCAAAAACCATAAAAGTTTTATAGGAGTAAATAATTGAAATTGAAATTCTTTTTATGTTCATCAGTCTTCTATTCATCAGATAAATTGTAGATTTAGGCCTAATTATTAAGAATACAGTAAGTCGACTAGAAATAATTGACAAGTGCACAGTTCCACAGATATTTGAATCAGACATACTTGCTCTAAATCAGTAAATATCTCGAAAACGGTTTAGCATATCGATGTACGATTTCCGCCATTCATTTCTCTTGAAATTCTGTATCGATATCATGTATAACATGACCACCTCCCCATTTAAAAAAGTGATGTTTGATTCAATATAGCGGATCCAAGAAGACGGACCAGATTTTTGAAGTCACATTAAAGTATTTTGAATTTGAATACGATCCCCAATGTCACCTACCGTCAAATTACTTTTGTACAAGAAATACTAAGCCGTTTCCAACCCTGTATAGTAAACAGTATAGTGTATAGTAGTATAGTGTGATAGAGGCTCAATTCCGGGCCATCTCAATTACAAACAGGCCTTCTCAACTATTTCGAATTAATTGCATTCTACCTGGCATTGGGTATATATATATAGCAATTTATACCTATAAACGCTTCATGGACCCTTGGCTGACATTTGTTTTAAGCTGAATGTGACGTCATCAACTTGATTTGATTCTGACTCTCCCGCCAAAATGAAGGGCTGAATTATATATGAATAATCTCAAAGAGCAGGTAGCAGGAAATAATATGCTATTTCCATAATAATCTAATGTCAAGCAAATGACAATGACTTTTCAATGAATTTGTCCCTTGTCCCTTCATTTAATTCCATCCTTAGCTTAATTCATCCTAATTGAGAATTATTGATTTATGTAAATTCATAAGTATATTGTTAAATGAAAGCTTATTATACACAGTTAGTCAAGACAAGACAAGATTAGTCACGTTTAGTCACATACACACATAGTTGCTTGAAGCAACACACACCGACATTGCATCGGTGTGCTGCTACAACTATGAATTGTGACTAAACATGACTAATCTCGTCTTGTCTTGTCTTGACTAACCGGTGTACGCCTAGCCTTACAGGAATTGGCAAAAGTATGATGGATTTGTCCAAGCTAACCAATCAAAAGTGTGACATCAAATGGCCACACTGTTATTATACAGTCTCTGTATGATAGACTATCTGAATGATCAACGGAACAACTTGTCATGTTCAGTTGTGACATGACTAGACCAACCATTCACTACTACACACACAACCACACTACCACACTCTAACACATACTATCACATCCACTACATGTTTTCACATGTCATTATTGAATTTATGAAGTTTCCACACGAAGTATGTACAGTACACGTTTCCACATTAATACCTACATGAAGGGGTAACATCAACTGAACAATGGCTCGAAATAAGCTTGTCATGTATGTTGACAGTCTAGTGACATAATATTGAGAAGTTCCAGTTACACAATTTTGACAAGTGTGGCAATCAGGCGATATTACATTACAATTCCTGGATGAGCTTGGTTTAGGTAATTCAAAACGTACACATAATTATATACAGGAGTTTCTGGGATGCAAGAGGTTTCTGATTGATTTATACAGTATGTATTGTTGTAATTCTGAATCTGAAATCTTTTTAAACAAAATTCAAAAAATTACAAAAAAGACATACACTCAAATTAGTATAAATCAAAAGAATATAAAATTATAAACCAGTTTTTAAGGAAAAATACTGACAGAAAGGTAAACAGAGTTACAATAAAATAACAACGGAAAATTACAGAGCTATGGAAAAATACTGACGGAAAGGTAAACAGAGTTACAATAAAATAACAACGGAAAATTACAGAGCTATGGAAAAATACTGTCGGAGAATTTTAGCTACCGAAATCTCACAGGGCTAAGAAAACAAATATGAATGGAAAATTACAGAAGTATGGAAAAATACAGACATAAAACTACGCAAATTCATTGGTAACTGACGAATTATATGGAATATTGGATAGATTTAGAACTGATGGAGTAAGATTTTTTTTTGGTGGAATCACACCCTGGCGTTTCAAAACTGCAGATTCAGACTTAGGGCCCAAAAATACATAAAGAACCGTAAAAATAAATTGGAAAATTTTTCTGAGACACCCGCGTATAGTCAATATTTGAATGAGTGAATGATATTTTATTTCAAGTTCCAATGGTAAGATGTGATGTTAAGCTCAGCTCTGTCTCCAGTTTGTAAGTACTGTCTGCAAGAACGTTCCGGACCTGAAAGCTCACGGAAACTTCCATATGATGCAGGCGTAAAACTTGAAAAGAGTAGCCTCAAAAATGTTTATTTTTAACCATAACAAATGCAAAAGAAATCATTTCAGTTGGAGATAATAGTGTATACCTTTCTTGCCAATGTACTTGAAGGATATCTTCCTAGCACCTTTATGAAGGTGCGTTACAACCTATTATTCTTTCCTCTAATTCAAAACTAGTAGCTATAGGACTGCAGTAACGTAATTATCTCTACTTTCCCAGTGCTCCTCACACATCTTCCATTCTATACACCTTCTTACCTACAATATTTCGCCATTTTACTATTCATAAATAATAATAATAAATGGAATTCTTATTCATAATTTCCAGCTTTTGGAGCAATTTCAAGAGTATAGTAGATTATTTCAAGTGTTAGGAAAGCTATTTTGAAGTTATTTCTTTAAAAAAAAAAGCTTGTATATTGAGAGAATGGATTCAGGATTGTCTGTAACCACATTTAAAAATTTTTAATTTGTAAAAGTGACCTTTTCACACCAATGACCACACTGTTATTATCAGCGACCACATAGTAGAATTCTACTATGTGGTCGCTGGTTATTATACTGTATAGTCTCTGTACATCAAACGACGTAGTGAGACTAGTTTGCTGCAGCCGCCATCTAGAATAAATTCACCCTAGCACAGGATATCGGTAACAAGGGAAAGAGTAGAGTGAAGTTTTGAGCACACTTGTCAACTGGGACAAGTCGCTAACCTAATTTGAGATTCCAGTCACGAAATTCTCTTCTTGTCTTATATAGCCTGCACTCTACTCTACCCGGCTATACCTGCCATTCTCAAGTGGACAGCTCTCGCAAGTTGAGAAACAAAGCAATGCGTCTTCTCAAACTCTCTCTTCTTCTTCATCATATTTCTCTTCTCCTTCTTCTTCTTCTTCTTTTCTATTCTACCTTATATTCTCTTCTAACTTCTATTCTATTCGCAGAAAGAAAAAACATGTCATACATGTTTTCTCTCTTCATGTTTTTTCGTCAATTTCTAGAGCAGGACAAAGTGTTTTTTCCTGGACACACTGTATATTATGTATTTTCTTGGGGGCCCAATAAGGATTGGAGTTTGAACAGCAGCAGCTGCAGCTGTTGTTGTGGACAAGGTGTCACAACTTGCTTTGTCAGCGTTCTTACAACACTATACTGCTCCGTTCAGAGCTGTTGTGTAGTCAGCACTCTTCTAAAAAGTCAGCATTCTGTTCGACCATTTGCCTTTTACCCTTTTCTTCTTCTCCTTCTTCTTTTTCCACTTATTTTTCATCTTCTTCTCATTCTTCTTTTACCTCTTCTCCTTTTCTCTCATCTTCTTCTTTCTCTTATCCATATCTTGTTTTCTTCTTCATCTTCTTCTCATCCATATCTTTTCTTCTTCATCTTCTTCTTTCTTCTTCTTCTTCTCTCTACCACTTCTTCTTTCTTCTTCTTCTTCTTTCTTCTTCTTCTTCTTCTTCTCCTTCTTCTTCTTCTTCTTCTTCTTCTTCTTCTTCTTCTTCTTCTTCTCTTCTACTCCTTCTTCTTTTCTTCTTCTTCCTATTCTTCTTCCTCTTTCTTCACCTCTTGTTTTCTTCTCCTTACTTCTTTTTATTCTCTTGTACCTCTTATTGTTCTCCTTCTTCTCCTTATTCTCCTTATTCTTCTTCTTCCTCTTTTCCTCCTTATCGATCCTTGTCTTCTTCTTCTTCTTCTTCCTTCTTTTTTCCTATTCATCCCTTGTCTTCTTCCCACATTCTTCTACTCCCTCTTATTCTCTTCTTCTTCTTCTTCTCTTCTTCTTCTTCTTCTTCTCCTCTTCTTCTTCTCTTCTTCTTCTCTTCTTCTTCTTCATCTCTCTTCTTCTTCTTCCTCTTCTCCTTATCGAACCCTTCTTCTTCTTCTTCTTCCTCTGTTTTCCATGTTCTTCTTCTTCTCCTCTTATTGTTCTTCTTCTTCTTCTTCTCCTTCTTCTATTACTTCTTCTCCTTGTTATTTTTCTTTTTCTTTCCCTTTTTTTTCCTTCTCGCTCCCTGCCTGTCAGATATGATTATCCTCAATATTCTGGACAGCATCAAGCACAGAATACTACTGTGGAATCGTCTCTTTCATATTTCCCTTCTTCCCTTTGGTAATATTGTTATTTGCAATCTCGTCTTGTCTCTGTGACGTTGATATTCTTGGTAAATGCTTCCTTGATCAAAGTGACAATCTTTTTCCATCTGATTTGACGAGTGATAGGCTATCATCTTCTAATAAAAAATTGATTTTATTTGAAAAGTTAGTAAGCAGTGTCTTGAATTCCGATCCCGTTAACGGAAGAGATTCCCGAATTCACTAGAGTAATAACAATTTTCAAGTACGGTACAACAAATTAGTGGTTCCATAATCCATAGAGTGCTTTTTAAAAATTTGTGAAGTCTTTTGTAACAGCGAACATTGACAACAAACAGAAAGGATTGACAAGGTTCATTGAATAGTACTGAAGTGTAGGAAACTGGATAGAAATGAACTGTAGAGAATTAAAAGTATAAAATATAAAGTAAAGTATTTAAGAAGTTTAGAATCTCCTCTTGCCAATTTATAGCAGGATTAATTTAATTTGGCGAAAAACAGCTAATTTGGCAATCAGTAAACTGCTGATTTAAGGCAGCTTTGACACAATAATCCAAAAACTTAACTGGAAAGTCTCAAAGACCTTTAAAAGTCTTTAAAATGCCTTCTGAAAGAAGACCCTTCAAAGAACACTTTTTAAAAGACTTTTTCAATAGTCTGAGAGATTCAGCATTATTTGTAGTTTAAGTATTGTGATACTATAGTCCGATTCACGTCAAGAAGTCAGCATTGTTTATAATTATGAGGAGCATTGATGCCAAGTTTCATTGAGAGAGAAAGAGAAAACTGCACCAAACGTGTTTGTTGGGACTGTGTGCGGCAACTATGCACAGTGCGAATAGGATAGCAAACTCCCATCTAAGCAATGCTGACTTCTTGACGTGAATCGCACTATAGTCGACTAATCAGCTGTTTTTCGACAAATTAAACTATTCCTGCTATAGATTTGAATTGGATTTGATCGGATCAGCTGATTCAGTTTGACAATAATTCTCAGTACACGATACGGAGTGCTGTATTCTGATTTGTGTAGATCCCGTGTGATGATGAAAACCTACACTATAATAGCCTCTATATGCAACGGGTTTCAAAAAATATGTTGAAACGACAGTTTGGCATAAATTGTGAAACTGTAACACTCGAAACTGTGTTAAAAGTTTCGTGCTCTAAATTTTTATTAAAATTCAATATTTTTCTATTATCAATGAGTGTTTTGTGCTGTGTTCTAGTTTTATATTTTTCGGACTTTAAAAAATCAAAAAATACTTTTTTTAAATTCTAGTGTCTGTTTTCTAAGTGAACAAGCTCACACTATTTTCCCTATCAAGGGAAAATTGGTTACGTTGGTGAAATGAGTCATATCTTAAAATTCAACCAATTATGCGGCTGAGAGCAACCAAATTCTACCGTGATTCTTATTATGGATAGATACATCGATACATCGATGTTTGAAAACTATGTTTTCTACCCATCGATGTTTTTTCTATCGATACCCATGCCCAGTTCTTATAGTGTAGGGAATATATCATTATTGTGTTGAAGATTGATGGAATACAAAGAGCCAGTTGGAGATTCTAATGGAGGAAAATGGGGGTAATTGGGAAGAAGAAAGTGGAGATAAAATGGGAGAGAGAGAAAATTATCTTGGGCCGGATGCCAAGTAAAGCCTTGATCGCTATAAGCTTGGAAGAGCACATCTCTGAATCCTTCTTGAGGATTTGTTAGAATTACTGGGGTGAGTTTAATTAGTTATGTGAGTATCTGGAGCCATTTCCTTCAACATGATTATGTAAGGTTTACTTCTATAAGTATACTTACATGAGCTCTTCGTGAGGAATTGAGACTTGAGATCGTTGGGTGAATGATAGCTTTTCAACATTTATTTGACAGTCATTTGTACAATTGATAGTCATTTGTACATTTGACAGTCATTTGTACATTTGACAGTCATTTGTACATTTGACAGTCATTTGTACATTTGACAGTCATTTGTACATTTGACAGTCATTTGTACATTTGACAGTCATTTGTACATTTGACAGTCATTTGTACATTTGACAGTCATTTGTACATTTGACAGTCATCACTGTTGAAGAACAAATTGAACCTGCCGAAATTCGATATTTTATCTTCCTTTTGGCACATACCGCATCAAAATCAATCCAGTCTAACTTCTCCACAAACTTTCCAAAATCTTCTTTAAACGGGCACTGAACTCTTTTAATAATAGATGATTATTATGAATGTAATCGCAGAAGACGATCTAGAGAAGATGTAGGAGAATACGAGGAGAATAAAAGGGATAATAGGGAAAGAACAATGGAGGATTTGGGTTTTGTTAGGGAAATGCTAGATGATTGTAGAGAAGGGTTGAAAAAGTAAAAAATTGAACTATTGAGCTTGTAAGATTGTAGTTCAGTAATTTGCCAGGCGATAGCGTGACTTGAAAGCTTTTCAATGTGTACGACAAACATTGATCATCGTTTCTTCTTTCTTTGCCTTTTTCTTGTTCTATTTTATCCTTCTCTTCACCTCCTCATCTTTTCACTTTTCTCATTTAACTGTTTCCTCGTTTTGGTTCACAGCTTCTTCTTATTCTTGTTCTTCTTTCTCTCCATTCATCTTCCCACTCTTCCTTTTTTTGTTTTTCCCATCATTTTTCTCTAACTTATCCTTATCTCCAAAGGATATCCTCTTTTCCTTCTTCTCTCCCCTTTTCTCATTCATCTCCCTCCAATCTTCCTTCTTCTCATTCTTCTTCTTCATCTCCTCCTTACCTGTTATTCCTCCTTCTTTCTTTCCTCCTTCCTCTCCACTTCTTCTTTGTCGTCTTCTCCTTCCTTTTCTTCTCCATTCTATTGTTCCTTTCCTTCTTCTCTATTTTCTTCTTCCTCTCCTTCTTCTTCTTTATTTTCTTCTCCTTTTTTTCCCTTTTCTTCTTCTATCTACCTGTCTCATGCATTTTCTTTCTCATCTTTTTTTTTCCCTTTTCCACTTTTTCTCTCCTCCTCCTCCTTCCTACTCCTCCTCCTTCTCCTACTCCTCCTTCCCATCTTCTCATCCCCCTCCTCCTCCTCCTCCTCCTCCTCCTCCTCGTCCTTCTCCCCTCCTCCTCCTCTTCCGCCTTCTTATTCACCTTCATCTTCTCTATAATTACTAGTTCCGTGACGGTCGGGGTAGCGAAGCATGCAAGCCAGTAGTAACAAATGCACTGCCTGAATACAGCAGGGTGGTTGCGAGCAAGCCGGGGTTGAAGTCTAATTACAATTGAAATATGTCTTCCTCTTTGCCGGATTACACGAAGACGGAGCCCTTTCCACACTTTTCAGCTTGTCATAAATCAGGGAAGCTCCTTTCTCTTGAAATATTCAACGTCTTCTGCTAGCATCTACACTGGTAATCTCCTCTTGCATTAATTTGAGTGAGAATTAGAACGTCGGAAATAATTATTAAGACTGTTGATTGTATGAAACACATTGTATTTTATTGTGTATATACTTGCAACCCTGGGTGATAAATCGTAGACCATGAGGGGAAAATCTTAGATAAGATTAGCGCTTAGCTCGTATCGTTTTCTAGCTTTGTAAATCTCTTTCTAGCTCAAATTTGAACTTTCTTAGTTCAGTCATTCTCAAAGAATGTTTGAATATACGATATATATTATACGATACAGGTATATTGAAAAGAAGAAGAAGAAGAAGAAGAAGATGAAGAAGAAAAAGAAGGGATCGATAAGGAGAAAAAGAGGAAGAAAATGAAGGAGAACAATAAGAGAAAGAAGGAGAATAAAAAGAAGTAAGGAGAAGAAGAGGGAGAAGAAGGAAAGAAGAAGAAGAAGGAGAGAGGGAAGGAGGAAAGAAGGAGAAGAAGAAGAAGAATAATGGGAAGTAGAATTGGATAGATTAGAATAAAAGAAGCTAGAACCGGTGTATGCCTAGCCTTAAAAAATGTCACCACATTTTAGACATATACACATACAGACTGGTAAAAAAAGATGTCTCCACTGTTCAAAAGTCCATAACTTGCAAACTAATCGATGCAGTTGTCTCATTTTTCGTGAAAGTGTAGCTTAAAGTCAGACTTAAACATTTCACTTAAGGTTTTCGAAATGGCCACCATTTACATCCACACATAAACGATGCCACCACATCACAAACTACCTACTGTCTGCAACGTGTTCAGTTCAATAAGTATAAATAAATTGCACATAATAAATTGAGGAGTCCGATCTCACAAGGTGTCGAATCATCTATCGATCAACTGAAAATACTTCATCAAAAATACATGAATAAATAAATAGCATATAATAAATTGGGGAGTCCGATCTCACAAGGTATCAAATCATCTATCGATAAACTGAAAAAGCTTCATTTAAAATACATAAATAAATTATAATAGTGCAACAAAAGAGCTCAATAATTTAAAGGTAGGTTTTCGCTTCTGCGGCTTCGCAGCCGACTCTATCTACAGTTAGTCAAAATAGCAACTAATTTGAACTTGAAATTAAAATATACAAGGATACCCATGCAAAAATAGAACAATTTAGTATGAATATTGTTAATTCACCGAATTTATTATACAAGAAGGTGAATTTTTTGGTTTGAAAAGTGTCTATTTTGACCAACTGCAGCCAGAGTGGGCTGCGAAGCCGCAGAAGCGAAAACCTACCTCCAAAAAGAAGAAGTGGTGACCGAATAGAAATGTGGTGAGAAGAGAGACGGTAATAAACATCACAGAGGGAGAGAGAGAGAGATAACTTTGCCATCAAGAACTTGATGATTACACCCATTAACGAAGATCGGAGGGAGTCACTCAATATTGAGAGCTGCTCGCGATTTTAATGGGCAGAAGAGTGCGTGGGTGTTGGAAATGGAGGAAAAGAAGAAGACGCAGAGGATAGGATAGACAATGGAAGAAGGGGAGGATGATGTGAGAAAGAGTGATATTGATAATCATAAAGTGGAAGAAGTTTTAATTGCTCAGAACATATGGAATTCGGGGAAATGGATTCGAAATTTCGATCATGAAATAGAGGTAGCAGGAGGGGAAGGAATAGGTAATGATGAAGGAGAAGAAGAAGAAGAAGTGTAGGGAGAGAAGAGAGAGGGGAAGAAGAGGAAAAAGAGGAAGAAGTGAAAGAAGAGAATGAAAAAGAAGTAGGAGACGAAGAAGAGGAAGAAGAAGGGGTAGAAGAAGAAGAAATAGAAGTAGAAAAAGTAGAAGAAGAAGTAGAAGAAGAAGAAGAAGAAGGAGAAGGAGAGGGTGGTGGAGGTGGAGGAGGAGGAGGAGGAGAAGGAGCAGGAAGAGCAGAGGAAGAGGTAAAACAAGATTTTTTAAAGGAGAAAAAGGGTTTAGAGAAGGAGGAGGAAATAATGATGAATAAGGAAAAGGCAAAGGAGTAAGAGCATGGAATAGCTGCCTTTATTATTTTGTTTTCAGTAGAAGATGGGAAGAGGAGCGATAAGAAAAACAAGTGGTAGAAAAAGGTAGACTAGACGATATTGAAGGAGAAAAGAATTGAAAGAAGCACAGCAAAAAGAAAAAGGAAAAGAAGAAGACAGAGAAGTGGTGAAGGTGAAAATCAATAGTCGAAACTTATCACTCTCATAGCAAAGTTGAGTTTCTCCGCGATTTAAGCTGATGTCAAAGTCATCAGTTTCCTCTCATTATAATTTGTCGCAACTTCCCATCTCCTCTCCTCCTTTATTTCCTCCTCCACCACCTCTTCCTCCTCCTCCTCCACCTACTCCTCCCCTCCTCTTTCTCCTTTTCTTCCATCTCCTCCTCCAATCCTTCCCCCCTCATCACATCCTGCTTCTCCTTTTTATCCAACTTCACTATAAGTCAATGTTGAATGAAAGCAATTCCCGAACAACTTGAACTCAGAGAGGGTGGGATTCAACGTGCCAAATCATTCTATTGCAAAAATAAAGTTATAACGAGTGTACCCCGTGCAGCGCAAAGCGCTACTTTGTTTCTTTGCTACAGAAAGATGAACTCCGTATTGGAGTAGCAAAGGTTTTTTAATTCTTGTATTACTCAATAGATGCATATATAGGCCTATTAATAATTACAATGGAAGTGCAATATCTTACTAATTCTTAGTTTTTTTGGGGTAAGACATTTGTTGGAACTGATGACTAATTCCGTGGCGAAGGGGCGATTACCGGTTACTGTGTTTCCTAGTTTCATTTTTTTACTGCAGGTTGTTGTAAGAAAATAATTGTCTCTTGATAGTATGCAGGCCTATGCTAATATATGTTAAATCTATTAGCAAAAATAGTTCCTTTTTCGAAATGGAATTTGAAACTTGTATCATAACGGCGACTTTATGAAACGTTTCTTATATTATGAAACGGTTCCAGTTCAATCTGTTCCAGTTTTAAAACACTGGAACGTAACAAAACACAATCGTAGCTGATAAAAGCACTCTTGTTTGTCATGTGTATGGGTGCTTTTGGCAGCTTCCTAACCTATAAGATAAACAATGAAATAGAACAGTGGTCGTTAAAATCAAGGTTAGTTTAGATTGATAATGTAGATACTATTGATTTTTGTTGTTGATGAAATGGTGTATGCAATGGTTGTATTTTAGCCTTTGAACGACTCTTGGGATACCTTAAAAAATAGCGTTGCCACTCGTACTTCAACCTCGGTATCTCACTCGTCGTTGAAAGGCTCTCTCATAATACAACCATTGATAATACTTAAACCATACAAACTACTATAAACTTTCTCATTATCATACCGTAATAGAACAGGTTGATGAATGGGAAATAATCCAGAATGAAATAATGTTATGGAACAGGCCGTTGAACCTTAATAATTGTTCAGCCATTCATCATTTGCGCGTATAATCAATATTCAATGGGCTGCACTTTTTGATGACAGTGCGTTTTTTATCGCAACTCATCAGCGAAACCAATTTCGCTCGCCAACCACTTGATAGCTCAATGAGAATGCTGGAATAATTAATAAATCTCCAACACAAAACACTGTTTGACCCTTTGTACTAAACAATGACACTTTGACAAACATCCCACAGATAATTAGTGGCTTCCAGCGGCCTCTCTCTTTTCATCTATATTTATCGTCGTTGATTGCTTTATTCTCATTATCTCTTACTCTATTTATTTTGCTCTCTGTCCTTTCGATACACTACTTTGTCAGCTTCTTTTTCTTTTTCTTCTTTTTCTGTGTCCATGCTTTTGGAATTTTCACTTTTCATTCACAGCCATTGTTGTTGATTATTCAATTCTCTTTATGTTTCTCACTCATTCTCCTTTTCTCTCCTTCACTCTCTTTCATTCTCTCTCACTCTCTCTGACCTCCTTCAATAAGTTTTCTCCTTCTTCTTCTTCTTCCTATTCTCTCTTGCTCTGCGATCAACGACTTTTTTATATTATAATACTGTATATACATATTAATATAATTCTATATTTATACAGTACTGTATTATAGTGTGTACACTGTACAGTACTGTATTAATACTGTATATAATACTATAATATTATTATACACATAAAATAATTATACAATAATACTGTAGAAGTTTATGAAACCAATGTATTATGAGAACCTTTGAGCCGCGTCTGTGGGAAAAATATAACTTCAAGGCCAGTTAAAACTGTTGCATATACCATTTTATTCACAACCAACAATAACAAATATCAACTTTGAAAAATTAAAAATTTTGTAAATCTAAACCAAGTAACCAATTAATTAGTAATGAAGAAAGTTTTCTGAACTGAACGTGAATGAAACAGCTTCATTCGCTACTCGCTAGAGCGGTTTGATCAAGTCATTCAATTTTATTTCGGTTTTCGAAACGGATTTGATGTCAATGCTTATTATAATATCCAACCAGTTGCGTAATAAGTCTCATTATGCTGCGGGCTTAGAAAAGCTTTTCAAAAAAGCAGATGTTTTGACATCAATATTATGAAACTGTAACATTCACGTTATATTAAAGATAGATTATATTCAATATAAAAACTCTATCCTTGTTCACTTTTCTTGATCTTAAGAGGGACAGTTTTGGGCTTAAGCCTGTTGAACCTTTCATTAAGTATTATGTGTACATTACTGAATAAATAAATAAATAAATGAATAAATAACAAAGTGGAAGTACAAAAGGCTAGTACGTTTCCTCCATTCTCCTCCCCTCTTTTATGCCCCTTGCACCCTTCCCCCTCTTTCTCATCACCACTCTTAGCTAATTCTCCACTATTTTTCACTGTTTCCTTCCCTCTTTTATACTCCTTCTACCCTTTCCCTCTTCCTCCTCTCCACACCCAGCTAAATCTCTACTCTTTCTCTCTCTTTCCTTCACCCTTTTATCCTCCCCCCTCATCCTCCTCCCCACTCCAGTTAATTCTCCACTCTTTTTTGTATCTTTCCACCTCCCCCCCCTCCCACTGTTCCAAACCCGGAAATTGATAACGATTCATTCATTCACGATTCTTCATTATCGTGGTGAGCCAAAACAACTTTTTTCCCCAATCAAGGCCTGTGATCACTTGTCTCATTATTCATAGCGGTTGACATTTTCATTATAACTCGTTAATTTCAATCTGAGATCAGTCATGTCCGGACTGATTGGTTACTGTTGCTATTATAACGATAATGATCATTCTGATATCATTATAAGGGCCTTATTGCGATCGTACTCATGTCCGTCTGTCCGCTTGCACGATATCTAACGAACGAGAGATCGGTTACTTTTGAAATTTGGAATATAAGGCTAGGCGTACACCGGTTAGTCAAGACAAGACAAGACGAGATTAGTCACGTTTAGTCACATTAATTCACATAGTTGCTTATGAAGCAGCACACACCGATGCAATGACTAATCATGTTTATATTTAATAGAATACTATTACAAAAAAATACTGTTATAGAATACTATCAATACTTGATGACACTTGATGCATTGTTCAAGTGTGATTTATTCTTTTTAATTTCAATTGAAATTGTATTCAATGATAAAAACAATACGACTGTATTGCTTTGACGTTTCCGATTGCTGTAAACCATGCTTTAAAGGCATAAAGACATTCTTATTCCTACTCAGGCTAGACGTACACCGGTTAGTCAAGACAAGACAAGACGAGATTAGTCACGTTTAGTCACAGTAATTCAGATAGTTGCTTATGAAGCAACACACACCGATTAGTCATTGCATCAGTGTGAGCTGCTTCATAAGCAACTATGTGAATTACTGTGACTAAACGTGACTAATCTCGTCTTGTCTTGTTTTGACTAACCTGTGTACGCCTAGCCTTATGGAAAGTAATAGAATACTTTTATTGAATAAAGGTGAGAAGCTACTCAGATGCCACTCAGAATAATCATAATTTTCACTGATGGTGTGGATTGGCAACACGTGAAACTGACTGGTGCCAAGTTACTTGAAAACTACTTGACTAGACATGTAAAGCCCGAGTTGGAGCACACTCTGTCATGTCTTGTAGGCATCATTGTTCATAAATGCGCTATCGCCCTTGCCAAGTAAACTCTCACCCCACCCACCACTTATAAACGGAGCAATTTCAGTGAAGATAATATCATGGAGTCTGCAGTCGACATAACGCCTGATTTCATCCATCATACACTGCGTGTAGCAGAGAGAGAGTGAGAGGGGGGAGGGAGAGAGAGAGAGCGTGGAGTGAGAGAAATGGCCGTCTTTGAAAACGAAGTGGCGGAACCTACTAGGACTAAGATGAAGCTCTGTGATTGGACGAGGCCTCCCACTCCCACTTCCAACACTAGAAAAAGCTAGCCAATGGGCGTCAAGCATGAAAGACAGTAAACCAGCTCTTTCGTTTACGGTTTTGTCCGTTAGATAGCATTTGTGGAATCCAGGACTAAATATTTTTAATTATTCATATCGCATTTATCACTATTGCAATTAGCAGATTTAAAAACGAAACATTGATGTTCAGGAAATGTTCTAGAAAAGATTAAAGGCAAAACATTATTGGGCAAATAAGGTTGAGAGCGAAGTTAGGTCATGCGCGGTCTTTTTATTTATAAACTTTTTATTTTAAATTTTACTTTGTATTTTGTTCACGACGTGGTTAAGTGGTAGAGTGGACATTACTGTCCAAACTTCGCCACGATAGATAAATAAAGAATCATTCTATTCTATTCTAGTCTTCTCTTACACTTTACTCTTCTGTACATTGTTTGTCAATGGCTCAACAGCCCTATATGGGCTTAGGCCTACCAGCTGGTTGCCAGTTTCACATCCACTTGACTGAATCAGCAGAGGTGAATGATCATTAACCAGAAAAGATGTAACGTGTGGTTAGCACATTGACATCTCAACCATAAGCTTCTGTACATTACTGAATTCAAATTTTGCGAATAAAATTGAGTTTGAAAGAAGAGGTACAAACTAAAGTGAAAAAAGTAGTACAAAAGATAGGAATATTATTGTTAAAGCGTGGGAGATGAGAAAATCACAATGGCATGAAAAGAAATGAGAAGATTTGGGAACAATGATAATCGTAGTGGAAACAGGTGAAATAATATTGTATATAGTCCTCGAGGAATGTTTGTATGTACTGTAATAAGATGTCATATTAAGGAATAAGATGTTATAAGATGTTTTAGGTAGCGAAGTAAGGAGCATGAATGGTGAAGAGAAATAAGAGAAGATAGATGGGAGAACGAGAAAACGAAAAAGAGAGATGTAGGAATAGAGTTGTTCAAAAGAGCACGAAAATCTCTTCAAAGCATGACTGTGTCTCTCGACAAAGAGAATTGAGAACGTTAGTGTTTATTTCGTTCGTTCGGATAGGTCAACCGTAAACAACCCTGTGTCGTAACAACCCCACGCTCTACCAACCCTTCTCTCTTCTGCTTATCCTCCTCCTCATACTCCTCCTCCTCCTCCTCCTCCTCCTCCACCCACTCCTCCTCCACATCTCCTTCTACTTCTCTTCTCAAACTCCTTCTACTCCTCTTCTCCATTTTCTACTTCTCTTCGGCTCCTCGCTTGCTGTATTTTTTTGCCTAACAAAGCGTCTCAACCTGGTAAGAAGGAGGTACTCTGGCCGACTGCGCTCTCCCACTCACAAAATTTCAAGCACCTATGCACAACACTTACCTGGCCTACATTGGGTAGAAAATGTCGTCTCATCTCTCCAATCTTTTTCTTCCAGGCTCTCGTTTTTGCGCCCTTCTTCTCTCCTCTTCTCCCACTTTTGTTATCTCTTATTCCTTTTATTCCTCCTGTTTTTCCTGTTGGTATTGTTAATCTTGTTATCATCCTCCTCCTTCTTCTTCTTCATACTCTTTCTCATTCTCATTGGGAAGCGGGTTAGTCCCAGTGGCAGAGGCGAGGCTAATCGGTGAATTAACAATGCAATCCATGTTTAAAATATAAACTTAAAGCAGGATTCTTTTAACTTGTCTGAAAACAGCTGATTTAACGTTAGTAAACGAGCGTACATCAATCAGCTGTTTTCTGACAATTTAAAAGAATCCTGCTGTAGTTTCAATGTAAAACTGTAGTTCAAACCAAGATTTTATGTGAATCTACGTTTTAATGAGTTTTAATGGCAATTCACACTTCAAAGTGAGTCTATGTTGAGCCCAGTTCAAACATAGATACAGGCTTTCAGAATAGGTACATCATCATCATCATCAGAATAAATGGTGTATCCTAGTGAAAATGTATCCCGAATCAAGTGTAGTGTATTATGTATATTATCATTCACACACTGTCTGCAACCTAGCTTCTGTAGCCTACATAACAGTTTGAAGTCCACACTAAGCTGATGGCCACAAAGTGAAATGTCCAGTGTGCTACCCCAAACCCCTCAACTCACAAGATTAATTGAACCCCAGCTGGTGCAAAGGGAGCACTTGTCACACAATGCTGCATTTTTCATCAATGCTTGATGGCGAACCACCCCCCCCCCTTCCTTTCACCCTGGAAATACCCCTCCTTCCCTCAACACCAATCCATATTTCCAGTCCACGGGAAGGAGGTTTTGCATTGTTGAGGGTTTTTGGGTGACGGGGGGCTGCTATACTCTTGGGGGGTTGTGTCCGGCCCGGAGGACCATTTCCGATAGATGGGGTACCAGCCCCCCTTACACCCCCCTCCCAAGCACAAGCCCGGCCAGTGACCAATCGTTTTTCAAAGCCCTGAAATCCCTCCGGTGTGTGGGGCTTGAGTCAGAGCCAGTATTTTCAATCTGTCATCAATAACTCTCCACTTTCAATCAGAACTATGCATGAGGGATTGACCAGGGCTGCCTGGGTTTTGCGGTCAGGATTTTGAAATTTTTAGAAAAAATTCAGCGGAGAAAACCATTCTTAATATCATGCAAGTATGGCTGTTCCTGCATGAGGCTGAATTCAATGTAGAATTTCACTCAAACCTCCTCAGGGAGCTTACATACAATATAGTGGTGAGTCCGAACCCACTACACGTCAAATCTGCAAACAAGTAGAGACAAATATGAAAATTTCAATGAAAAGAATATTTTTAATCACATCAATGGCCGGTTGCAGACATTCATTGAATTAATTCAACCATTGATAAATTCGGATTTACCATAGTCGACCAACAACAAATTGTAACAATTTGAAGTGAAGAATTTAGTGGATAAGAATGAGAAAAATCACAAATAAAAGGTAAACGGCTGTCGTAAACTGAACAAGCTCATGACAGGGCCTGCAAGATCCTATCCATTTCTCATATGTATTGTATCAGTTGACTTCTTAAAGTGTATGATACAAATCATGAATTTATATCATAATCATTAATGATATTTGATGATTACATTAAACATTTATTATTAAATCATTGATCAATTTCTGCTGCTGCCCCAGATCACTCTACCACGATCTCTCTCTTTTAGGAGGGTTAAGTGTAAGAGAGGGCCGACTGCGCCCTAACTTCGCCCTCTCAGGTTAAAATAAAGGCAGTTATTCTATTCTATTCTATTCTATTCTATTCTATTCTATTCTATTCTATTCTATTCTATTCTATTCTATTCTGTTCTATTCTATTCTGTTCTATTCTATTCTATTCTATTCTGTTCTATTCTGTTCTGTTCTATTCTATTCTATTCTGTTCTATTCTGTTCTATTCTGTTCTATTCTGTTCTATTCTGTTCTGTTCTGTTCTGTTCTATTCTGTTCTGTTCTGTTCTATTCTGTTCTGTTCTGTTCTATTCTGTTCTGTTCTGTTCTGTTCTATTCTGTTCTATTCTATTCTGTTCTGTTCTATTCTATTCTGTTCTATTCTATTCTGTTCTGTTCTATTCTATTCTATTCTGTTCTGTTCTATTCTATTCTATTCTATTCTATTCTATTCTGTTCTATTCTATTCTATTCTATTCTATTCTATTCTATTCTGTTCTATTCTATTCTATTCTATTCTATTCTATTCTATTCTATTCTTTCACATGTGGACAAGGTTGCATTAGATCTGGGCATGAGTCCTGTAAAACAGGAATAAGCGGATGCGAAGGGGAAAGAGAGATTTTATGCCTCAAATACACCCACAACACTTCAGTTCAGTACAAAGTGGGAAATCAAGTCAATCATCTTTCATCGTTACATGGGTTGATAAGAGATAGCAACCAATGTGATGATAATTATAAAAGTTTGGTTTTCTGAGAGTTGTGCGGAGGCTGCCAACGTGAAATTGCTTTCAGGCCTCACTGTTAACAGTTCAAAAACATGATAAAGCCGCTGCGTGGAAATAATATTTAAGCGAGTTAGCTGCTCTGGTCTTCATATAATATCCATTCAGTGCAGAGGAATACTGTATTATGGTGCTCAGTGTATTATAAGTTGCTGTGAGTGGCAAGTTTTGTCGATTTAATGCATGGCTGCACCGGTGCGGGGGAACTATAATAATTGTTATCGGGGGTGCGTGTACGGAACGGAAAAGGAGAAGGGAGAACATGGAAAATGAGAGAGAGAGAGAGTGAGTGAGAGGGTGAGAGTGAGTGAGAGGGATTGTAGGGGAGAGTGTGTGGAGGAAGAGGGGCGGAGAGAGATAGAGTGGCAAAAGACAAACGGAAAAGGAGACGGAAGTACATGGAAAATAAGAGAGAGGCGGAAGTGGCAAAAGACAAACGGAAAAGGAGACGAAAGAACATGGAAAATAAGAGAGAGTGTGAGGAAGAAGAAGAAGAAGAAGAAGAGGAAGAAGAAGAAGAAGAAGAAGAAGAAGAAAGAAGAAGAAGGAGGAGGAGGGAGGAGAAGAAGAAGAAGAAGAAGAAGAAGAAGAAGAAGAAGAAGAAGAAGAAGAAGAAGAAGAAGAAGGAGGAGGAGGAGGAGGAGGAGAAGAAGAAGAAGAAGAAGAAGAAGAAGAAGAGAAGAAGAAGGAGGAGGAGGAGAAGAAGAAGAAGAAGAAGAAGAAGAAGAAGAGGAGAAGAAGAAGAAGAAGAAGAAGAAGAAGAAGAAGAAGAAGAAGAAGAAGAAGAAGAAGAAGAAGAGAAGAAGAAGAAGAGAAGAAGAAGAAGAAGAAGAAGAAGAAGAAGAGAGAAGAAGAAGAGAAAGAAGAAGAAGAAGAAGAAGAAGAAGAGAAGAAGAAGAAGAAGAAAGAAGAAGAAGAAGAAGAAGAAGAAGATGGAGGAGGAGATGGAGAAGGATAAGGAGAAGATGGAGAAGGAGAAGAAGAAGGCGTTATGTTATAAAATAGAGAAAATGAGAAGCGAGGCGGATAATTATCTGTTTTGTCTAGCGGGATATCGTCTTTCATACAGATAGTTTGATAAGTTTCTAGCTGCGGGGGGGGGGGGTGGCTGTTATTAAGACCAAGTCAGTGTAACCGCAAGAAATCAATACAGAGTTTCCAGTTTGAGATTGCAGGACGGCTGATTTGTTTGGAAAACCAGTGTAGCGTGGTTATTACGGATATAACGTCATCAAACAGGTCAACCCTAACAGCTATTTTAGTCGAATGATGTTAATTCAGGCTAGTATAACTTAAAAATTGTTTCATGTTTCTTTGAATAGATTTATAAACAAATAACATTAATGATGCATCACCTTTGTTCAAACCAAAATTCACAAATCAACTTCGAACTAGGTTTAAACCGTTGATTTTAAATTAAACTCAAATTATCTAATTAAATTAAGTCCAAACTTCGTTTTATTGGACTTAGTTTCAACGGTGATAGTGCATGTAAGCCTAAGGCTAAGAACACGTCTCTCGTAGTCTCAAATTGGTCCATATCTTTTGATACAGCAGCAATTTCTTCATGTATTGCAGTATATTCACATTTTCAATTGAACGATATTTACGACATTAAACTTTGAATATTTCAAGTGAAGAAGGAGCAAAATGCCAATACGCTCTACTTAAAATTTTCTACTAAATCTTCGTTGAACGACGACGATGGCAGATTTATTCTATTTCAAATATTGTTCATCGGCAATAATACGCAATGTTGCAAGGTTAATTGCGCCAGTTTTACGAAAACTGGATTATTTCAACTTGTCAGAAGACAGCAGATTTAACGTTAGTAAACGAGCGTACATCAATCAGCTGTTTCTGACATTTTAAAAGAATCCTGCTATACTTTAACCAACAAAATGGTGTCGCTCGGCGGTCACAGACTGCTCCACTCCACTGATACTATCCTACTCAAATCAATGCGTTCTTTTTTCCGCCACCCTGTATATGTAGCTGTTAGGATAGAAAGAATGTCACAGAGATGTGAGGGCAAAATAGACAGGAAAAAGAAGTATTCGCGGAAGAGCCAGAACGTGTAAGTCTTGAAAATTGAGAGAAAAGGATCTCTTTCGACTGCCAGAGGATTCCGTTCTTTTAATGTAACTGATGTTGGCCCCCTTTTTCCAAGTACCCAAATTCGTTTTCCATGTGAACTGAACCTTTTTATACAACTCCTATTTCCCTGGCCTTTCATTCTTCCTCCAAAACGTAGAATGGGCGCGTGTACTGAAATGGAATTTCCTTGGAAAGGATTATTATTCGGCTTCTTTAAGAGGGTCACTTCCGAGAAAGACAAATTTCATAAATTCGTTTCGCATGAATGAGTGAGTCTCTCTATTGAAAATTTATACGTAAAATGTCTCTTTTTTCTATGTCCTCGTGATCCTGGCGGATCTGTTTTGGTTCTTCTCCAAAATATGCTCATTTTCGGAGTTGGTTGAACGTTTTCCTGATATGTTCAATTGTTTGTAAAAAATAGAATTGCAATGAATTGTTTTTGATGCAAGTGTAACATACTTGAATAAGAATTCATTCATAATACTTTTATCCACGACCAATTGATCATAATACTTTTATTTACGACCATGTATAGCAGGATTATTTCAAGTGTCAGAAAACAGCTGATTGATGTACGCACGTTTACTGACGTTGAATCAGCTGTTTTCTGACAAGTTAAAATAATCCTGCTGTACTAACGCAATTATTACAGTTTTATAATATTGAAATCGAAACAGTAGTTTTTCCAAAATGGAATTTGAGACTTGAATTGTGTAATAAGGTCATCACAGTACAGATTGTTTGTTATAACATGTTCCTATAGTGCGATTCACGTCAAGAAGTCAGCATTGCTTAGATGGGAGTTTGCTATCCTTGTTCAGCACAAGGCAGTTGCTGATGTCTCTATCCTATTCGCACTGTGCATTATTGTTGCACACAGTCCCAACAAACACGTTTGGTGCAGTTTTCTCTTTCTCTCTCAATGCAACTTGGCATCAATGCTCCTCATATGAACAATGCTGACTTCTTGACGTGAATCGGACTATAAATAATAAATTCTTTGTGGATCGATACGTTGTATTCTATATCGATATTAATCGATGTATCGACTTACCCGGATGATTGATGGTGAGCGTGATAACAGATGAGAAGATAACGGCCAGAGCGAGATGCGGCTGGCAATTATTAGCCGCCATTTTAATTTGTTGTTTCCTACACTAAGAAGTTAATCCCATTCATGTGTCATGGCGCCGCTACTACTGAACACACTCACTCACGCGCACTCACTTCCACCACAACAGCACTTCACTCGAATCCATCCTGTAACAGAAAAATTGAAATTCTTCATTAATTTCCAGTCATTCAGAAATGGTTAAGTCACGTCAGAGGCCCTGAACTGATCAGGAGTGACCTTAAAACTCTGACACCAGACCTGAGCCAGCCAGGTTACATGAAATTATTATTATTCAGAAATGGTTTCGTATTGATGGTATTGGCTGTGAGCATCTACAGCAAGGTACAGAGAGACTGTATAATAACAGTGTGGCCATTTGCTGTCTCGCTTTTGATTGGTTAGCTCGGCCAAATCCATCATAATTTGCCGACACCCAAAAGATCCACATTGAGATGTTACTTGCTTTGTATTAGCTGTGAGTATTTACAGCAAGGAAATAAGGATACAAGATACGGATACTAGAATACACGGTAGGATTTATTTTCCCTTCATCAAAATAGTTTAAAGTTGATTAGCTAACAATTACTATTTGGACATTTGGAATGAATGGAGGACGAAATTACATGCATAGCTATTTCAAATTATTTCATAGATAATAAAACTTAATAGAGTAGTTTGTAAATTAATGTAATGTGTATAGTATCTTATCATTGCATCCAAATTTTATGAAAATGGTTTTTTATAGTAATGAATTATGAAAAATACAACAGTCCAGGTATTTTCAAGTTGTAAAATTCAATTTCCTTAATTATATGGTTTTTTTTTAATTTGTTGATAATCAGGACCTTCAGGCTAAACTTGAGGTCGCTGAAAACAAATCTGTAATCAGAATTTGTCTATTATGTCAAATCGCAATCTAATATTTGTCATCGCAATCTTGCTGTGAGAAATTTCCAAAAACATTTTGATGACTCGAGTTTAAGACAACTGGAGTTGTTCCGAGAGAGGCTACACACAACGTAACTACAACCTGGACGGGAACTCCCACGTCGATTTGGTCTAGGCTCTTGGTCGCTTCGAATATTATTTGTAGCCTGCATTAGACGTAATTACTTATTTACAAATACGTAATTATGTGATTACGAAGACATAACAGGTATTTTCACAATAATTGAGAGCTCAGCAGTAATTTGTATTACGAATTCATGTACGAAAATTTCGCCGCGGGAGCTGAGCTAGCAATGTTTTCAATACCACTCTCCACATGGAGTCTTCAGTCATATCTTGCGATGTAAATGTTGTTGTATGTATAGGGTAGGGTAGGGTAGGTTATATATTTACGGTTTAGTTCTCAGTTGCAGTGGGCTACTATAGCGGTGTTGTGAGTTCGAACCTTTTAACCCAAATAATCCAATCCACCGCAAGTCTGGCGAAACTGCCATAAACCAAAAGCACACCGACCCACACGATGTTTACATTTTCTATCTCCTGCCAGCTTCGTACCCACTCTTGAATAATCATTAATTCTTCTCCTCCCCCTACTTCTCCTTCTACCTCTTCTTCTTCTCCTTCTTCTGCTGCAGCTTCTTCTTCTTCTGCTGCATCTCCTTCTTCTTCTCCCTCCTCTTCTTCTTCTTCTTCTTCTTCTTCTTCTTCTTCTCCTTCTTTCTTCTTCTTCTTCTTCTTCTTCTTCTTCTTCTTCTTCTTCTTCTTCTTCTTCTTCTTTTCTTCTTCTTCTTCTTCTTCTCCTCTTCTTCTTCTTCTTCTTCTTCTCCTTCTTCTGCTGCATCTTCTTCTTATTATTTTTCTTCTTATTATTTTTCTTCTTATTATCTTTCCTCTTCTCCTTCTTCTTTTGTTCTTCCCCTTGTTCCTTCTTCCTTTTCTCCTTCTGCATCTTCTTCTTATTCTTGCTCCTCTTCTTCTTTTACTTTTTTTTTCACCTTTCGTCTCCTCCAACTCCTTCGTTTCCTCCTCCTTCTCTCCCTCTTTCTTCTTTCACTACTATCATCCCTCATTTCTCCTAATCACTCTTCAATTTCTTCTTCTCCGTTTTCTTCTTCTTCTAATTTTTTTTCTCCTCCTTATCCTTCTCCTTCTTCTTCTTCTTTCATCCGTATCTTCTTCTCATTCTTTTTTCTCTTCTTCTACTTCTCTTTCTCTCCTTTCTTCTCCACCAACTCCTTCGTTTCCTCCTCCTTCTTTTCCCACTTCTTCTGTCACTACTATCATCCCTCATTTCTCCAAATCACTCTTCATATATCTTTCTTCTTTTTCGATTTCTCCTTCTTTTTTTTCTTCTTCTTTTTCTTGTTCTTCCTCTTCTCCTTCCGCATCTTCTTCTAATTCTTTCTCCTCTTCCTTCTCCTCTTCTCCTCTTCTTCTTCTTGTTCTTCTCTTCTTCCTCTTCTTCTTCTTCTTCTTCTTCTTCCTCCTCCTCTTCTTCTACTTCTTCTTCTACCTCCTCGTCTTCTTCTTATTCTCCTTCTTTTTTTCCTCCCCTTTCTTCTCCTCCAACTCCTTCGTTTCCTCCTCCTTCTTTTCATAATTTATTCTTCTTTTACTTCTATCATCTGGCCCTCAGTCTCCAAATCACTCTTCATAATACATCTTTTTTCTCCTCTCTAACATCCTAATACCCCTCCTCCTCCTCCTACTCCTCCTCCTCCTCCTCCTCCTCCTCGTCCTCCTCCATCCTCCTTCTCTTTCCTCCTCCTCCTTCTCCTCCTCCTCCTCCTCCTCTTGCTCCTCCTCCTCTTCTATCTCCTCTGCACACAGTTTCCTTTTACAGCTTCAACTACAGAAGGACGCGTTGCTTCCACCATTAGTTGGGCATTAGTTGCAATCCACCACAGACATGACGTTATACACGCTGTTATACACTGATACAGCTGTACAGTCATGTATTTGCATGTTCTTACACATTACAGAAATGTATAATCATCACAAGTACCACTAAATCTGCAGACTCACTCTTGTATCTTCTCTCTCTTACACATTATTCTTCTTTCTATCTCTTAACTCACGAATGAAAGCCGAAAATTCTACAATCTGCACAAATTTGTAATTATTGATCTGGTTCTACAGAGTGGTTGAAAAGTTTGGAAACGGCTCAATATTTCTTATACACAGGTATAGCAGGATCCAATTAACTTGTCATAAATCAGCTGATCCAGTAATAATTAAACAGTGATTTCGACACAATAATCAAAAGGCTTGAAAGTCTTAAAGACATTTAAAAGACCTTTTTAAAGAAGACCTTTCAAAGAATAACTTTTTAAAAGACCTTTTCAATAATCTGCGAGATTCAGCATTTGTAGGTTAAGTATTGTGATCATATGCTCGTCGATCATATGTTTTATGACAAGTTAAATGGATCCTGCTATAATTTGACACATTGGGGATCGTATTAAAATTGAAAATACTACTTATCTGTGACTTCAAAAATCCGGTCTGCCATCTTGGATTCGCCATATTGAATCTAGCTTAATTTCTTTAGATAGCGATACAGAATTTAAAGAGAAAATGAATGGCGAAAACCGCACATCGATATGTCAAACCATTTATAATATATTCCAATTATTAATCGTACATATTCACATTGTCAGAGTGGGTGAAAAGTATGAGAACGGCATGATATCTTATAATACAAAGGTAATTTGATGGAAGCGTTGATTGAGGATCCTACTCGAATAAAAAATAATTAATTATAGTGATTTTTTTAAATTTAGTCCGCCATATTGGATTTGTTATTATTTTTCAAATAATAAGGTGGTGATGCGATACATGATTTCAATACGGAATTTAAAAGCAAAGTGAATGGTGAAAACCTCTCTTTCACTAATCTTACTCTCTCATTCTCTATCTCTCTCCTCTCGCAATGTCACTTACTCTCCATCCTTCAATATCTTCCTCTTTCTCTTTCAAGTGTAAGCATGAGTTACATTATCAGCCAGCAAGCCATGCTATTCTTGTGTTATGTGTGGGTGGGCTCAGTTGAAATGCTTCAACCTATTGCATTTGATAGAATTTAATGAGAAATTTGATCACATTCAAAAACGGTTTCCAGAAATAACAACATGTCTTCAATCTTGAGAATTGAGTATCGAATTTCCAACATCATCTCTTGAATCTTGAATCATGTTAATTAGATGATACATGGAATATCAACAAATAATTTCGGAATGTAATTAGATGATTCAGAATATCAAGAAATATATCTTAGAATCTTGAGAACCCAGTATCGAGTTTCCAACATCGACTCTTGGGTTCGAATCTTGTTCATGAAATAGACTTCTTCAACTTTGCAGTCAAGTATCTCAACAGAAATCTTGAATCTCGACAATCGAGTATGAATTACCGAATCCACTCTCGAGTCTCGTTTAATAATCTTCAAGAACTTTACACTATATCAACAAAAAATGATTCTCGAAAATTGAGTATTGAATTCTCAAAATAGACTCTCGAATCTTCAATCTTGTTAATTAGATAATATTCTTCAACAATTTTTCAGTGAAACAACTAGAATCTAGACAGTATCGAGTATCGAATTTCAACATCGACTCTCGAATTCGATGAATCGATATAATTATTCTCTATTCATTTATTCACACACTATATCCAAAAACAAAACAATAATACAACATATAAATACAATTCAAAATTGGAAAAAGTGGTTAGGTGAACTCATTGGTAATCGTGTTGAGGCACCATGTTTTTTCAACAACTTGAAACCAAATCAACAAAAATATAGAATTATGAAAAATCATTATCCTTATAATCTACGTAGTATTGAATTTTCAACTACACTCTCGAATTCGATAAATCTTCTTCAACTACTTGGAACTAAATAAACAAAAATCTAGAATTATGGAACTCAAGTATCAAATTCTCAACATAGAATCTGGAATCATGAATCTTGAACAAGAAATAATAATGTTGAAGAGAAACGCGAGAGCAGTCAGTAGTTGAATTCTCCGAGGAGTCGCGAAACGAAAATCTCTGAGATTGAGACTCTCTCAACTTACTCTCAAGCCCTCGAGGCGGTCTTAAACAAAGTACTAAGCGCGCACCGACCCAAATACTTCGTTCAAGTCCAACTTCAAATCGAGTTTAATCGTCCAACTTCAACTGTCTGTCGTTTCACTTCAGAACCGGGATTTGAATTTTCTATGTGACTTGCAGCCTTCATTCAGAGGATTCCGTTTTATGCGATTTTTAATTCTGTCGTAAAATTCAGCAACGATTCTCTCTGAGACCGAAGTCATGCGTTGAGGATTACTTCAAACTTCTGAGGAAATTGATATTCTCACTCATGTAGTTAGAATAGAGTTATAATTTTAGATTGAGGAATAATAAATTATTTATCGAATCAAAATTAAGAATACGAAATTAGTGGAAACTTGAAATTTGAGACTGACTCTAGCATTATAGACCACATGCGTAAAAGTTCAATTGAATTTAATCCTTTTGTCCACACTTGGTCGATTTTTCGTGCTGCACAGCATGCGGCAATGCTTATGCAGCATGCATGATGCTTATGCTTGGTCGCATAAAAAATTAGGCTGGGCGTACACCGGTTAGTCAAGACAAGACAAGACGAGATTTTCACGTTTAGTCACAATAATTCACATAGCTGCTTATGAAGCAGCATACACCGATGCAATGACTAATCGGTGTGTGTTGCTTCATGAGCAGCTATGTGAATTACTGTGACTAAACGTGAATAATTTCGTTTTGTCTTGACTAACCGGTGTACGCCTAGCCTTATTCAAGTGTGAACATAGGTAATCTCCATAGAGTGATCTGAGGAAAGAGTCATGAACGAATCTGACGTCAATAATGCGAAACGTCATTTTAATGACAAAAATGTCACTTCAATGCCGAAACGTCATTTTCGAAGATTGTATTCTCGTTTTACAGGCTTGAATCTTGGTACTAAAGCTCATATTTATAGTCTACTTAGTATAGTGATAATTTGTGTATTTATGATTGAATTACTTATGATAAAAGAATGTTCACGAAATAACAGTTGAGTCGGAACTATAAATATCTTAGGCTAGTCGTACACCGGTTAGTCAAGACAAGACAAGACGAGATTAGTCACATTTAGTCACAGTACTTCACATAGTTGCTTATGAAGCAACACACACCGATGAGTCATTGCATCAGTGTGTGCTGCTTCATAAGCAACTATGCGAATTATTGTTACTAAACGTGTCTAATCTCGTCTTGTCTTGTCTTGACTAACCATTACACTAACATTACATTCTATTGCCATAACCATAACCATACATAATCATAACCATACCAAATACCATTACGTTATTCCAAACCATACCAAATACGTTTTTCAATGGAATATTATCAATGATGATAATGAAATATCTTATCCTTGTTATACGCTATTAGATTATTATTTCTTAAAAAAAAACAAGTCACTTGTAGTCAGCCATATTGGAAATGGTCCCATAAGATCAATGTAATCTTTTGAAACATGTAGCGCCGTTATTTTGGGACAGAAAATCAAGTTTGAAGTGTCATTAGAAAGAGAATAAAATTCTTCCATTGGGGTTATTATTTCCATTTTATCAATCAGAAAATTACTGCAATAATCACAGCAAAAATAAATTTTTCCAAGTTTTGGAGGTTTTTGGAAGGAATATTTGAAATTCGAAAAAGACAGGCCTCTGTAACATTTATACAATTCAATTTCATAAACCGATACAACGGAGTTTCCAAGGACCCGATATTGTAGTGTAGAGATTAACAGAAAAGACAGGTTATTCAAAACAGAGAAAAAACAATGGAAAATTTTATAATTACTGAGCAATGCTGATGGAAAATTACACAGAGATAAGAAACAACCAACAACGGAATATTACAAAATTACTGGAGAATATTTATGGAAAATTACATAGAGCTGAAAAAAAACAATGGAAAATTTTGTAACTACTGAGCAATGCTGATATTTAAAATTACCCAGAGATAAGAAAGAACGAACAACGGAAAATTACAGAATTACTGGAGAATATTCACGGAAAATTACATAGAGCTGAAAAAAACGATGGAAAATTTTATAACTACTGAGCAATGCTGATGGAAAATTACACAGAGCTGAAAAAAAATGGAAAATTTTACAACTACTGAGCAATGCTGATGGAAAATTACACAAAGATAAGAAAGAACTAACAACGGAAAATTACAGAATTACTGGAGAATATTTATGGAGTAAATATTACGGAATATTTATTGGGGTGAGAGGCTGAAATTTGAGTAGTTCAATGTCATTATACTTCTCTGTAACATGTATTTGAAATGCAGTACCTATTTTTTGCTTGTAACTTTTTTTAAATTTAACCCTCAATATTCAAAATCAATAGGCTTCTTACATCATCTATGAAGATATTATATTTCAAATCTCAAAAGTGTACGATCTTCCGTTCGTTAGTTATCGTGTGGACGGACAGACAGACACAAGTACGATCGAATTAAGAACCCTATCGGGTCCTTAATAATTTATCAAATAACATTTTTTTCAAGAAGATCCGACGTAAACTGTAGACGAGGTGTGTTGCAAAAAATGCATGTTTTAGCTTAAAATTAAATAATTATTGTTCTTATGGGACATCAATCCAATATGGCTGAATAATCAATCTGATGCCGTTTGGAAATAAGTTTATTAAACAATAATATTACGATGTTATGTAGAAAATAATTAGTTGATCAATAAATAAATTATATCTAATTTCCAGCAAACTAGGCGAATCATAACAGAATTCCACCTCGTCCAATTAGAGTTAATTGAGAGCGATAAAATCAATCGGATAATTCAATTATAATCATTCGTGGAAACTTCCAACAAGCGTAACGCTTCTATTGGATTGGCTCGTAGTTACCTACTAATTAATTGTACAGTAATTAATCGATTGATTAGCTCCCCTATCATTGCACGCCGATTACCAATAATTATTATCATCAACCCTCCAATTTAATACTCCCTCGAAAGCCACTCAACTTTCTCTGCTCTTGAATTCTTCATCTCTTACACCCTTTCATACACTCAGCTTTTCTCTCTCACTCACTCTTTTTTATTTCTCTTAAAATCTCTGCTTCGCATATCCTTCAACTTTTCTTTTGTTCTCCATCTTCATCTTCCAACCCTTTCCTACTCTATCCAAGTTCTCCAACTTTCTTTCTCTTCTTCTTTTTCTTCTTCTCTCTTCTCTCTTCTTCTTCTTCTTCTTCTTCTTCTTCTTCTTCTTCTTCTTCTTCTTCTTCTTCTCTTCTTCTTCTTCTTCTTCTTCTTCTTCTTCTTCTTCTTCTTCTTCTTCTTCTTCTTCTTCTTCTTCTTCTTCTTCTTCTTCTTCTTCTTCTTCTTCTTCTTCTTCTTCTTCAAGATGCTCTGAAGATGTACTATGTATAGCAGGACTCATTTAATTTGGCGAAAACCAGCTCATTAGGCGACCAGTATCACAATACATAACCTACAAATGCTGAATCTCGCAGATTATTGAAAAGGTCTTTGAAAATGGTATTCTTTGAAAGGTCTTCTTCAAAAAGGACTTTCATGGCCGGTTCATGAGCTCAAGATTTAGCCAAGTCCTCGACTAAAACAGGTGGCTACCGTAGCATCGACAAGCGTTTGTCTCGACAGGTTAGTGGGTTAGCAGCATAGAGAGCCCTTAGTACATAGTGTCGAGGCTAACGTTTGTCGATGCTACGGTGGCCACCCGTTTTCAGATTAGTACTTGGCTAGATCCCGAGCTCATTAACCGGCCCTTAAAGACTTCAAAGGTATTTTAAGGTAATTTAAAAAAATTTTAGATATTCACTTGAATTTTGCGACGAATTGACCTCCTCATCACAACCATGTCAAATCCTCACATAAAAACTCGGAATAATGCAATTTATTTGATATTCATCAATTGATCCCCAGAGTCCGTGGTCCCAAGTGGCCTATAACCTCAATGCAGTGCTCTATAAGAATGAAGGAGACTAATGAGGGAAGCAAGAGGTTCGTGCAACAATGAAAGTGGGAGAATAAGGCAGATGAAAAGTTGTGAGCGGTGACAGACCAGCCCTGATGAATTACTCTTGAATTTATCTTGCTTCTCCTCCTCCTCCTCCTCCTCCTCCTCCTCCTCCTCCTCCTCCTCCTCCTCCTCCTCCTCCTCCTCCTCCTCCTCCTCCTCCTCCTCCACTCCTCACTTCTCTCACTTCTCATTAGCTAAGAGCCTCCCTGAATTGAGGAGAGAGAATAGTGAGACGTCTCTTTGTTTCTAAGTGAGTGTGTGTGCGCGTGTGTCAAGGTCGAGATGTCATGTCACCACTCACTACAATGATGCTGATGCTTGGGAGAATTTTTTGCTCGTATTTTTTTAAATTCCATCTCTTAACCGAGGGCCGCACTACAAGTGGGTAGTTGGTGGATATGGTAGACAGACACGGTTCTTTAAGAAGGCCTTGATAACTCCCTACATCCTTTTAGTTTAACTAGATCTTCAGTTAAACTAGTATCTTTAGTTTAACTAGATCAGTTCACAGGAATTTCTTGTTTTGAAAGACACTTTCTTGTCTACATTTCTTGATCAGTTAACAGGGATTTTTTGTTCTGAAAGACTCTTCCTTGTCTACATTTCTTTCCATTCCAAGAGGAGCTCTGCTGCTCTATCTTTTCCATAGTTGTAGGGGGTGGGAGGGGGTTTAGTGGTGTAATTTGTTTCAAATAACTTTTTAATAACAGAAAAAAGAGTAAATTCGGAATAAATGAAGACATTGTAGAATACTTGAGTTTATAAAGACAAGACAACCAAGAACAGACAGAAATTTCTTCAAAAAATAACTCAATTTTCAATTCAATTCGTTATTTTTCTCAAAAGTTGATATTTTGAGAAACTAATTATGTCACGTGATTGACAATACCTTCATGCCTGTATGCCCAAAATTCCATTATTGTATTTGCAAGCAATTTTGAGATATGTTCCAAAAATTTCAACTTTTTCATCATTTCCCTTCCCATTACCCACGCTCAAACTTGGAGCTTATGTGGCCTAGCGAAAAAAAGATAAGAACAAGAAAATGAGGGAGAAGAAGGAGGATTAAAAAGAAGGAGAGAAGTTGACGAAGAACAAAGAGAGAAGAAAAGGAGAAGGGGAAAGTTGAGAGAACGAGGAAAAGGAAGAATTAAACTAGTAATTGATTAAATTAATAATTCTTCAAAAACAATAATAATTTATTGAATCATTATCAGATTACTCACCTTCTAGAGCAGTTTCCAGCATACAGAAGAAATCTTCCAAAATGTTTTTTCAAGCACTTCACTTCAAAGAAATGTTGATTCTTCTAGGCTCAACTCATAAAACTATTAAAGAATGGAAAAAATGAGATTTTTGTGTACTGATGGACGTGATTTTATGGTAGCAATCCATACAAGATAAGAAGACTTGATTTTGTCACATTCACGAGTTTATAAAACTAACTAAATTTTAATTTAAAAATATATAGATAAAATTTTCTAAATATCGTTGATATTTGAATAAATTTGTGGTTGAGGCAATTTAGATTTAATTCATATTTATATTTTATATACAGGCCTAAGGTCTCTTTATTCAATTCAATGAGAGTTCATTTGAATTCAATGTAAGAAGGTGTTTCAGACATAGAATGGGGAAAGGTATTTGTGGACTAACAAAGCGCAAATTAAATTTAACCGCCTTAAAATGACGTCATCTAACGGAACCAATAAGAGACATTCTTAAATTCCATCAAAAATGTTCAATTTCATATAACATTTATTTCTTTCTCCTGCATATAGCCTAATTATCTAAATGGATTCGGAAAGTTGTATCATAGAAAAATTAACGAGAATTAACTAAAGTAGGCATAGACAAATCAACTAAATGAACTCGCTTCATTCAATTTGGCGGATGGCATTAGATAGATAGGTGGAGAGATATAATTTCTTTGCCATCATTTCTTTGTATTCTAAGGTCATCAGCAACGTCAAGAAATAATATCTATCTATCAAATGCCAAGGGTCAAATTAAATGAATCTGATTTTATCAATAACAACAGTAAAGGTTCGATAGTAGATTTGAAAAAATTCTTAAATCCAATGGAGAATTTTCCCTATCATTTTAAAAGCCCTGATTAATTAAGTTTTATTGGATCAATATACGACAGAAGATTCAAAATGTGTTTCTTTCAATAATTGAAATATTTTCTACTGTTTGAAACTCAGACTGTGTATATTCAAGTGTTGGGAACCTTATTGAACCTGCACCATGTTCTTTATTATTTCAGGAGTCCAGTAAAACAGGAAGCAGGCGGACTCACACTAGACACGATAGCATGGCTTACTATGCAATAAACCCGTCAGTTTAGTGTCCTGTATTACAGGACTTATAAATTTTCATGGAACAGACCCTAATGTTGGAAGAGTAATTTTATCACTTAATACGAAATCTCATCTCAAGCTGAAGCTTTCCATTTCTTCTTCATACTGTAAGAATTTGGGAAAGCTTTTCATACTTGGGAAATTTGAAATCACCGAAATTCTCATGGAATAGACCCCTGATGTTGGAAGAGTGATTTTAACATTTGATACGAAATCTTGTATCAATCTTTATCTTTTCATTTCTAGTTGATATTGTAAGGATAATTTGAAATCACCGGTCACCAATTGTACACATCAACTAGCTGACAATACTTGGAAAAAATGAGAATAAATAGATTTTCACACACTTTTCACAACAATTAGCACCAGGGGGAGGAGTTGCATGAACATTTAAAACGATCAATCAACAGAAATCACGAATGAAAACCACTTTACCGACGGAAGAGGATCACGTGATATTAACGGCGATATCGCGCAACTAAACTGACTTGTGAAAAGCGAGGAAAGCGCAGTAATGCCAACATAACCGCGTCTATTTCCCTGCGGTTGGACGAATTTCCCTACAAGGTGATAGATTTCCCCGCGAAGGGTTGGCTATAAAACAGGGGTGGAACTTGAGCGAGGAAATTAAATGCGGAAAACGCACCGGGTTAAGGAAAAAAGAAGGGTTTCCATCTAAATCCCTTTTTCTTTTTTTTACTTGTTTTTGTGGCTACTTGGGAGTTTCCTGTGTTTTTTCGTACTTCTTATCAGTATTCTATTAATTCTCTCCGTGTATTTTTTGTCTCCTATACGTATGTAACCAACAACAAGTTGTACCTCCCTGCACAATACTCCATTAGCTCAGTAAAATGGAACATTATCCACCTTTCATGAAATGAAGTAGTCGTTTTTTATATTTTTCAAGTTGTATGTGATAGTCCAGAGATGTTAAATCCTAATTTCCTCAACTAGACTACCTACCGGGTCAAAAATCACCGAAAACCGAAATAAAACCCGGGTCAACGCAAAAAATGGTGAAGTTATACACTTTTTTACGTTTGTCCAATTTCGCAAAAGAGGTCCACATCAATTGTGGGCAAATTATGTTTGAATGAAATAGGTTTTGCCTACAGAGAGTGTATAGTAACAGTGTGGCCATTTGTGTGAAGCTCTCCATAACAGTATGTGGAGATCGTAATTTTTCCCGCCGCCGCCATAGTTTTGCCAAATATTTGAATTTGATATGGTATTAGAGGCGAAAATAAATCCATTCACTCATTTTTCTAACTTATTTCAAGAGTAACAACATCGAAAATAACGTTTCTAACATAATTGTCTCTGTACTGTTTGTATTGTGCTAAAAGCTTTTAAAATAGTGAAAATTAACACTATCGAAGGCAACTTGTAGGCTGGAAATGTATCACTCAACATAACATATGATTCGAATTTGTTTTCGATGTAAAACTTATGGGAATTGGCAAAAGAATCTTATGGAATATGACCAAGATAACCAATCAAAAGTGTGACATGCAATGTGACAATGCAAAGTGTCCACACTGTTACTGTACACTCTCTGTAGCTCTTCCTATCCAGATGACTATCCTGTATGAATCAGCCTTTTTCCTATTCTGTAGCAAGACTTCTCAGGAATTCTTATCAAACAGGCCTCAGAATAAATCCTCCATTTACTAATAATAATCCTTCATTTATTACTGCATTCAAAACTAGAAGACGTTCTACTTCACCCAGTAACTGCAGCCACCTACCGGCAGAATGCAGAACTAAACAATGAGCTCACGTTGTCGATTGGAAGAGAGAGGCGGAGCTTGGAGGCGTGTCTGTAGGCGTTGTAGAAATCACCCAGTAGCTACTGCCATCTGCCGGTGAAATTTGGAACCATAACAGTTTCTCATTGCTAACCAATGAGAAGATGATGCATGGATGGAGCTTGTAGGTGTGGTTGAAATCTGGATCCTATTTGGATCTTCTCCGAGAAAGCTTGGAGACTTTTGTAACAAACTCTGGTGAATTGGAATGGGAAAACGTAATCCGCCATTTCTTTTTTCAAGTATAGTTCTTTTACTTTGATTCAAGAATGAAAATGATTGGGTCATGTGTGAAATTTCTCGATAATTCTGATCGAAAGCAATGAAATAAGTTTGAATTTTGATACTCGAATATTATTGAGATTATAACTCGACAAATAACTATTATAAGACATTAGCTCATCAAATCTTATATCGTATATAGTACATTATGAGTAATCTCTGGCAAAGTTTTTAAGGAATCACTCGGAATCGCGATGAATCACTTGAATCACAAGAAATCTAGATTCGCCCTGATCGCATTGACATAGAATTTAAAAAAATTTTAAATTTCGTATCTCGCAAACTGTTGCACCTAGTCTAGGATAATCATTACCATTTTTATCTTGGACTACAGATAATTCATATTATAACAATACTGTATGAAATTCGAATGACATCTAATTCAATTCGATGCAGGAATCCTTCACTTTTTGCTCTAGTCACACAAATAACTAGAATAGAGTGAGATAAAAAAGGGAAAATTGAAATGAGAAAGACAAAATGAGAAGTGAAAGAAATGAGGAGGAAATAAGGAGGAAATGTTTGTGTATGACGTATGAGTTGAGAATGCTGATGGAGGAACAATGCAGTATTGCAGTGTATTGGAAATCTCTATTTGGACGAGCCTAGCTGCTTCTTTCTTATTTATTCCCAGCAAATATAAATATAGAACGCATCGTCGACTAGCTCTATATATAGAGGAAGTCTGTCACACCCTTGCTCTGATTTACATACGCTTCAACTTCTTTTTATTTCCTCAACGTATACCACTTGCTTGCAACTTTCCTCTTTTCACTTATGCTTTGTCTTTTCTTTTTATTTTCTTTTCTTCTTTTTCTTCTTCTTCTTCTTCTTCTTCTTCTTCTGCTTCTTCTTCTTCTTCTTCTTCTTCTTCTTCTTCTTCTTCTTCTTCTTCTTCTTCTTCTTCTTCTTCTTCTTCTCCTTCTTCGCTATCTCCTTCTCCTTCGTCTCATTTTCTCCTTATCTCCCCTCTCCTCCATCTCCTCCATCTGCTCCTCCTCCTTTCCCTTTTAGCCCTCATTCCCTCCTTTTTCTCCTCATTCTCCTTTTTTTGTCCTTCTCATCCTCCTTTTCTTTTCCCCTTCTTCCCATTTTCATCCATTTACACTCTCTTCTTTTTTCTTTCCACTTTTCATGTTCCTCTTCTCTCTTACTGTCTAATCTTCTTTTCCTTTCCTCTTCTTCCTCCTATTATTAACCTCTATCTCTCTCACTCTCACTTTCTCCCCTCGTTTCAATTTTAAATCGTTGAAGTGTTTCCCCAATTCCTCCCCCCACTCCAACCTTATCATCATTCACAGTCCCGACAACTTTGAGTAAACAGTGCGTCTGTTTTTCCCCTTTTTTTTTGTGTGAATATTTCCCGATAGTTGCCTCTTGAAAGTGTCACGCACAGATCGACTCTCTTGGTCAGAGAACAAACAGAGAGCATAGCAGACTCAGATTATTCGACGATTAATTGGGATCGATTATATCGAGGTAATTAGTAGAGGTAGAATTAGAAGACCATTGACTAGCAGTGGAAGACCAAAAGATGGAGAAGGAGAAGAAGAAGAAGAAGAAGAAGAAGAAGAAGAAGAAGAAAAAAGAAGAAGAAGAAGAAGAAGAAGAAAAGAAGAAAAAGAAGAAAGAAGAAAAAGAAGAAGAAGAAGAAGAAGAAGAAGAAGAAGAAGAAAAGAAGAAGAAGAACAAAAGAAGTAGAAGTAGAAGAAGAAGAAGAAGAAGAAGAAGAAGAAGAAGAAGAAGAAGAAGAAGAAGAAGAAGAAGAAGAAGAAGAAGAAGAAGAAGAAGAAGAAGAAGAACAACAACAACAACAACAACAACAAGGAGAAGGAGGATGTTAAGGAGGAGGATGAGGGGAATGAGAAGGAGATAGAGATGAAGGGAGTGTAGAAGAAGGAGGGGGTGGGAGACGAGAAAGGGGAGGGAGGATAAGGGGGAGAGGAGAAGAAAACGGAGGAGAAGGAGGAAGGAAAGAGAAGATGGAGGAAAGAAAATGATGGAGGAGGATTTGAAGGAGATGAAAGATTTCATGGTGGAGAGGGGTGAGGAGGAGAAGAATGAGAATGAGGAAAAGGAGGAGGAGGAGGAAGAGGATAAGGAGATGGAGGAGAATAAGCAAAGGAGAAGAAGAAGGATGAAGAGTAGGAGTTGGAAGAGAAGGAGGAAGACCATGAGAAGGAGAAGAAGAAGAAGAAGAAGTTGAAGAAGAAGAAAAAGATAAAAGGGGAGAAGAAGGAGTAGAAGAAAATTGGGGAAAAAGGGAAGATGAAGAAGTAGAAGAAGAGGAAGAGGGAAAAAAGAAGAACAACAAGAAAACGAAGAAGAAGAAGAAGAAGAAGAAGAAGAAGAAGAAGAAGAAGAAGAAGAAGAAGAAGAAGAAGAAGAAGAAGAAGAAGAAGAAGAAGAAGAAGAAGAAGAAGAAGAAGAAGAAGAAAAAAAGAAGGAAGAAGAAGAAGAAGAAGAAGAAGAAGAAGAAGAAGAAGAAGAAGAAGAAGAAGAAGAAGAAGAAGAAGAAGAAGAAGAAGAAGAAGAAGAAAGAGGAGAAAAGGAATAGAAGAGAATAGAGAATACGAATGGGGGAAGAGAGAACTGCGTAATGAGTAGCGAAGGTGGCCTTCATTGTGTATTGAGACAGACAGTAGCTCCATTATAGGTACCGTACACATTGTGATGTAAAGCCGCCTTATGACATAATTATTAATGCCATCACGAGAAACTATTCAGCTGAGGATCACCAATGACAGCCACTTCCCCCCCCCCCACACACACACATGCTTTGTGTGCACGTGTGAGTTGTCTCAATTATGTTTCAGGGATCATTGAAGTTGACAGTTTATCGATTGGTACATTCATCAAATTAGTTAACATCGAGTATCGCACAGATTTCAATCCAGAGACAGGCGAGCAACTTGTAGATGCATTACCACAAGTATAGCCGGATTTTTTTTAATTTTCAGAAACAGCTGATTGATGTACGCTCGTTTACTAACGTTAAATCAGCTGTTTTCTGACAAGATAAAATAATCCTGCTGTACAGTGCGTTCGCTCTGTTCAGACTCCTGGACTTGCAATGAATATTACCTGATTACAGTTTCATCACAATGAATGTCATCCAATGAGTGATCTTAAAGCCAGGCGTACACCGGTTAGTCAAGACAAGACAAGACGAGATTAGTCACGTTTAGTCACAGTAATTCACATAGTTGCTTATGAAGCAGCACACACCGATGCAATGACTAATCGGTGTGTGTTGCTTCATAAGCAACTATGTTAAGTACTGTGACTAAACGTGACTAATCTTGTCTTGACTAACCGGTGTACGCCTAGCCTTAAAGTTCAACAAATCTCTTTCAAGACAATTTGATGAATTCAACATGTTTCAATAAGACGAGATCAGATTTTGATTGCTTTGTTTTTTTATAAAACACGCCCACTGTGGGAGGTTCTTGTCTAGGCCTACGATTATCTTGATGTAATTGATTCGTCCATGACTTATTCTCAGATGATTACAAAGTACAATATCTATTGTAGATGTAGATCATTTCAAATATATTATACTGTAGTTAGTATTGGTTCATTCATGAATACTAGATCAGCACAATGCTTCACTATATCTGTTTCGAAGAGGAATCAGCTAATTTCTATTGAATGTATGAAGCTATATATAGCCTACATCTGAATATTGTTGATATCAAGCCGCCTTGATCTTCGAGTCAACCCTTCTGAAATTGCATCTCCTTTGATCAGCAGGGTACGAACGGCTTCCTTCAATCATTCAGGATAATATTCGAGAGTCGACTACAAGCATACATTCGATACAAGTTGTATGATAGATATATTCGATAGAAGTTACTCATTACTCTACAAGATAAGGTTTCAAGCCTTCAACTGTATTGACAAAGCCTTTAACAAGCAACACCTTGAATGAGAGGAAGGGAGATGGTGACAGAATAAAAAGAGCACAAAGAAGAAGAGGTGAGTGAGGATGGAAAGAAAAATTAAGTAATAGAAGACAAAAATTAATAGTATTCGTAGAAAATTAGGAACAAAGAGAATTTAGAAGAAATACGTATTATTGGAATTACATAAGTAGCAACGGGCGTTTCAAACAACCGTATTAATTTGTATCTAAAGAGCGGCGCATAAAGAATGCATGTTTTTCAAAGTGTTATAAGAAAGTTAATCTCAATCATACATTTATCTCACTTAGGCTAGGCGTACACCGGTTAGTCAAGACAAGACAAGACGGGATTAGTCACGTTTAGTCACAGTAATTCACATAGTTGCTTATGAAGCAGCACACACCAATGCAATGACTAATCGGTGTGTGTTGCTTCATAAGCAACTATGTGAAGTACTGTGACTAAACGTGACTAATCTCATCTTGTCTTGTCTTGACTAACCGGTGTACGCTTGGCCTTACACCAAAATACTGAGCAAATAACGCAATTTGAGAGTTTGAATGAAAAACTCCAAAACACTCGAGTATTTTTTGAAAAATTACATAGGAAATATGGCGTCCTTAATGCGTTAATGCTCGTTGAAAGCCTCAAATTGGTCCATAACTTCTGATACAACAGCAATTTCTTCATGTATTGCAGTATTCAGATCTTCAATTGACCGATATTTATGGCAGTGAACTTTAAATTTCAAATGGTGAAGAATCACATGCCAAAACGCTCGACTTAAAACTCTCTACTAAAGCTCCGTTGAACGACAATGGCAGATTTTTTTCGATTTGTGGTGGAGAAGAAGGAGGAGGAGGAAGAGGAGAAGATAGGGGTGTAAAAGGAGAATGAGGAGGAGGAGGAGGAGAAGGAGGAGGAGGAGGATGAGGTGGAAGAGAAGGAGGAGTAGGATAAGAATGTGAAGGAAAGACTATACAACTATGTGACATCGAATGCCTTTACATGTATTTCAATAATATGCATGAGAACTCGACTTGTTCAAGCATGACAATGTTACTTGTGGTGATAACATACCGTTGTTTTGAAGATGCGATGGCGCTTGCTGAGGTGTAAATAATATTTTGCTCGCACCATATTGATAATGTCCTTTGACTGGCGGACCGTGAAATCATGTCGAAATTGCGGAATTCATTGGAAAACAGCGAAGTAGCGTTTGTGCGTGACGCCTAGAGCGCCGAATTTAAGGGGGCGTCTCCCCCTTAGAAACAAACTAATAGAAACAAACTGGATTCATTACAATAATGTTATCAAGTCGTGCTTTATTGTATTTTTGAAAATAACTAGTCGTTCAGTCACAAACTAAATTTACAATGTCATCAAGCCGTGTTTTATTGTATTTTTGAAAATAAGAAGGAGACGGAAACTCAATCCAGCTCTGTTTTTTGGAGCTCTGTTGCCAAGCACGGGTGGCCCACTATATAGTCAATAATCAATTCAAGACATTATTACCCTATTGAGAAAACTCCAATAATATAGTATTCCATAAAGAATACGTGTTCCATTATTGCTACTACATATTGTATATCGTTACATCGTTCAGTTTAGAATGTTTTCTATATTATTGTACACTGTATCTGTATAATAATATAGAAAACATTCGAGTTTGAAAATTATATTAATTCATATCCATTACGATTCAGAAACTTTCAAGTTGGCGACGCTACTAAGCAAGTGACTGCAGATTCAAAGAAAGTTCCTACCATTTCTAAGGAAATAAATGCAAAATCTAAAGCTTGTCAGACAGAAGAGGAAAAGACGAAGGCAGGTGTGAATAAAGAATGGTTGATGAAAACGTGGATAACGTAATGGAGTAAGCGAGAAATTGCATGTGGACATATCGAACGCCGGCTGCTCTCATAATAGTGGACAGGGCTAGGCTAAGCCTACATTCCAGCTGCTCGACTATTCACTGCTCCAGTCAATATTTGAGCTGGCACTAGGCTATTATGGGCGAATAATCAGATTTCCAATACAGTAGAACCAGAACGTTAATAATTGGAACGTACAGTCCAGTCCGACAATAATACTGATTTGTTAGTAGTTTTTTCTGTACAGTTATTACTGTCATGTTTCTATAAATAAAATACGGTACAGTGTATTATGATGATTCAGTAAATGTTCTTGAAATCGATAGAAATAGGCAAGCGGGTAGGTGCGTCTCTATATAATCTATATAAATAGGTTTTTGGTTATACCTATATAAATAGGTAATATTGGTTTTCTCCCAATACGCTTGTTTGATTCAGGCGCCATCTTAAAAAATTCTATTCTACTAGGTTCTAGGCTAGTAAGTTGAGAACTTGATGCATTTGATATTCTTAAAAAATCCTACTCTATAATATAGAAACTATCTTAAATGTTTCCTGAAGAAAACCACATTGGAAAATAATTTTGTGGAACTGTACGAGGAGATTCACTACAAAACAAATATTTCCAGCGAAATTCACGACTACAAGAAAACAGAAAAATCACCATTGAATTTGAAGCGCTGTTTTGAGCAATTCAGCTGCTTCATCTTATTAATAGCGTTCCGTGTCTGAGATTCATTAAACTCTAGCAAAAAAAAAAAAACGATAGAAATATCATTCAGTAGGTACCATTACTGTTGATTGAAAGGTAACGCTCGCTTCACCTCTCTCTACTCTCCTTCTTCTTCTTCTGCTTCTCCTCCTCCTTCTTCTGCTTCTTCTCCTCCTTCTTCTTCTACTCCTTATTCTTCTGATTCTTATTCTTCTCCTTTTGCTTCTTATTCTCCCCTTCTCCTCCTCCTCCTCCTCCTCCTACTCCCTCCTCCTCCTCCTCCTCCTCCTCCTCCTCCTTGTTGTTGTTCTTCTTCTTTTTCTATGCCTAGTCCTTCTCTCACTTCTCATTTCTCTTATCTTCTCTATCTCCTCCTCATACTCCTCCTCCTCCTCCTCATCCTTTTCGTTACCCTTCACTGTTTTTTCTTACGGTTATTTGCCGGCAATCATCCAATTTTCTAGCCAATTTTCTAGTCTTTTACAGACTTTTAAAACACGAAACAATAATTTTCACCTAAACTTTTACGGTGAGCAAGCATGAAGAAAGAAGAAGAAGAAGAAGAAGAAGAAGAAGAAGAAGAAGAAGAAGAAGAAGAAGAAGAAGAAGAAGAAGAAGAAGAAGAAGAAGAAGAAGATGAAGACGAAAATGAAGAAGGCGATAAAGGAAGAGGAAGAGTAAGAAGAAGAAGAAAATAAGAAGGAGAAGCAGAAAGAAGAAGAAGAAGAAGAAGAAGAAGAAGAAGAATAAGAAGAAGAAGAAGAAGAAGAAGAAGAAGAAGAAGAAGAAGAAGAAGAAGAAGAAGAAGAAGAAGAAGAAGAAGAAGAAGAAGAAGAAGAAGAAGAAGAAGAAGAAGAAGAAGAAGAAGAAGAAGAAGAAGAAGAAGTGGAAGAGGACCTTGCCAGGCTTTCTTGAATACCTCGCTCCCAACCCGAGCAATCATCTTAAGATAAGAATTTTATTATATTCATAAATTCTCATTTTTCGCTAATCGATTGGCTATTGAATTGCTGGGTGGAGACATAATTTAGACGTTCGCCTAAGTGCATTGGACTCTTTAAATTGGTAGTTAGTGATTGTTTGAGTATCTTCTCCATCAGCTTGATTGAGCTTTCACTTTTCGTAAAATATCGGTATTACCTTGGCGGCCTTGTAGAGGAGCTGTGAGCTCTTATATTTTGTATAAGCCCTCTGTTATAGCCCCTCAGTAAAGCCCTTTTAGTATTAGACCCTTTTGTTATAGCCCCTCAGTAAAGCCCTTTGTCGGTTTTTTGGGTCCCGATTTCATAATTTAAGCAGTAAGCAATAAAGCAGTTAGACAGAAAGTTTACAAACTGAATATAGCTTATTCTTAAATCAATTTTGATAGGAGTATTCTGTTTAGTAATATACTGATGCCCGGTTTTTTAGTCGTTCAATAAACTTATTGAATCAATAACTGAGTGTTTCTAACATAGACCGACAAACTTTGTGAGCGGTTTTCTGACATTGAAATCCATTAAACATGGCTCCTTAAATGATTTGTTCCCCCCAGTCGACATTTTATTTTTTCACTTTTTTTTTCTCCAGAATGGTTTGACTAATTTTGTTGAAATTTGTCATGGTCAAGGTAAATGAACCAACCTTATCTAACGAATTATTTCAAAATGGCGACGAACAGCAAGTTTTCGAGTTATTTCAATTTCATATTTCAAATGCCCGCCATTTTGAAATATTTCGACAGATAAGGTCGGTACATGTTTTTTGCAGCAGACCTTTATCTTGGCCTTTTGTTGTGCTTATTTGTCAATGGCTCAACAGCCCTATGTGGGCTTAGGCCTACCAGCTGGCCATGCCAAATTTCAACAGAATTAGTCAAACCATTCTGGAGGGGAAGAAATAAAAGTGAAAATACAAAATGGTGACTAGGGAGGAAACAAAGCATCTTAGGACCCATGTTTACTGGAACTTTTTCCTCAATTTCAATGTTAGGAAACCGTTCACGAAGTTTGTCGGTCCATTTGAGAAACACCCTGTCGAATGGGTAAAGATTCTCAATGATTTGTTACGAAAAATCTAATGTTTGCA
Organism: Laodelphax striatellus; assembly: GCA_017141395.1. Taxonomy (NCBI): domain Eukaryota; kingdom Metazoa; phylum Arthropoda; class Insecta; order Hemiptera; family Delphacidae; genus Laodelphax; species Laodelphax striatellus. The sequence goes on from CM029537.1 coordinate 5,288,192, forward strand.
TAACTCGAGTTTGTTGAAAAATTAATATTTTATTATGTAGCATCATTCTTGGAGGTTGTTAATACAGAAATCGTCATTGTAAATTCGTCACAGTAAATCTGCGAGCAAGTAGAAACCAATCTGAAAAAACGAACAATTCAAATTTAAATTCATTGAAAATATGCCCTGAATATCAATGTTTTTTTACTGGATCTTTCAATTTTCAAAAGGCATGAATACTATTGAGGTGAATAGGCCTACTATGAAAAATTAATTTGAATCATTTAGGCTAGGCGTTCACCGGTTAGTCACAGTACTAACATAGTTCACGTTTAGTCACAGTACTTCACGTAGTTTCTTATGAAGCAACACACACCAATTTAGTCATTGCATCGGTGTGTGCTGCTTCATGAGCAGCTATGTGAATTACTGTGACTCAACGTGACTAATGTCGCCTTGTCTTGTCTTGACTAACCGGTGTACGCCTAGCTCAATAGTTGTTGAAAAAGCACAAGAATATATTTTGTTAACTATTAATAGTGTACAAATTACATGTGAAGATGCCTATTTTACGACATTTTAATGGTATCAAAAACGCTATCTATCGGAGGAAGAAGTAAACAAGTAAGCTGGTTCACTGTGTTTCATGCTCGATTCCCATTGGCCAGCTTCTACCGGTGTGGAAGGAGGGAGTGGGAGGGAGGTCCCCAATCACAGAGCTTCATTTTAGGCTGAGCAGCTTCCGCCATTTCGTTTTCAAAGGCCGCCATTTCCTCGCTCTTGTCAAGCGTATCACAATATTTCTTGAAAGAGTGTGACTAGAGAAATAGTTGTTGTTGAAAAGAAATTTCAAACTCATTTGACATTGACAATCACTGAGATAAAAATTAAAACGAAAACATTATTCAAATGAAATAAACATTGATTAATTAATAAATTGAACAAAAAATTAAAATGGAAACATAATGATTTTGCCGATTCTACTATTAGTTAATGATTTCGCCCCGTTCTCCTGATAAGATAAGACATCGCTGGCGTCTGGAATGTAGATTATCGAGAGTTTTGAACAGACAACAAACAATTTGATAATACAACCTGTTTCCATTTCTCTAAAACAAACTAATACGTTAATTTTGAGAATTTACAATTATTTGAACTTTGAAACTTGAAATTATTACAAATCAGATCTTGATGCTTCAACCATTTCGAAATTCAGAAGAAGAAAAAAGAAGTTCGAAGCCCTTCCTTCTTCCACCAAACATTCAAAGGTAGTATGACAGACCTGCTGTCAGCTTCAGATAGCCAAAATAGCAACTACTGTATTTTTAAAACTACAGAGAGTGTATAGTCACAGTGTGGACATTACATGTCATACTTTTGATTGGTTAGCTCCGACAAATCCGCCATACTTTTGCCAATTCCCATAAGAGTTTCATTGGAATGAAAAGCAGATCATAATAATTATGTTATGATATACAATTCACTTCTAACCTACATTTTGCCTTCGCCAGTATTAGTTTTCATCATTTCAAGTTTTTAAAGCAATACCAAGAGTAGAAAGACTATTTTTAATGGTAGAAAAGTTAGTCTTGATCTCTCAAAATAAGTTTGACAATAAGTTTTACCCTCTTCTTCTTCTTCTTTTTCTTCCTTCTTCTTCTTCTCCTCCTTCTTCTTCTCCTTCTTCTTCCTCCTCTACTTCTTCTTCTCCTTCTTCTGCTTCGTCTTCGTCGTATTTTCTGCTCAACAACACAAAGGTCTGCGTTTGTCACGTTTTTACTGGCCTCAATAAATAGAATGAATCGAGAAAAACCGGGGAAAAACAATTCTCACACCTACAGCAAGCGTTTATTTCACTGAACGTATGTTTCACGTAAGATCATATACAGTAATATATGCGTGATTTTGCCGACTTGTGCCTGATTTGCATTGTATAGTTTACCTTTAATCTTTCTCAGTTTTCTGTTCGGGAACCCTGGGTCGGCATTTGACACGTATTGTGGACGGTGCAGAAACGTACTGCTTTGAAACGAGTGTGGTATTTGCAAAACAAGGATATTTTATTCTCTTGTTCGAAACTTCCAGTGTTGAAAAGTGAGACATGAATGCGGGAAACAATAAGGTTTGAACCGTAGTAAGCTGTTATTATTGTAACTAGAGCGAAAAGTCAGAGATTGCTTCAATCTTTTTTCGTACTCCTAGTCTTTCTTCTCTTAGGCTAGGCGTACACTGGTTAGTCAAGACAAGACAAGACGAGATTAATCACGTTTAGTCACAGTACTTCACATAGTTTCTTATGAAGCAACACACACCGATTAGTCATTGCATCGGTGTGTGCTGCTCAAGCAGCTTATGTGAATACTGTGACTAAACGTGACTAATCTCTTTCTTGTCTGACAACTTTCTTTCTTATACCATGCTTCTTCAGCCTTCACTTTCTGTCCTCTTCTCTTCTTTTCTCTTTTCTTCTCTTCTCTGAAAAATCTGCAAAAACGCAAAGAATAACTGGAAAAATGTTGATATCGGGGGGAAAGCTGGGTGATAAGAAAGGTGTCAACGTGGAAAAAATGAAATTAATAAAAATGAACTTCCTCAATTTTGCTTATTTTTGAGAAATGCGAGGCAAATCACTAATTTGAGGGCGCTAAATCTGAATCTGAAATCACAATTCCTCCATCTCCAAGGCCTTACGCCCACTTAGCAACTACTATCTGATTTCAGTCAGCAACCCAATGTTGCCAGATGACATTTGGCTTTTTCGGGTAATCTAACCAATCAGCCAAAGTCATCTGGCAACGCTGGCTGACTGAAATCAGATAGCAGTTGACACAGAAATTTTCGATTTAGATTGCGTAAAATAGGCAATCTATAAAATCTCAACATTTTGTTGCAAAACTCGCTCTGCAACTTGTTGCAACAACTAATTGCAGGAAGAATTGCAGTTTTTGTTTGACTGCAACAAAAAGTTTCCGAAACTTGTCTTGCAATTAGTTCTGCAACTCTGGCGTATGTATGTATACGCAGCTTAAGGGACACTAAGCATAATAATGTATACGAGAGACACATCTACTGATAGCATATTGACTCCGCTGCATAAACATTTACTCAAGAGACAGTCAATTTGCGATGAGCAAATAAACGGGGCTATCAGTTCAGCAATCTCATCTCACTAGAACAATAATTATCACTGGACTATCATTTCAAATGCATGGATAGCATTGTCTGATGATAATAATAATGAGAGTTGACTTGATTGCGTCAGTTTAATAATTGAGAAACGCAATTCATGTAGTCGTAGTGACATAGACGAACTCTGTATAGTTAGTGACATAGACTGTATAGTTAGGGCCGGTTCATGAGCTCGGGATTCAGCCAAGTCCTAGACTAAAACGGGTGGCTACCGTAGCATCAACAAACGTTTGTCTCGACTGGTTAGTGGGTTAGCAGCATAGAGAGCCCTTAGTACATAGTGTCGAGGCCAACGTTTGTCGATGCTACGGTGGCCACCCGTTTTAGTCTAGGACTTGGCTAAATCCCGAGCTCATGAATCGGCCCTTAGTCTATGGTAGTGACTTGTTGTACTTATGCAGAGTTTGTGTTAATTACTAGTAATTCAATCGTATGATTATTATTGTAATATTCTAGTTTTGTATAGCAGGATTAATTTAACTTGTCAGAAAACAGCTGTTTTGGCAATAAATTAACAGTGATTTTGACACAATAATCCAAAGGCTTAAAAGTCTCAAAGACCTTTAAAATCTTTAACCTCAGAATGCAGAACTAAACAATGAGCTCACGTTGTCGATTGGAAGAGAGAGGCGGAGCTTGGAGGCGTGTCTGTAGGCGTTGTAGAAATCACCCAGTAGCTACTGCCATCTGCCGGTGAAATTTGGAACCATAACCCCGGTCGTACACCGGAGCAATAAGCAATAGGCAACTATAGCACGATCCTTTTAACTTGTCAGAAATCAGCTGTTTCGGTAATAATTAAACAGTGATTTCGACACAATAATCAAAAGGCTTAAAAGTCTCAAAGACCTTTAAAAGACCTTTTTAAAGAAGACCTTTCAAAGAATACCTTTTTAAAAGACCTTTTCAATAATCTGCGAGATTCAGCATTTGTAGGTTAAGTATTGTGGTATTGATTGTCGAAACAGCTGTTTTCTGACAAGTTAAATTGATCAAAGATGATTATTTCTTGATTCATTACGAACTGCGATGTTTACACTATTGTTTGTCACTTTACAACCGACATGCAGTCAAGTTTTTTATGTAAGAAAACGAAATTTTGTTACTTACTGACTGGAGCGCTTTCGGGTCTCGGTAAACCCATTGTCAACATTGTTAAATTGATCCTGCTATATTTCTATTAGTATTAGTAGTCTGTTCCAGTCAAATCAGCTGTTGCCAGTCGATTAATTCACATAGTTTTTATGATAATGAATAAGTTAACGCCTCCTATTCCCTTTTCTTCTTCCTCTTTCCCTTCTCCTTCTTCTTCCTTTTTTCTTCTTCTCCTTCCCCTCCTCCACCTTCTTCTTCTTCTTCCTATCCTCTTCCTCCTCTTCCTTCTCTTTTTCTCCTTCCTCTTCCTCTACTCCTCCTTTTTCTTCTTCTTCTTCTTTCTTCTCTTCTTCTTCTTCTCCTCTTCTCCTCCTCCTCCTTCTTCGTCTTCTTCATCATCTTCTTCTTTTCCTTCTTCGTCTTCTCCTCCTCCTTTCTTTTTTCTTCTTCTTCTTTTCTTCCTCCTTCTTCCTCCTTCTTCTCCTCTTTTCCCTCCTTCTTCACCTTTTTTTATATCTTTCTTCTTCTACTCTTCCATTCTTCTTCTTCTTCTTAGTTTCCTTCTCCTATCTCTTCCATCTTTTCTTCTTCTCATCCCCTCACCTTCTTCCTTGCTTTCTTCTTCTTCTTCTTCTTCTTCTCCTTCTCTCCTTCTTCTTCTTCTTCTTCTTCTTCTTCTCCTTCTCCTTCTTCTTCTCCTTCTTCTTCTTCTTCTTCTCCTCCTTCTTCTCCTTCTTCTTCTTCTTCTTCTTCTTCTTCTTCTTCTTCTTCTCCATCTTCTTCTTCTCCTCCTCCTCCTCCTCTTCTTCTTCTTCTTCTTCTTCCTCTTCTTCTTCTTCTTCTCTCTTTTTTCTTCTTCTTCTTCTTCTTCTTCTTCTTCTTCTTCTTCTTCCTCTCCTCCTCCTCCTTCTTCTTCTTCTTCTTCATCTTCTTCTTCTTCTTCTTCTTCTTCTTCTTCTTCTTCTTCCTTTCTTCTTCTTCTTCTTCTTCTTCTTCTTCTTCTTCTTCTTCTTCTTCTTCTTCTTCTTCTTCTTCTTCTTCTTCTTCTTCTTCTTCTTCTTCTTCTTCTTCTTCATGTTCTTCATTCTCCTTCTTCAATATCGTGGTTGTCATATAAACTTGCTTAAACTACTATTTTTGAGTATATAACTGTGAATTCTTGTTGAAAGATGTCCCAGAATATCCTTCAATCCTTCTCATTAGCATTTGGTTGTCATCAGAGAGAATAGAAGTAAAAAGAAGTTCTTATTCTATACTCTCTGGTTGGCATAGAGAGAAAGAGAAAGTAGGAAAATGTATGAGAGATAGAGAGAGACAGAGAAAGAATGAGAGAGAGGCATAAACTACTATTTTTTAGTATATAACTGTGAATTCTTGTTGAAAGATGTCCCAGAATATACTTCAATCCTTCTCGTTAGCATTTCGTTGTCAGCATCAGAGAGAATAGAAGTAAAAAGAAGTTCTTATTCTATACTCTCTGGTTGGCATAGAGAGAAAGAGAAAGTAGGATAATGTATGAGAGATAGAGAGAGACAGAAAGAGAGAGTGAGATCTCTAATACAGGCAAGAGTTGAGTGATCAGCAATAGAACTAATTTCCGTCGCCAGAGCGAGCGAGCAGTGGTCTTTGAATTGTCGGATTAGTCGAGGCGACATTACGACCCCCCTTCCACCATAACCAGGGTATTAACGAGCAGCGGCAGATCAACTTCCGGATTAAACATGCTACAGCATGCACTTACACACCTATACATGGCAATCCATGATTAGCCCCGTTTATTCGATGGGACTTCATATCTACAATCTATCTATATCTATGTGTTATATAAAAGCGAAATGGCACTCACTGACTCACTGATTCATTCATGAGCAGAACTAAAAATCTACTGAACCAAATGCGTTCAATTTTGGCATGCATGTTCAGTTGGACCTTTAGGCTAGGCGTACACCGGTTAGTTAAGGCAAGACAAGACGAGATTAGTCACAGTACTTTACATAGTTGCATATGAAGCAACACACACTGATTAGTCATTGCATCGGTGTGCTGCTTCATAAACTATGTATTGTGACTAAACATCTCGTCTTGTCTTTGACTAACCGGTGTAGCCTCACTACCAAGAATTTTGAAAACATCTCAAAGATACGCCCAATATTCGCGTTTTTCTAGCGATTTTGTTCGTTTTCTCAGCTTTTTCGAGAACTAATTGGCAGAAGATGTTGAAATTTGGCACTTAGTTTTGTTCAAGGTTTAGAAATAATCTGTTAAAAAATGTTTGAGATTCTCCCAAAATTATGTCTGAAATCGGCGTTTTTGTAGATGTTTCAACAGCAACTGAACTAAGAACGTTTCAACCTCATACACAGGTTCAGCTAAAGTATAAGAAAAATTGAATTGAAGTAATTCAAAATCATCTTCAAACTACGCCTGATATTGACGTTTCGCCAGTTTTTTTTTTGTTGCGATTTTGAGGCGTTTTTTTATTGACACATCAATGTTCACTGTGGAGTCCAGGGGGAGGAGCCTGCTAGCTACTACCTGTATATCATTATCATACAATATACAGATATTAGTCTTATGCCCGGTTTTTCAGTCGCTCAATGGACAGTTTATGGATACAATAGCACTATTGAATTAATAACCATGTGTTTTCAAATGCAACAAAAGTTATTGTTTCAATAAGTTCATTGAACAACTGAAAACAATCTTATCCGACCGATTTTTTTTTCAATTAATTCCCTCTCAACTCTTAACACTACAACCTTTTTTAGCACCAAGACATCTACATACCTGTGGTTTAAATGGAAATTTGAAGAAGTGGCAATTTCACACAATCTGACAACGCCGCTATTTTGTTGACTCAATTGTCAACTTGTTTTATACAAAATGTAGAACGAGATTGAAAAGCCAATCGAAGAGAGAGAGAGAAGAGAAGATAAGAAAAGAGAGACGAGAGAATCTAAGACGGAATCGAGAAAAAATAGATGTTTCTGGCAGAGTTGTGAATTGGATTGTCAGTTCAATCTTACTCAAGTTGAATTGGCCAGCACCGTACCTCTCAGATGCTAGCATATAAGATAACCCATTCAAGTATCCAAGCATGTAGCAGCACATGTGGCCCTTTCTCTCAGCGACATCTGAGAGCATTCAATCCTAGAATTGGTTTTCGTCAACACAGATTGAAAGCCTTTCCTCTCCTCGGAAGCGATTTTGAATAATTGCAGAACCCGATTGATCGAGTACATGATCAAGTTTCACATCAAACTCCAGTGCTTGAAAATTTTAATAATAAAAACGTATTGAAACAAAGGATTGATCCCATAGCAATTTAAGGCTAGGCGTACACCGGTTAGTCAAGACAAGACAAGACGAGATTAGTCACGTTTAGTCACAGTAATTAACATAGTTTCTTATGAAGCAGCACACACCGATGCAATGACTAATCGGTGTGTGTTGCTTCATAAGCAACTATGTGAAGTACTGTTACTAAACGTGACTAATCTCATCTTGTCTTGTCTTGACTAACTAGTGTACGCCTAGCCTAAGAAGAAGACTTGGAATACATTACAAGGTTTATAATTATAATTATAAGTATGATCTTGGATGAAGAAACATAGAGATATGGATACCCAATCCATAAAAAATGTATCCTCAATTTTCCAACAGATACCTCATTAAACATTTCTTGGACGTAAATATCGTTAGATTCAAGGGGATCTCTGAGATCCCGTAGCGAACCACGGGTGACCTGCTAGTACTTTATACTCTACATGCAAGGGCGTAGCCAGGGGGGGTGCTAAAGGGCTTCAGCGCCCCCCGAAATTGACATTTGTTGTAATTTTGTCTCTTGCTCGCTTTTTTATCCCATGAAACTATTACATCTTTATAACCTTTCCGCCTATTTCAGCACCCCCAAAATAAAATCCTAGCTACACCCTTGTCTACATGAGTATTTTTTGAGAACTTTTTCAATCTCAACCTTCACAACTAGTTAGCTCTTCTAGTGTTAAAGTTATTTTAACCTTCTATTGTTAACCTCCTGTAGTGTTGATTCCCCTTCAGACAGGCAGATCCACTCGTAACACTAATCAAGGATCAATAGTTGACGGTCCAATCAACCTTCGATCATCTAGTTGATGGATGACTATTAATGCCGAACTAGAGAAGCATTGTTGCCACTGTCTCAGTACAATTGCTGAATGCTCCTTAGTTAGATGATTAATGATGATGATGATGATGAACCAACAATAATGGTCATTGTAAGTCCACTCACCACACGGCTATTGAATTGCTGATTTGAACAGGAGTATTAGCTTGCAGGCTCGCTTTGCTCGCCTACAAGATGAAAAAAATGATGAAGGAGAAGAAGGAGACGAAGAAGAAGATGAAGATAAGATGAAGACGAAGATGAAGAAGGCGATGAAGATGAAGATAAGAAAAAGAAGAGATAAGAGAAGAAAAGAAAAGAAGAAGAAGAAGGAGAAGAAAACTAAGAAGGAAAAGCATAAGGAGAAGAACATGAAGGAGAAGAAGAAAAAAGAAGAAGAAGGGAAAAAAGGGTAAGTAGGAGAAGAAGAAGAATAAGAAGTAGCATAAGGAAAAGAAACAGACGTTCAATATCACACTTTTGTTTAGTTAAATCTAGCCATAGTTTTGCCAATTCCCAAAAGATTGCAATGAAATAATTCGAAAATCATACGTTATGTTGAGTGATACATCTGCAGCTCACAATATTCGCCTTTGCCAGTGTTGGGCGTTCATCATTTCAAGCTTTAAAATCAATACCAAGAGGAGACAGATAATTTTTAATGTTAGAAAAGGTATTTTCGATGTTGTTCCTCTCAAAATAAGTTTGAGAAATGTATGAAGGGATTAATGTTTGCCTGTAATTCTACATCAAAATTTAAAAATTTGGCAAATGTATGGCGGTGGCAAGAATAAACAATACTACAATGCAAAGTTATGGACCTTCTCACACCAATGACCACACTGTGATTGTACAGTCTGTGTGACAACTAAGAGAGTGGGCGTCAGTTGATAAACTTGGCCCAGAATATTCTTTTGTATCAACATTTCATGTGGAGCAAGGAAGTTTTGCAAACGAAATCAATGCCATTCAAAACTTTCAGTTACTGAAAGATTAGTCACGTTTAGTCACAGTAATTCACATAGCTGCTTATGAAGCAGCACACACCGATGCAATGACTAATCGGTGTTTGTTGCTCCATAAGCAACTATGTGGAGTAATGTGACTAAACGTGACTAATCTCGTCTTGTCTTGCCTATCCGGTCTACGCCTAGCCTAAGATTGTAGGCGTCAGTTGATAAACTTGGCCCAGAATATTCTTTTGTATCAACATTTCATGTAGAGCAAGGAAGTTTTGCAAACGAAATCAATGCCATTCAAAGTTCTCTAACACTATTTTGTCTCAATTCTTGAAACCTTGTCAATTCACCAGCTCACTAAGCCCCTGCGCCCACTAAGCAACTGCTATCTGATTTCAGTCAGCAACCCAGCGTTGCCAGATGACTTTGGCTGATAGGTTAGATTACCCGATCACCCGAAAAACAGCCAAATGTCATCTGGCAACATTGGGTTGCTGACTGAAATCAGATAGCAGTTGCGAAGTGGGCGCAGGGGCAGACAGCTTTGCAACCGACAGATGACAAGGTTACATAACATTTCCATTTTGACGTTCTCAGAAATCTCCTTGAAATAGCAACACTATGAACATCAATCTTTCTGTGTGGTTCACCTATGGACATGGAACATACATGATCTTTTACTCAATAGAAAAAGAAACACCGATGCTTGTCTATCTATATTTCCAGTGCAAATAGTTCCCACTGCAAATGTTTGTTTTCGTGGTGACAAGTGATGTTTTGCTACCTCTGTCTCCAGTTTATTCTTAGCAAGGGCGTAGCCAGGGGGGGTGCTACAGGGCTTCAGCACCCCCCGAAATTGACATTTGTTGTAATTTTGTCTCTTGTTCGCTTTTTCATCCCATGAAACTATTACATCCTTATAACCTTCCTGCCTATTTCAGCACCCCCAAAATAAAATCCTAGCTACGCCCTTGACTGTTAGGTAGTATTTTGAGTCTTATATCTTTGTAATTGAGTAACTTGTTCAAGTCTTATGCTTTGTTCGTTCAAGCAAATTACTACTGAAAATCATAACGTAGGATTGAAGCACATATTTATTTCGTATATCTACATGAATGAAGTGAATAATCTAATGTAATCTAATTTTTGCAAGAATCTGTCGGTCAAGCTGTTCATAGTATTTGAAAAACTTATTAGCTGAAGCTGAAATCTCAATGTATTTCTAACAGTAGAAGAAGGATAAAAGGGAGGAGAGAGAAAGCATAGAGAAGAGGGAGAAGAGGTAGAAGAGAAGGAACAGAGAGAAGAGATAATTTATGAAAAATAAAGAAAAATTGTTATAATTGATTGTTCATGTCAAATGAAGAGAGACAGTGGCCTAGTTTTATTAATCCTCTCCTTGTCTAGCTGATTTCCAGTCGACTTAGGCCGTGAGCCCACTTCGCAACTGCTATCTGATTACAGTTAGCAACCCAATGTTTCCATATGACATTTGGCTGTTTTTCGGGTAATCTAACCTATCAGCCAAAGTCATCTGGCAACGCTGGGTTGCTGACTGAAATCAGATAGAAGTTGCTCAGTGGGCGCAGGGGCTTAAAGTTCAAAGTTTTGGTTGACAGTTGAAAATGGAAAAAAAACATATGAAATGAGAAAAAATGCAGATGTATTCAGTCGCTATTTTCTATGAATTGATTAATAATATTGTCACAATGAAAAAAATCTTGTCTTGTGATTTCTCAACGACTTTTTAGTGGAGAAAAGATGAAAAGAGAAAGAAGTTAGATAGAAAGAATGGAAAAGTTGCACTTGTTTTTGCTCAAAGCTGGGGCTTCAGCCACCCACAGTGTCGGCTAGTCAATCCAATTCAAATTGTCAGTCAGAGCAGTTTGATAACTCGGTTCATTGAACAGGAACTAATTTTTTCCAGAATTAAACTTGACATTCAGAATAATTGGGTTCTATTCTTGTCGCTATACTCATCCCCCTTTACTTTGACAACCATTCCTTTTCCATTGAACAGTCCTACTACTTTAAACTACAGATTAAAATTAATTGCCTTGAACAAAATAGACTTTAGACTCATCGATCGTTGTGGATGATTGTTCAATTGAAAGAAGGGTTACTATTGGACCCGGAAGGGTTCCAAGACAATATAGCAGGATCCTTTTAACTTGTCAGGAATCAGCTGTTTCGGTAATAATTAAACAGTGATTTCGACACAATAATCAAAAGGCTTAAAAGTCTTCAAGACCTTGAAAGTCTTTAAAAGACCTTCAAAGAATAACTTTTTAAAATACTTATTCAATAATCTGCGAGATTCAGCATTTGTAGGTTAAGTATTGTGATATTGCCTTTCGAAACATAAGTTTTCTGACAAGTTAAAAAGATCCTGCTATACATATTAAGTCCTGTAGTAAGGGGAGTAGTACACTCCTTGTTTGCAAACTGGATTCATAATTAATCTTATTAAATAGTACGCAACGTTTTAAAAATTAAATTAATGTGTGCGTCTGCTAATTATTTTCAATTTCGAAGCACTTTCAATTTTTTAAAGTTTTTTGAATAAACTTTTCAATCGGTTTTCAATTCTGAAGGGCTTATATGGTACTGAGCTTATCATCCTTGTTAACACCGAGTTGTGTATTCTTTGGTCTTGTTTCGTCAATTACAGCAGGATTCTTTTAAATTGTCAGAAACAGCTGATTGATGTACGCTCGTTTACTAACGTTAAATCAGATGTTTTCTGACAAGTTGAATGAATCTTGCTATATTTGTTTCTGATTATTATATAGGCTGTTTTCGTTCAGAGAAGTAGGCTACAGAATTTTTTAAACTTTTGTAATTTTAAAGTCCAAAAATCGAATGTGCATTATTTATTACATCATACGATATTTTGTGAACTATTTTATTAAAACTAGTCACTTGGACTAACCATAAATAACTCTTATTTCCTATAAACTAAAAATAAACTTCATGATACTAAAGTATTTCACAGAAGCCTCCAGCAGCTTCATTTTGTGATTGCATTACCTGTTTATTCACTGTACTTGATAATTTGGAAAATTTTAAATTTGTAAAATGGTAGTTGGAAGAGTTTCCTCTTTATACTTCTCAGATTCCATGTTTCTATAATTTAAAACGAGATTCAGAATTTTTGATGTATTGTCTCACCATATACATGGACCGCTGTTAGAAATAGAACAGCAAGAATAATTTCCAGTAATTGAATTGAATTATTCATTTATTTATTCATTCATTTATTGGCAAGATACATTACAATGTGGGAAGAATCAACAGACATTCGTCCAAAACTGCTTCTTTCCCAAATTTTGATAAATAGTCCAGAGATAATATTTTGATGAATATCATGTCTGTCTATTGCTTTTTACAGGTCATTGTTTTTTGCATGTATCATGAGAATGTTTATTTCTTATCGCCAGTCATAACAATAACAAACTTATCGAAGTGACAGTATTCAAAACAAAGACTACAAAGAGAGCTTGAACAAAATTTGTTTTGATTAATTGAGCTGATCAAAGAAGTCGGCAACTCTTTATTGGTCCGAGTGGCAGAACCACGGAGCATCAAAGGTTTTGTTGCCGTCTCAGTTCCAAGAAACCAACTGCTTTGAAGTTACTGTGTACACTGTTCTCCACTACAAAACTATGAAACTGGTAAAATTTCAGATATTTCAACTTTTCAAAATTGTATGATACTCTACTCGTTTTGCTGAGATTGGATCATCTTGAATTTTTTCTCTATCATCAAATTTATGCTTTCTACAAAATAATGATTTAAATTATGATGTGATAGAAGGTTGTATTATAGGAATGTGTTCTCGTTTTTCAGTTTTAATAATGAATTAATAAATTCTATGAGATTCCCATATAATATAATTTAAAATATGTATAATCCTACTCTTATTCGTTCTCCACCTCCTCCTCATCCTCCTCCTCCTCTTATAATTCCGCCTTCTCATCCTTCATCCATCTAATTCCGGCCTTATTACTTATTTCTCATTCTCTTTATTCACTTATCATCTTGCCTACTAAAACCACTGATTCCCATATCGAGTGGAATTCATTGATATAACTCTTTCTGAGACTTGTCTATCATGGAATTCACGGAAACTAAACTACCGAAATTCACTCTCGGAACACAACACGTTTCACGCGCACTTTATTCTATCCAGAATCAGCTGTTAGTAACGTCAGAAAATTTTGGTAAGATTATAAGGGATGAGGGAGAAAGGGAGAAGAGGAATCGGTGAAGGAGAGTGGGGAGAGGAGAGAAAGACAAGCAAAGCAACAAAGGATGTGGTATGAGAGAGAGAGTTTGAAAGCCCATAGTCCGTTCATCCTTCGCAAAGTAAACTTGACAATAATTGCATAAGTTTGACCCTTAGCAAAGTAGTTGGAGTGTAAGTAATTAGTCAGATTTCTGGTGCAGACATTCCTGTCCAAAGATTGAAGCAGTTTGGGTTAGCAGTGATTCTGTTGCCATTGATTGATTGATAACTAAATAAAGCTACTTTATATTAAATTCCTTTCAAAGCTCAAGTACACGATCAAATATCCCCTTCAAGGTTATTTCCTTGTTAAAGTTAGATAAACTACAATGCTCATGGCATCATAATCAGTGATAAGCCCAAACTATTGTATTGAGTTTAGGCTCAATGTTATCATAATATTATCATAGATTGAAGTTAATAAGCAACCTTATCTGACGAAATATTTCAAAATGGCGGGCATTTGGAATTTTGAAAGAAATAACTCGAAAACTTGTTGTTGCTCGCCATTTTGAAATATTCCGTCAGATAAGGATGCTTCATTTTTTTCACAGCAGACCTTCATCTTGGCCTTGACCATGCCAAATTTCAACAAAATTAGTCAAACCATTCTGGAGAAAAAAAAACTAAATGGCGACTAGGTATGGAAATATATCTCAAGCTTTTCAATCAAAAACCAACATGACGGCTGCGTCTAACTGGTATTAACAGATTATTTAAATTAATTATATTTTTTCAAAGAGGAAATTATTTTACTTCAAGGTTATTATAGAAATGAATCAGTCAATTTAAATAGTTCATTGCACTGGTTGATGATACTGTCTTAGAAAATGGCAGCCTCTCAAAACAAAATGGCTGAAAAGAACTTGAACATCACGTTGGAGCTCTGCGATTGGATGAGACGTGTTACTCCCACTTTTAACATTGGGCGGAGCTGGCCAATGGGAATCGAGCATCAACGGATAGAAGCAGCCTACTCGGTTTTTTTTTACAGGAAACGTTTGTGGTATTGTATTGCTCTTGTTATTTCAACACCCAACTTCGCGTTTTTTCAATACTGTTCTCTATATACTCACAATACTAGCAGAGTTAATCCATTCTATTGATCTTATTTGATTAGTCTGTAATACAAGTTAATGTATTAGTTCATGTACCATAATTTCTCTACTGCTGATCGAATTCGCTCAATTTCTTAACCAACATTACTTTTTAAAGAAATTCGTTTTCAATGTCAAGAACGTATTATCATTGCTTTATTCATAGCCTTATTTTGAAATATTTGTCTTGGAATAGCGTTTCATGAAACATAACATAATCTTACTCGAAAATAAATTGAATAAATTTTATTCCTTCTTTTTTTCTTCTCCTATTCCTCCACTCCTTCTTTCCCTCCTCCTCTTACTTCTAATCAATTTTCGTCCTTCCCCTGCAACCTTCTTCTTTTTTCCTTCTTTTCATCGCCATTCTTCTCCTCTTACTCCTCCTACAACTCTTCCTCCCCCTCCTTCTGTTATTCCTTCTCCTCCTCCTCGTCCGCCCACTCCTCCTCCTCCTCCTCTAATTCCTCTTCCTCCTTCTAATCCTCCTCCTCCTTCTCTCCTCCACCTCCTCCTCTAACTCCTTTTCCCACTGCCTTCCTTCTCGTTCCACTTCCTTCTGCTCCTTCTTCTCTCCTTCTTCATTATCCTCCTTCTCCTCCTCCTCCTCCTCCTCCTCCTCCTCCTCCTCCTCCCTCCTCCTTTATTCTTTATTGAAGTTGTTGTTGTTGTTGCTCTCTCACCTCTCTCTTTTTATTTTCTTCATCTTATCCTCTTTTTTTTACTTCTTTTTCTATTTCTCTTACTTCTCCTCCTTCTCTTTTTTCTTCTTCCTCTTCTTCTTCTCATCTTCTCCTCCTACAGTAATCTCTATCTCTTCTACTATTCCTTCGATTCTCACCACCTTCCCACTCCTTTCCCTTCATTCTTATCCCGCAAAGATCTGTCTATCAGACCTCCTCACCCTTTCTCCACCCTTTTTCACTATGAAATCCTCGTCGTGCATATCCCCTCCACCCCTCCTCCCACAGACCTACACCCTCCCCTCCAAGCAGCTAGCACGGGCGACGAATATAATAAATCATTCATCCCAGTCTGGCCTCAACTACTAATATTTCATTCCTACAACAAATGCTGCTCTGCCCTGCTCTGCTCTGAGCGTGACATACGAAAGTACAACCCTATGAAAACTGCCCCTACCCCTATTCACCACCGCTCTATCAATTCAGTGTCCTTTTTTCATTTTCAAATAATTTTCTCATTTCTCTACTACACCTAGCACCTAGGCTACACTACATCATCGTTATCTTAATAGAGAACGAGAAGAAAAAGGAGGAGCGGAACAAAGTGCAAGAAAAGAAGAAGGAGGAGAAGGAGTGGAAGGAGGAGGAGGTGGTAAAGAAAAAGACTACCACTCCTTCTTATTATTCCGTTTCATTTCTGTCACGCTTTCAAATTTTCAGTCTTTCTTTCTAAAATTCTAATATAGGGAGTTCTTTCTAGAATTGCTGTCTGGCAACTCTTATATTATTTATTCACCCATTCATTCCACGTTTACAAACAAAACGTACAATATTTCGCACATTTAATTCAAAAATAAATATTATGTAAAAATTGAATTTACAGTAATCTAGGCTATATATAAAACCAAAATGGCACTCAACATCTCAAAGATATGCCCAATATTCGCTTTTTTCTAGCTATTTTGTGCGTTTTCTCAGCGTTTTCGAGTAGCCTACTTATTGGCAGAGAATGTTGAGATTAAGTACTTGAGTTTTTTTAACGTCTAAAAATAATCTGTAAAAAAAATATTTGAGATTTTTTCAAAATTACGCCAGAAATCGGCGTTTTTGTAGTTTTCCTTGCGTTTTCAATGCGTTTCTCTTGCATTTTCAATGCTTTTTGAAGATTTTTCAACAACTGAACCAAACGCGTTCGAATTGGGCACTATTTTAGTTTATGAAAATGATTCTGTCAGGGGTCCAGGGGGCGGAGCCCCCTGGCCAGCCTGCTGGCTAGTAATGAATAATAATTATATTTCCATTCATAAATATTATGTTCCAAACTATTTCAATTTCTTGAAATAATTATTATCTTATTTTTTTAATGAATTGTCAACAGTAAATAAACCAATCTTATCTGTTTTGCAGGAAGGAATATGAGGGAACCATTAGCGCAGCTGCCAACAGGAGTTGGTACAGTAATTTGTGTCTAGCTCTGCTTAATTGAAACAGGAACGGATGTTCAGTTAACCCCTTTGCGCCCTCAATGTTAGCTTACTCAATGTGAATCGATTACGATGTGGAAACAGACATTCTGGTTCTCTCTCTTACTCAATCACTCTCTCTCTCCAACTCCATCTTTTTCTCTCTTCCGAATAACTCTCTTTCTATTTCTTTCACACTCACTCATTCTCTCTTTAAAAAATCACGTCATTTTTTAAAAAAATTGTGTACACATACTGTTAGGGAGTGATTCACAAAAGTGGCCACACTGTTACTATAAACTCTCTGTAGTAATTAAGAATAGCAGGATCCAATTAACTTGTCAGAAATCAGCTGTTCCAGTAATAATTAAACAGTGGTTTCTACACAATAATCAAAAGGCTTGAAAGTCTTAAATACCTTTGAAGTCTTTAAAAGATCTTTTTAAAGACGACCTTTCAAAAAATAACTTTTTAAAAGACCTTTTCAGTAATCTGCGAGATTCAGCATTTGTAGGTTAAGTATTGTGATCATATGCTCGTCGATCATATGTTTTATGACAAGTCAAATGGATCCTGCTATAAGTACGGTACAGTATGAGTTATAATATTTAGCAATGATTATCCAGTGTGTATGAATGATGGCTTTCAAAAATAGTTCAATTTGATGTATTTTTCTTTATAATTTCCATTCTTGGTGAAGTGGAACAACCTTACTCAGGTCTCCCCACTATTGAAAGCCATACGCTAAATGAATAAATAATTCTTGGGCATTTGCTCTCCCGAGCAGAGATCGGTGCCCCGATATTATTTTTGATGACTACGCCTACACAGTGGAGACAGAGCTCAGAATTAGAAAACACCGATTTGTCACCGTGGAAAATTTTAATGACATTCATTTAAAAAAATCTACTTTATCCTTCCGCGGTTACTCAACGTTATTATCTCGTTGATAAAGAGAAAATCCAGGGAAATGTCCAATGTCATTTTGGATCGTTGAAGAAACATCAGACGAGAACACAGAAGTCTGCTCTTCCTCGCAGAGCGGGATAACTGACAGAACCAAGTGTCATATTTCGATGATAAATCTGTCATTTGACACGGAAGGAGGAGAAGAAGGATTATGAGGAGGGGGTAGAAGAGGAGAAGGAGGAGAAGTGGGAGAAGGGAGAGAGGAGAAGGGGTGAGAAGTGGGAAGAGAAAGGAATGAGGAGAAGAGAGAAGGAAGGAGGAGAAGGGAGGAAGAAGAGAAGAGGAGGAAGAGGAGAAGGAGGAATGAAGAGAAGGGAGAAGAGAATGAAGGGATCAGAGAAGAGAAGAGAAGAAGGAGGAGAAGAGGAGGAGAAGAAGAGGAGAAGGGAAGAAGGAAATGATCAGAATAGAAGGAAGAGAGAAAGGAAAAAGGGGAGAAGGAGGAGAAAGGGAAGGAGAAAGAGAAGAGAGGAGGAAGAGAGAGGAGGAGGAAAAGGAGGGAGGAGGAGAGAAGAAGAGAGGAGAAGGGGAAGAAAAATCCTAAGTTTCAAAGAAGAAGGAAGAAGAAAAAAAGGTGGGAGAGGAAAGTTGAGAACATGTGGAATGAAGAAAAGAAGAAGAGGGTAGAAGGAGAAGAAGAAGAAGAAGAAGAAGAAGAAGAATAAGAAAAAGAAGTAGAAGAAGAAGAAGAAGAAGAAGAAGAAGAAGGAGGAGAAGAAGAAGAAGAAGAAGAAGAAGAAGAAGAAAAGAAGAAGAAGAAGAAGAAGAAGTAGAAGAAGAAGAAGAAGAAGAAGAAGAAGAAGAAGAACAAGTAGAAGAAGAAGAAGAAGAAGAAGTAGTAGTAGAAGAAGAAGATGGAGGAGAAGATGAAGGAGAAGAAGAAGAAGAAGAAGAAGAAGAAGAAGAAGAAGAAGAAGAAGAAGAAGAAGAAAAGAAGAAGAAGAAAAGAAGAAGAAGAAGAAGAAGAAGAAGAAGAAGAAGAAGAAGAAGAAGAAGAAGAAGAAGTAGAAGAAGAAGAAGAAGAAGAAGAAGAAGAAGAAGAAGAAGAAGAAGAAGAAGAAGAAGAAGATAAAGGAGATGAAGAAGAAAACGACGACGACGAAGATGGAGAAGAAGAAAAGCAATAAGACGAAAGTTGAATCTTCTCAGCCTATAACTTGAAGAACGCCACGCCATGCGATGCCAGGTCGGATGATGAATAGTGCTAGTTTATGAATCTCTCATCCAACTGATGGCTAGCCAAGCCTGCTATACATATATATATATATATATATATATATATATATATATATATATATATATATATATATATATATAATATATATAACCTGGATGGGTAGCCGCCATTTGGGGGCAGTTATATTTCATAGACAGTGTGCACCGACCGCCCCAGTGTGTGTGTGTCTTCGGCTAATTGCTAAGTACCTGTTTGCAACCGAGCTTCAAACTTCGACTGGAAACTAATTCCGGACTTAGTTTCTTGACAGGTCGGTGCTTGATCAGTCTACTGGATTTATGCTGAGTGCGCATACTTGTTACAACTTTGATCCATCCTAGTCATTCATTTTATCATTAGTCATCGAGAAATTCAGTCATTGTGTCATTCATAATTATTGTATTGAGTATTTCACTCATAATATCATTGTGCCATACAGTCATTGACGCCTGGTTCAGATTCTTTGCTCATATGATTAACTTGAGCAAAATTAAGTTGAAATTCTTCACTTAAATTTAATTAGTTTAAACATATGAAAAAAATGAAACTTGGTTCAATTCCGTTGGGGAAACCGGCCCTAAGTACAAAATGTAATGGGAATGATTTGAAACAGCTAACATTATCGTGTCGTAATTGATTTATTAGGTTATGTTAATTCTATGATTGATATGAATGTATATAGGCTGATATTATAATGTAATATAATTGATTTGGAAAAATATGAATAATGTTAAACCATATTTCAATAAATGATCCTCTAAATTAATAATTCATTTGCTCTGCAGGAATGTTGTAATAATAGAATATGGATAATGTTTAACAATTTATCAATATATTTGTCTCTAATATTCATCAATAATATTCAATTATTCATGTTTTTTGCTGAAATGTTGCAACATATTATATGAACGTCAAATGACACTGAGCGTTGTATGATTATCTAGACTAGAGAATTACATACATTAGAGATAATCGAATAAAATGAATCAAGATACTATGGAAAATGAGAGAAAAATTAAAAACTTTAATTCACCTACATTATAAATAAACGAAGGAAAGAGTATAGAGACAGAGAAAAAGTTGGGGAGAGAGTGTGAGTAAGAGAGAGAGAGTGAGAGAGAGGGAGCGAGTGAGAGAGCAATAATAATGAGAGAAGGAGAGGTGTATGAGAACAGAGTTCAAACAAATTTTATGCCTCATGCATTATGCAAGGGAAATAGGCCACCAAATATACACACAGCGTGAGGCATAAATCATTCTGCCACCGAATTTCGAATGAGGAAAATACTTTCCCTTAAAAGGGGTGAGGCAGATTTCAGGAAGTGGGGGAAGGAAAGGTGGGGAGGAGAAGGGGAAGAGGAACGAAAAGAGGAGTGGTAAGATTTCTACCAGTACAAGTATAAGAGCAGTACCGACTATATGTACCGGTATATGGAGTTCTCTTAATAAAGTTATGTTTCAACAGTTCAGCTGTTTAGATTGAAGGTTGTAAGAGAAGCTCATATTATACCGTATAATAGAATTCATTCAATTTGGCGGACATCATTAGATGGGTAGATAAATAGAGATATTTTTATGTTTTCAGTCATCGGACACTACGGTAACATCAGCAACGTCAAGTGATAATGTCTACCTATCTATCTAATGCCATCCGCCAAATTCGATGAATGCTACCATAGCCCCCTCTAAACTACTTCTCCTCCCTCTCCTACCCTCTAATTTTCTACTTAATTAATACTGTAATTACTTCTATTACACTAAATGAAGTTCAATGAAATAACTACTGTATCTTGATATAGAATTTAAGCTGACATTGTGTTGTATTCTACATGAATAAAGTAAATAATCTAATCTAATCTCTTCCTTTACCTCCTTCTCCTCTTTTCGTCCTCCTCCTCTTCTTCTCTTCCTTCTCCTCCTTCTCCTCCTTCTCTTCTTCTTCCTCCTCCTCCTCCTCCTTTTCCTCCTTCTCCTGCTTCTTCTCCTCCTTCTCCTCCTCCTCCTCCTTCTCCTCCTTCTCTTCCTTCTCTTTCTTCTCGTCCTTCTCCTTCTTCATCTTCCCACTCTTTCTTCTTCTTCATCTTCTTCTGCCCCTTCTTCTTCTTCTCCTTCTCCTTCACTTTCTCCATCTCTCTTATGTCCTCCATCCTGTTTTTCTTCTTGCAGCATCCTTCGTGTCCAGAATCAATACCACATGCAGAGATGCAGATGGATTCTTGTTTGGAGGCAGGCTAAGCGGCTGGCGGCATATTTCGTACAAAGTGCTTTTTGAAATCTGAACAGAACGTGACGTGAAAACTGGATCACGTGACATGAATCACGCTGCAGGAAATTCACACCACGCTAAACTGTTCGCCAAATACCCCTGTGGAAGTTCACATCTCACAAACTTCCAGCGATTAACTGTCTACTCTATACTGTAATAAGAAAGTAAAATAGACGAGAAGAAAAGAATAAAGTTAATAAAAAATCAGTGAATTACTGATTACAGTGAATTACTGTGACTAAACGTGACTAATCTTGTCTTGTCTGGTCTTGACTAACTGGTCAAGAAAAAAATAAAAAAAAATAAAAAATCAATAAAAAAAATAGATATAGATAGATAAAACTTGACTAGACAAATGATACAATTTGAAATGAAAATGCATTATAAATAATATTACAAGAAAACATTATAAGAATATACAACATAAATATTGGGGGGAATAAAAACCATTGTGGGGATTTTAATTAACGTAGATAAAATTAAGCATTCACTTCACCCTAATAAACAAACAATTGCACAAGCAAAAGAAAATATAAATAAAACTAGATACTTTGCCACAGAAACTGTATAATAACAGTGCGGTCATTAGTGTGAAAAGGTCCATATAACAGTGTGTTGTATGAGGCTAGGCGTACACCGGTTAGTCAAGACAAGACAAGACAAGGTTAGTCACGTTTAGTCACAGTACTTCACACAGTTTCTTATGAAGCAACACACACCGATTATTCTTTGCATCGGTGTGTGCTGCTTCATAGGAAACTATGTGAAGAACTGTGACTAAACGTGACTAATCTCGTCTTGTCTTGTCTTGACTAACCGGTGTACGCCTAGCCTAAGATGTGAATCACTCAACATGAAAATTGATTTACGTTTCATTTCAATGCAAATCTTATGAGAATTGGCAAACGTATGGTGGATTTGTCCGAGCTAACCAATCAAAAGTGTGACATGAAGTGGCTATAAGCAGGGTTTTCTGTAAATTCAATTTTAAGAATGAGATGGTGTCTGTCTGTTGGTCCATCATGGCTAGGATAAATATACTTGACTGATTAAGCTGAAAATTCACACAGAGATTGTCTATACCAAGGCCTAATTACATATTTAAATGATAATTTTGAAGGATTTTGAAACTTAGCTCTAATGGCGCGGTTTCACGATACTAGTAGAGATGAAGGTTACTGGCAGGCAGGTTGGTCATATGATCTTCCACACTATACAAACGAATAGTAGGCAATGCACACTGACTGTGCATTGTCCTATTTGTTTGTATAGAGTGGATGATCATATGACCAACCTGCCTGCCAGTTACCTACACGTCTACTGGTATCGTGAAACCGGGCCATAAGGCATTGATAAGGCAATACTGAGATCAAAATCATAAACTGAGAGTTATCATGTTTCAAAACGGAACGGAAATGATCGAGACCTCACTGATATGTGTGAATAGTCCTAAAATAATAATGAGATTTGCAGTTGAAGTTAAATACAGTAGAATACTTGGACCAGATACCTCTGTACTGTAATACTTGAGAGAATTACGTGAATTCTGAATTTCTTGAAACAGACTCCACTTAGTTGTGAACTGAATTATTATAGCAAGCGAACAATCACGTTTCAATTGCAAGTACTAATTGAAACACTGCTTGGCCTTGCCTTGCCTTGCATGACCCTTCTCAGTCTCGCAGTGAGTGAATCATAAATTGCCACTCTCTCTGTTAAGGCTGGCTGTACACTAGACATCGTGAATATTCATGGTTCCATTTGGTTGCTCCTCATCTGCATACGCTTTCCTTTCGAAGGTGAGAGAGAAGAAAATGGGAGGGAGAGAGAGAGAGAAGGTAAGAGGGAGAGAGACTGTGGAAGAACAGGTGAGATGAAGTAAGGAGGAAAAGAAGACGAAGAAGCAGAAGAGCCTACTGAGGGTGACAGAGCTGGTGAGAGAGAAGAACCAATAGAAGGAGGAAGAGGAGAAGGAGGAGGAGGAGGAGGGAGGGGAAGTGGAGGAGGAGGAAGAGAAGGAGGAGGTGGTGGAGAAGAAGGACGAGGAGATGAAGGAAGCGGAGAAGGAGAAGAAGAAGAAGAAGAAGAAGAAGAAGAAGAAGAAGATGTAATAGAAGAAAAGGAAGAAGAAAAAGAAGATGAAGAGGAGAAAAAGAAGAAGAAGGAGAGTATAGAAGAAGAGGAGTTCCTACTCCTACTCCTAGTCAAAATTTATATAAAATAAATTCCATCCTGGTAGGTGGTCCCGAATTGGGAAAATTTAAGGCTCTTTTACATTTTGGGATAATTTCAAGTTTTTTGAAATAAATTACATGGTCGTTACTCTTTAAGGAGCTATTGATTGAAATGAAATCAAAATATCTTATTCCTTTCAGAGCAGTTAATAGAAAGAATTAATAGAACAAATCCACTTTTATGTTAGCCAATCCACTAAAATGTAATATCATTACGACGAATACCAACTTGAATACTTTTGGAAGTTTTGCTTATTTAAAGGTTATAATAAATGATAATTAGAAGTGAGAATTAGGAAAATAATAAGATTTTGATTCATCTACATTAAATTTTGGTAAATTATGAGACCACGCCTCCAGCCAATCTGAGTAGTATGCAACCAAGCCGCCATTTAATATTCTTCTCGCAATATGATTGGTCGTTTCATGAAGCCACGCCTTCGGCCAATCACAAGCCAGCAATGCAAAACGTTGTTCAGTTCGTTCTCTAGTTTCCTTATAGATGGCGTTTACAGCGTTGTTATCTCATGATAATTATTTGGAGTCAACTAATATCATTTGTGATTAGTTCATTTGAAACGGCGAGGTTGAACATAAATAATTATTATGAATGTCGAACCTTGAAAAAGGATGCGTATCAGATGTGTGTGTGTATCCAGCTGGCAAGGACAGTATTATACCAAAGACAATTAGAATACTTATAGTTTAGTATATTAGTATTAGTATTAGAAAACTAATGGTTTCCTATCGTCTTTCATTATACCGTATTTGAAAAACTTAGAACTGACAATAAAGTTCACAGATTGCAAAACGGTTGACACAGTACTGTACTGCCTGTCTTGGCCGAGTCAAAAGTGTCCTCCCCGTTACCGCTATTTCTCTATCTGAGTAATCTGTGGACGGTGCTAGCTCATTTGTGAGGTGAAAGGGAATCTTGTGAGAAAGGGCTGATCTGGGGGGTTGGGGTGAGATGACATTTTTCATCAGTTGGTCATTTCGGTGTGACAGTTCTGCTCAAACTGCCTCCGCCCCTCCCCCCTTTTGCTCCCACCCAAAGTGTCATTTCTCTAATGTCGGTCGGAGGTCTTTGCTACCCCCTTCCCATCACCACCCTCCACCCGCCATCCCTTTGTTCCAATCACACCTTTCATTACGTACTTTTTTCATCTCTTTCATCTTGTCCTTTTTCGAGAACTTTCTCTTTCTTTCTATTTCTTTCTAAGTCACGCAATATTATAGTTACTCTATGGTACAGCTCGTTCACTTTGCTACGGCATAAGGGGCCTTTGAACCCTTAAAGCTTTAAAGGTTGTGAAACCTTAGAAGTTGAAGAATTTCTGTTGATGTAGTTGATCTCCATGATAGAAGAAAACATTATTTAATGATGTCAATTCTGCTAATTCTTTTAAGTGGTGGATTGGAAACAACAAAAAATATTGTTCTCTTTAAAGTAGGTAGTAGCTAGTGGCGAAGCGTGGTATACTTATTTGATCATCGCCGGGTATATATTATTTCCTATAGGCATTGACAACATCAAAAATAGTGTTTTCTCTAGAACGTGAAGTTGTTTTGAAATCCAACACGTTTGCTTTTGAACTTAGAAATCTAGAAATACAGGAAGATGGCAATCTCACACTCAACATACAAAGCAGCTGTTGTAGTGATCCATAGTGGCAATTTTTCAAGTTTTATCCACCATTTGTGAATGTATTCAATTGTCATTTATCAGCTTTTCTTGAATCTTTTCGTATTTGAAAGTTTCTCACTTTTCTTGCCTATTCTTACTGTTCCGCGATTACATGTTTCTCTTTTCTCTTTCGTCTTTCACGTTCTTTCTCTTCTCTTCTTTGTCTTGTTCGGTTGTTCCTAGCCGGATCTCTGGCTCTTTAGATTCCGATAATTGTTCCACAATCACTGCACTCCACTTCACTTCGGTTTCTCTACTAATATTAAATTTCGCGAGTAAAAATTATTTATTTATTTGACTTGTTTGTAATAATTATTCTTCCACATTTCTAGAATCAATATTGATACAACTTGGTGTAAATTTTAATGAAATAATACCGATAACAAATTATAATTAGGATAAAGAAATGATTATTTGTCAATTTCACTTTATTGTTTTAAAATTCAATACAGGACCATGGTTTCATGTTTTTACCAACACATCATCATTGACAAAATCGTTTCTTTAATCTAATTAGTGACTGTAGTCCACTCTTCACCATGATAATAAGATATTCGCTAGGTACCATTTTAAAATATTCTACTAAACGATCCATAACAATGACATAAGCTTTTTAGAAATGAAGGATTTGCGACATTCTTTTCAGTAATAAAAATCTGCCCACTCTTGTGAAGCGCCATGCAACCAAGCTATGAATGTTTTTTGGTGAGTTGAGATGTGCCTGGACTCCCATCAATCATCTCTATATTTCATATCGAACGTCAATAAGGGTGTGACTGTGGCTGAGGAGGAGGAGGAGGGTGTGGTTTGATAGAGAAGGAGGGAGTGAGTGGGTGAAGGAGAAACAGAAGGAGGGGGAAGTGGAATTGAAAGGCAAGGAGAGGAGGAAAGAGTAGTTATAGATTGAAGAAGATAGAATGTATGGATAATATCGATCTTTTATTTTTCTATTTCTCCTCCTTCTGCTCCTCATTACCTTCCATCATCCTCTTTTCTTTCTTTCTCTTCTTTTTCTCCTTCTTCGTCTTCTCCTCCTTCTCTTTCTCCTTCTTCACATTCTCCTTCTACTCTCACGCCTTCTCCTCATGGCTCTTCTTATGCTTCTGCTCCAACTTTCTTATCTTCTTCACATTTTCTATGTTCTCCTTAATCTTCTTCTTGTTCTTGTTTCTTTTCTTGTTGGTCTCCCTCTCTCCTTTCTTCTTTATATTTTCCTTCTCCTTTTTCTTCTTCTTCCTTTTCTTCTTCTTTTTCTTCTCCTTCATTCACTTCTTCTTCTTCTTCCTCTTCATCTTCCTCTCCCATTCTTCTTATTATTCTGGAAGAGGTATGTTGAGGATGATTCAAAAGAAAAAGATAATAGAAATGATGGAAAGGAGGAGAGAAGAAGAAGAAGAAGAACAAGAAGAAGAAGAAGAAGAAGAAGAAGAAAAAGAGAAAAAACAAGAGAGAACGAAGAAGGAAAAGAAGATTGAGGAGAAGAACAAGGAGAAGGAGAAGAAGAAGAAGGAGAGGAAGAAGAAGAAGAAGAAGAAGAAGAAGAAAAAAAGAAAAGAAGAAGAAGAAGAAGAAGAAGAAGAAAGAAGAAGAAGAAGAAGAAGAAAAAGAAGAAGAAGAAGAAGAAGAAGGAGAAGAAGAATAAGAAGAAGAAGACGACGTTGAAGAGAAATAGGAGGAAGGACAAGAAAAAGAAGAGTGAAAGAAAGAAGTGAAGGGTGACAAAGAACACTAGAAAAAAAAGAATGAAAGGAAAGCAATGTGATACAGTTATTCTTCTCTTTCCTAACGACCCCAGAAAAGAAGATTTATATGGCTATTCGCCCCCCCCCCTTCCACCACCCTGCCCACCTTATACAGAGCTTGTCCCATCCCAGGCTTACATTTTCGCCACAGATCAATCCTACAAAAACAAAAAGAAAAATGCCTTCAAACATCTGATAGAAGACAGAAATGCTATGAAAAATGACTTCACCAATGTAATATTATCCATCAATGTAACAGGTATACTATCCTAAAATTGATTACTATGGAAATAATACAGTTAATTGATGTTCATTTAAAGAAACAATCTCCAACTTCTCCTCTATTGTATCAATATTAAACAAAAGAGCATGAAGATGGTTGTATAGTGAACTTCTTTGAAACTAAAAGCAATTACAATATTCGATTCAATAAACAGAGCGTGATTTGCATTTTAATAACAAAGGTAGACAATTGAACATTCTAGCTAAAGGCTCTGGAAATAACCAGGGTAACTAGGAGTGATCCAAATAATAGTTTAAATGACCAGATTCATTACCACAAAACTAGTTCAATCATGAGTCTAAGTTTGTTTGTCATTGAATTTTCTTGCTATTTTCATTCCACATTGTTCTCTTCAAGCATTTCCATATATTTCATCTGTTTTTTTAAATACCAATTACCTTTCTTTACTTTGTTAGTTGTTAGAACCACCATTGCTGTGATGTTTGTAGAAACCGCCCATTGTGGGAGGAGCTTATATGTAGGCCAATGGCAGTCGTTCACCTTGTTAAGCCATACAACTGTTAATCACAGCGCTCGGTCACGAGTATAAACTCTGCTACACTGTACTCTATTCCTAGTTTAGCAGAGATTGATAATGGTGTAACAACCGAAACTGCATTATCTTGTTGTTTTATTAAATATCTGGTTTTGACAACATCAAGTCTACCACTACCAATGGATAAATATCACAATATCACCTTCACTACTACACAGATATGTTTTTTTATCGTATGGCTTTTTGTCGGTGGGGAGACCCTTACAGTTGGGGAGATCCAAGAGCAGTCTTGAAACAGATATGTTAATATGATAATAGCTAATCATGATTGTAAATTATTATCCACATGAAATGACCGAGTCTGAACATATCCTCTCATGGTAGAAAGATGTTCAAGGATCTCCTTTCCTCGACTGTGTAAGAGAGAGCTTTCAACCGGCTACTCAAGCAAATGGTCAACTTATACATTAGACAATGAGTTGGTGATATGTGGGACAATACTACTCTTGTGTCAGAGCTTGAAGAGAGGAAGTATTATCTAACTGCATTATCTGAGCTATTGTATTCCACAATCTGTTACACACAGTTAGTGAAGTGGAAGACAATCCACGTGTCACGTACTGTGAAGCATCGTGTGTTCTAGACATGCACTGAAGATGTATAGCAGGATTCTTTTAAATTGTCATAAAACAGCTGATTGATGTACGCTCGTTTACTAACGTTAAATCAGCTGTTTTCTGACAAGTTAAAAGAATCCTGCTATACTTCATCGCTCGATCTAGAGGTTTCTACCCAACTAGTTTTCAGGGTTATTTCTAAACAATCATGCCCGGTTTTTCAGTCGCTCAATAAACTTATTGAATTACTGTAATAACTTTTTTTTGCATTTGCAAACACATGGTTATTGATTGAATAGTGCTATGAGATCCATAAACTGTCTATTGAGCGACTGAAAAACCGGGCATTAGATACGAAAACGCTGATTTTTCCAAGAAATTGGTATCATGTGTGACATTAGAGCACTATGGTATCATTAACGACACATTATATTCGATATGAATTATTCTTAGAATATTCTCAAAAAATTAGTTGATTGGCAACTTCCCGGTCGATAGGGAAAATTGTCTTACAACAAAGTATTGTTGAACAAAAATTTGTTTTGATTCTCGCGTCTTCTTTCTCTTCTATTCTTCCATTCTCCTCTCTGTTTGAACGCTTTCAGAGCTGATTACTGAATCGTTAGGCTAGGCGTACACCGGTTAGTCAAGACAAGACAAGACGAGATTAGTCACGTTTAGTCACAGTACTTCACATAGTTGCTTATGAAGCAACACACACTGATTAGTCATTGCATCGGTGTGTGCGTTTCATAAGCAGCTATGTGAATTACTGTGACTAAATGTGACTAATCTCGTCTTGCCTTGTCTTGACTAACCGGTGTACGCCCAGCCTTACAGTTTCTTAGCACAAATGATGGAAATGAATTCATGTGAGATTCACTTCGGATAAATTATTATTGCAAGCACACTGACAGTATCTATTCATGATTACCCCTTCACAAGTAGAACAAGAAAGGGTGAAAGGATGAGTGCAAGTGAGAAGGAGGATAAGATGAAGATGGGAAAGAGGAAGATGATGTGTGGGGGGAGGGGGAGGAGGACGTTGGTAGGAGGTGAGTATTTTAATGCAGGTGTGAAAGCTACAAACAAAGCAACCCATAAGACCCTGCTCTCAAGGCAGCTGTGAATTTACGCTTACCTCTCATACTCCTTCTTCTCAATTCTCTTTTCCTTCTTACTCTGCTTCTTCCTCCTTCTCCTCCTCCTTATTATTTTTTTATTCTTCTTCATCTTCTTTCCCATCTTACTCCGCTTCTGCTTCTTCATCTTTTTCTTTTCCCTTATCTTTTTCTTTTTCTCCTTCTTCTTCTTCACTTACTCTGCTTCTTCTTCTTATTAATCTTGCTCGGTTTTTTCTTCTCCTTCTTCTTCTTATTTATCTTTATCTTATTCATCTCAGTCTTCTTTTCCTTCTTCTTTTTCTCCTCCTTCTCTTCCTTCTTTCTCTCCTTCTCCTTCTTCTCTCATTATTTCTTTTCCTTCTCCTTTTTCTCTCAACTTCTTCTTCGTAATTAATACTCGTGACCGAGCGCTGTGATTGGCAGTTGAATTGCCTATCAAGGTTACCGACTGTCATTGGCCTGGATAAGCTCCTCCCACAATGGGCGGTTTCCACAAGCATTATAGCAATGGCGGTTTAAACAAATACATGTCTGTTGCAATGATACTGTATTCCAAAACGATACAGTACTGAGCAAGGAAGCGGCTCTTAGCGCTGCACGGGGTAAACTCGTAACATATGACTGGCGTTTAATAACAATGCATATATTATGAGAAATGACAAAAGAGTGGTGGTGGAATTGTCCGAGCTAACCAATCAAAAGTGTGTATCAGTGCCTATACAGTTGAGACAGAGAATATAGTATATTATAGTGAACGTCATTGAAAATAAAAGTATTTGAAATTATTCTATTCACTAAAAAACGAATAAACTATGGAAGTTTATTTAATGATATGGATATGAGACAAGACATTTATGAGAAAATTAGATATGAGATATGAGAGTAAGGAAGAGGTAATAATAAAAAAAAATAGAAATGACTTGGAAAAATTATGAAAGTATCGAAGAATTTTTAGACAAGAAGAGAAAGAAGAATTCCATGAGAGAGGAAATAAATAGGCCAGTTGAGGGTTAGCACAAATTAGAAAAGAGATGAGCTTTCCAGATTGGTAGGGTGGTGAGGGGGTGTTGAAAGTACATCCCCTATCATTGAGGTCAACTTCGTGCAGCCCCTCTTCACTCGCCCGCCCGCCCGCCGCCAAACACACATTTTCGCCTCACAAGTGAAAAAGCTTTCCGAATGCACTTCAAACCAACCCCTCCCCTCTCCCTCACCCACTTCACACCTATACAGGGTGCCTCAACTGAACAGGCGCTCATTTTCAAACAATGCAAGCCGCCTTTTCAGAAGCACACACTCCAAACATAAAAATTAAAATCCACCACCGCGAGGTCATGTAGCTCAAAAGATGTCGCTTATCAAACCCCTCCGACCCCACCCACCAGTCATCTCTCGCCGTACCCGTTTATATCCTCTTCTACAATTTCTCATTCCACCCTTCTCCAATCTCTCTACCCTTACTCATCTCCAATCTCATCCTCTTTTACTCTTTCTCATCTTCAATTTAATTCATCCTCACTCATTCTTATTTCCGGGTGCATCCTTCTTTACTCATCTTTCTTATCAACCTCTTCCACTATTCCACATCTATCCTTTTCCTGACTTCCTCATCTCCCATACTTTTCACCTCTCAGTACATCCTTTCTCACTCTCTTTTATCCCTTATTCTATCTTTTTTCACTCTTTACCATCTCTGAGTTCTTTCTTTCTCACTCTTCCTCATCTCCCATCCTGTTTAATCCTTCCCAATTCTATTTTATCTCAGAGTTAATCCTTTTCTAATTTTCCTCCTCTGCCAGTGTGTCATTTCCTTCTCCAGTCTGCTTTCTCATCTCCTTTCTTCTTCTTGTACTTCCTCTTCTTCTTCTTCTTCTTCTTTTTCTTCTTCTACTTCTCCTTCATATTCTGTGCTTCTTCTTCCTTCTCCCCTCCTCATCCTTCTTTTCTTCTCCTTCTTCTACTTCTTCTTTATCATCTTTCGTGCTTCTTCTTCCTTCTTTCCTCCTCTTCCTTCTTCATCTTCTTTTTTCTTTTCTTCTTCTTCTTCTTCTTCTTCTTCTTCTCTTTTCACTTCTTCTTGTTCATCTTTCGTGCTTCTTCTTCCTTCTCCCCTCCTCCTCCTTCTTCTTGTTCTTACTATTCTTCTTCTTCTTCTTCCTCTTCTCCTTCTTCTTCTTCTACTTCTTCTTCATCATCTTTCGTGCTTCTTCTTCCTTCTTCCCTCCTCCTCCTTGTTCTTATTCTTACTTTTCTTTTTTTCTAATCCTCCCTCTTCTTCTTCTTCTTTTTCTCTCTTTTCTTCTTCCTCTTCTTCTTCTTTTTCTTCTCCTTCTTCTTCCTCTCTTCTCTTCTTCTTCTTCTCACTCCTCCTCCCAGTCCGTTTTTCCCCTCTGCATCCGGCCGTAGAATACGAAACGCGTAGGATTATGGTTATAATTACTGTCATTGAAAGAGCTTTTCTAATGGCTTTTCACATTTTTCATTTGCCGGCCGGTCGGGTGAGATTTTTCAATGCAGTGTACGATAAAAATAACTTGTATGAATGCGTATGGTGAAAAGGATGCCACCTAAAAAAAAAGAGATGGGAGAAGAAAAGAATATGGAGAGAAAGAACAGAGAATATGTATGAATGCGTATGTTGAGAAAAGGATGCCACGGAAGAAGATCACGGAGAAAGAACAGAGAATAGAGGGGTGAGGAAGAAGAGAGGGGAGGAGAAAAGTGTAGAGAGAGAGAGAGAAAGAAAACAGCAGCACCAAACAACAAAACAGCAGTAGCAAAGAACAACAGCAACAAGGAGAAGATTTTCTTCTTGCTCCTTTGTTCTTGCTCATTAGTTCTTGCTCTTTCCTTCTCGCTCTTTTCTTCTCGTCCCTTTGTTCTTGCTCTTTAGTTCTTGCTCTTTAGTTCTTGCTCTTTCCTTCTTGCTCCTTTGTTCTTGCTCTTTAGTTCTTGCTCTTTCCTTCTTGCTCTTTTCTTCTTGCTCTTTCGTTCTCGCTCTTCAGTTCTTGCTCTCTCTTTCTTGCTCTTTTCTTCTCGCTCCTTTGTTCTTGCTCTTTAGTTCATGGTCTTTAGTTCTTGCTCTTTTCTTCTTGCTCCTTTGTTCTTGCTCTTTAGTTCCTGCTTTTTGGCAGATTAGAGAAAGAGTGAGGAGAAACAAAAATTGATAATTAGACGGAAACGATAAGGACGGAAAATTATACGGATGAGAAACGAGAGATAAGCGAGAAAAGAAAGAGGAAAAAACAAAGAAAAAAGAAAAGGGGGGGGAAAGAAAAAAAAGGAACGAGAAAAGAGAAAGATAGATAAAGAGGGAGAGGTAGATCAATATGAGAAAAAGAGTTGATTATAATTGAAATACACATGAGGAAGGAGATATCAGAAAAATGAGAGGAAAGAGAAAAGGAGAATAACGAAAAAAAGCGAGGGGAATAAAGGAGTTGGGGAATAAGAATTTGATGAGAGTAGGAATGATAGAAGAAGAGAAAGACAAAAAGTGAAAATAGCGAGAAACAGTCACCGAGTGAAAACGTGTATCAGAAATTTCAGCTCGTACGCCTTCCATCAGAAATATGGGAAACACATGACTCTGCCGCCAACAATTTCCCTGTGAATGAATACCTATAGATGCACGAATATAGAGCTCTACTTTTTTGCATGCTCAGGAAATGTCTCACACAAAATAATGCAGCCTATGTCTCGTCGTGCATTGTTTTGTAAGGTAACAAAGAACACGATTCTACGAGTTTCATTCCAAGTGATATTGAGCCCCACTGTCACAGTGCTCTCAGTTCTCCTATTTCCCTCTCACTTTTTCTCCATCTTGCTCACTTTTCTCTAGAAGTAGTAGTCTAACGTCTAAACTAGAAGACTGATTTTCTGCAGAGTCAAATCTGTGATTATTGTTTATGTTTTATGTGATTATTATTATTGTTAATATTTCGTAATATATTATTGAAGTGAGGAACAGAATTGTGAATCAATATTTTCTGTGACCAGTCAAGCCTGTTTCATGGAACTTGGGAGTATAGAAATACAGGTGTAATGAAAAATTCACACTACCAAAACTCCAAAGTTAAAATACACATTTATTATTCCCACTTTGGCTAGGCGTACATCGGTTAGTCAAGACAAGACAAGACGAGATTAGTCACGTTTAGTTACAGTACTTCACATAGTCGCTTATGAAGCAGCGCACACCGATGCAATGATTAATCGGTGCGTGTTTACTGTGAATTACTGTGACTAAACGTGACTAATGTCGTCTTGTCTTGTCTTGACTAACCGGTGTACGCCTAGCCTTAAATAAGCCAAGAACAAGTTGTATCGACAAGAGTGCCGATTTTAAATAATCGATAATAGATAATTATCGATTTTAAATTGATAATTATATCGATAGAAGGTTTATGAAGAAGTCGAATTCTCAATAAATAATTGAACAATATATATTACGATAAACAAATAAAAAATAAATTAATATTCACAAATACCACAGCCATTTTTACTAGAGATAACTATGCAAATACTGAACGAAACTCGAAAACTTTCGAAGGAGGAGGAGGAGAAGATGAGAAAGAAAAGAAGAAGAAGAAGAAGAAGAGAAGAAGAAGAAGAAGAAGAAGAAGAAGAAGAAGAAGAAGAAGAAGAAGAAGAAGAAGAAGAAGAAGGAGAAGAATATGAAGATGAAGATAAAGAAGGAGAAGAAGAAGGAAAGAAGAAGGAGAAGCGAACACAAGAGACAAAGAAGTCTTTTGAGCTTTATAGCAGCAGCTGTTATGAACAAAGCATTGTGTGCGGACTGAGCTATAATGAATTTTCCACTGAACATTATTATGACCGGGCTATTACTATATCCATCCATGGAGGGGAAAGGGTTCAGAACTACACTACAGGGTTCTCACTACATAAAAGCAAGGAACTCTCTACCATTCAAAAGCGATTCTGAGAAAACATTCTTGGAGAGCTGGAGAAGAAGAAGAAGAAGAAGAAGAAGAAGAAGAAGAAGAAGAAGAAGAAGAAGAAGAAGAAGAAGAAGAAGAAGAAGAAGAAGAAGAAGAAGAAGAAGAAGAAGAAGAAGAAGAAGAAGAAGAAGAAGAAGAAGAAGAAGAAGAAGAAGAAGAAGAAGAAGAAGAAGAAGAAGAAGAAGAAGAAGAAGAAGAAGAAGAAGAAGAAGAAGAAGAAGAAGAAGAAGAAGAAGAAGAAGAAGAAGAAGAAGAAGAAGAAGAAGAAGAAGAAGAAGAAGAAGAAGAAGAA
This sequence comes from Laodelphax striatellus, assembly GCA_017141395.1. Taxonomy (NCBI): domain Eukaryota; kingdom Metazoa; phylum Arthropoda; class Insecta; order Hemiptera; family Delphacidae; genus Laodelphax; species Laodelphax striatellus. The sequence goes on from CM029537.1 coordinate 5,322,976, forward strand.
GGAGAAGAAGAAGAAGAAGAAGAAGAAGAAGAAGAAGAAGAAGAAGAAGAAGAAGAAGAAGAAGGGAAGAAGAAGAAGAAGAAGAAGAAGAAGAAGAAGAAGAAGAGAAGAAGAAGATGAATAAGAGAAAGGAATGAGGAGGAATTCATTACAGGCAAAAACAACACAAAGTAACGGGAAAGAGCGAAAGAACATATCAATAACATAGCCTACATGTCAAACTTTCCAACTTATAATAATTACTGGCAAAATCTATTGTCCATGCATTGTGGTATGCATTCATATAATGCGAGGATTAGGAAAGTTACTTCGATAATACCAAACTATGCCTTTGAAAACTTTCATCTATGCCCTCATATCAGTCCGCATTCCTGAAAGGCTTCACGCTCAAATAATGGTCCAGAGAATGAACTGAAAAAAATTTAATAGAATTATACGTTAAGATTACTATCTTCATTCATGCAAAAATGAAAATATTTATAAATGATTTTAGACTATAACTCCCTACCAATACTCTAGGATAGGCTACTATACAATCTTATACTTTGGGGAGTCTGATTCCAATAAACGTCAAATCTGCGAACGAGTAGAAACCTATCTGAAAAAACAACCAATTCAAAACTATGTAAAAACAAAACCCTTGTTTTAGATTGAAATTTTATAATTGATGGCAAGAATAAGGCTAGGCGTTAGTCAAGACAAGACGAGACGACATTTGTCACGTTTAGTCACAGTAATTCACATAGTTACTTATGAAGCAACACTCACCGATTAGTCATTGCATCGGTGTGTGCTGCTTCATAAGCAGCTATGTGAATTACTGTGACTAAACGTGACTAATGTCGTCTTGTCTTGTCTTGTCTAACTGGTGTACGCCTAGCCTAAGGGTGGTGTATAACAGTTTGGCTCTAGTGTTCAAATTCTCCTTCACGCTCAGATCTCTCCGAATATCCTTATCTTATGACTTCCCTCCCCTCTCACAGCTTCCCTGGAACACGTTCCACCTTATCAGTTGTGACAACCTTACACTGTTCACCTGAAATGTGCAGGTTTACCAACAAAACCAGTAATCGAATAATCTGATTCGCATGGCGATCTACTCTTATCGTAATAGAGCAATTACTTGTTTTAGTCGGTAAATTTCGATTGTAATTAAGCAAACCAGATAAGTTCTGGTCGATAAATTCTCATAGCAAATTGAATTACAAATTGGAGTGGTTACATTTGTTCAGTTATCGATTTAATGAGTTTTTGTTATTTGCATTGAAATGAAACGCAAATCATATTTTATGTTGAGAGATTCATTTCTTACCCACAATAATTTCCCATTTTCATTTTTTTATCATTTCAAGCTTTTAAAGCAATACCAAGAGTAGAGAGACAACTTTTAATGTTAGAAAGGTTATTTTTTATGTGGTTTCTCTTAAAATAAGTTTGACAAATGAATGAATAGGTTCATGTTCGCTTGTAATCACAAATCGAAATTCAAAAATTAGTGCAAAAGTATGGCGGTGGCGGGAATAAAAAATGTTCCAAATTTATACTGTTATGGACCTATTCACACCAATGACCACACTGTTAAATTATACACTCTCTTTATTTTGTAGTATTTCGAATATTATATCACAGATAGTGTCAGAACCAACTTTGAAAGCTCGTTCAAATCTCATCCAGTCATTTAGTAGGATTATTAAGGACTTTTAAGAAGAGAAAACTGAGATTCAACAGCTATCAACATATGCCCTAAAAATGGATATCCTCGTAAATTTCAAGCGTTCCACTCGACTCACTATCTTTCTGGTGCTTCAGAAAAAACCCCGTTTAAAACCGCTTGATTTCGTGAAATATTTCGGGCAAAATGGCCAGAATATGTTTTTGATGTGATGTACTTTGCTACAGAGAGAAGAGAAACAGAGAAAGAGAGAGAGTGAGAGGATAGCTCCGAAAGTGGCTCGATAAGGAAATGATTTATGGAAGGTCATTAGATTCATATTAGGAGCCAAATGCGTGGAAAATCAAGCTCACCGTTAGAATATTCTGGAATTTGAGTTCATTTTATGATATACTATACAGTCTCTCTCCATTCACTCATCATTTTTTTTATTTCCTTCTTCTTCTCCTTTTTTCTATTTCTAATTCTTCTCCTTCTTCTCCTTCTTTTTCACCTTTTTCTTCTCCTTCTTTCTTCTTCTTCTTCTTCTTCTTCTTCTTCTTCTTCTTCTTCTTCTTCTTCTCCTCCTCCTCCTCCTCCCCTTCTTCAGCTTCTTCTTTTCTTTCTTTCTTCTTCTTTTCTTCATCTCCTCCACCCCTTCTTCTTCTTTTCCTCCCCATCTTCTTGTTCTTCTTACTCTTCGTCTTCTCCTTCTTCTGCCCCTTCTCCCCTTCTGCTTCTCCTCCTTCTCCTTCTTCTTCTTCTTCTTCTTCTTCTTCTTCCTTCTCCTTTTTATCTACTCTTCCTCCCTTTTCATCACCAACCTCTTCCACTTCTCCTCCCTCTTCTTCTTCTTCATCTTCTTCCCCGCTACACCCTTTTCTTCTTGATTAATTTATTTAGTGTATGTCTTTCAATAGTGGCGGTGAGACCCATTATTCTTTTTCATCTTTCCTTTTTCCTCTTGATATTATTCTTCTTCACCCCTCTTCTCATTCTTCTTCTCCCTCATCATAATATCATACACTGAGACCCCTTCTCGAATAAAAGGGTGGGGGGGTGAATCTCTTGTCTCTGACACTTTCCCCCCCCCTTCGGTCCCCCCGGCCATGTTCATTATCTATGTTGGGTGCGTGATGCCATTTCCTATCCACTGACCCCACCCCCAACCACTAACCCCCCCTCACTACCCCCCCTCCACTACCCCCCACCCCACCAATCCTGAGAGGGCAGTCACGTACTCGGGGCAGCAGACCAATCCAACCAGCACTGCAAACAATAGTAATGATTATCTTGAAGTGGGGTAAGGAAGCTATGATAAATGGACCGATAAACCTGTAGAAAGACGACTGAATGGAAATGGAAAAGCAAGGTGCATGAATAGAAAATTGAAATGAAAAAAGGGTAAACGAGGTGTAAGGCTAGGCGTACACTGATTAGTCAAGACAAGACAAGACGAGACGGGATTAGTCACGTTTAGTCAAAGTAATTCACATAGTTGCTTATGAAGCAGCACACACTGATGCAATGACTAATCGGTGTGTGTTGCGTCATAAGCAGCTATGTGAAGTACTGTGACTAAACGTGACTAATCTTGTCTTGATTGATCGGTGTACACCTAGCCTTAGAGATGCTACAACTCTTCTTAAGATAATTATGTGAATGAGTTATACCTCTCACAATAAGAACTACGGTATGTTGACTTACATAATATTTATGTTATATTAATTTTATACTTTGAATGAGACAAGTTGTCACTTGGCCTGGTACTCAAGAACCACTCACTAGAACTGATTTTGTCAGAAAACGACCGATCATCTGAAATGCTAACATTAAATCAAATGGTCAGCTATCCAGACATCGGATTTTTTGACAAAAACTGTTCTAATGAGTGGTTCTTGAGCACCAAGTGACAACTTGTTTTATTCGAACTGTAAATATGCTCCTCTTGGTGCAGGAATCCCTCGTCACTTTTCGTTCTAGCTACATAAATAACTATGTTAAGATCACCGTGACATAATTTTTGCGTACTGAAATATGAGTATAGAGGCAAATTTATGTCAGTTTTTCTTTCTCTGCTCTTTCTGCTTTTCTTCCCATCCCAAAAATGAAAATTTCTTCTTCACTTTCAGACTACTAGGAGAACCTACTTCGTTGAAAAGAGCCTCATAACAAACCCGAATGCTTCGCTCTGGAACGTGATCTGAGATTAGACTGTTCCTTCTTGTCTACCGACTTCTTCTTTTTCTTCTTCTCCTCCTCCTTCTTCTTCTCCTTCTCCATCTATTCCTTCTATTTCTACTTCTTCTTCATCCTCTTCTTCTCCTTATTCTTCACCTTCTTTTTTTTTTTCTTCTCAAACTTCTTTTTCTTCTTCGTCTTCTTCTTCATCTCCATCTCCTCCTTCTTCTCCATCTTTTGGTCTTCCACTGCTAGTCAATGGTGGATGAATTATGCATTATCCATGTAGACGCAATCCAAAGAGAAGACAAAATTTTCTCGAATTTATTTTTGGGTTACTCATAAATCTCCTCGTATCCCTTTCTCCTACATTTCCTCCCCTCCCTTTCTCTCACCTACCCTTTTTCCTCTCCCCTATCTACGTCTTCCTTCTTCTTTTTCTTCTCCTCTTTCTTCTTTTTCTCCTCCTTCTATAGGCGAAAAGTATATTGCTCACAAATTGGAGGAAGCACTGATGTCAATAGAACGAGCGGATTTCCGAAAATTTACAACTTAATTTTGGCAAATTCCCTCGCGCCTGCCTTTTTGAAAATTGTGCAACGACGGTAAATGGAGAGGAGGAGAATGAGGGAGTGTGTGAGAGAGAGGGCTAGAGAGAAAGAGAAAAAGAAGGAGAACAAGCACTGCCTACACGTTTCAACCCATCACTTCAACCTTGAAAAATATTGAATACAAAATCTATACTCAGTTCACGGAGTCGAGAGACGGCCAAGACAAGCTGTTTGTGTGCGTATAGAAGCAATGACTCACAGCCTATTTTCAATAAACTTTCTGTGCAAATCCATTTCACAATACATCCATTCAAGGTCAGACTGGAATCAAGTAAGGCTAGGCGTACACCGGTTAGTCAAGACGAGATTAGTCACGTTTAGTCACAGTAATTCTCATAGTTGCTTATGAAGCAGCACACAACGATGCCATGACTAATCGGTGTGTGTTGCACCATAAGCAACTATGTAAAGTACTGTGACTAAACAGTTAAACACGACTAATCTCGTCTTGTCTTGTCTTGACTAACCGGTGTTCTTTATTTACATCGTCTCTCCTTTTCCTGAACAGACTATAGTCAGAAATTGATATGGTTTTGAAAATCACTTCTCTATTACTAAAATTCGTTTTTCTACTTTTAGTTATGATTTGAGTGAATTAATACTCATAGAACGGGAAATAGAACGGAATTCACATTGAACGGAAAAAAATAATAATTGTCTTTGGTGTATGCTAGACAAGACGTCAATTTTCCACAACTTTCTGGTGCAATTAGATTGCTGTGATAAATCGTTACATCTGCATGAGGCTTCAAATGAAAAAACCTTTCCACCGGAAAAAGTAATGATCCAGTCATAACTCTCTCTCTCTCTTCACCTCTCTCTCTCTGTCTCTCTCATGCACCTGTGGGGTGTAATTATTCACCGCTGCTTGATGGAGATGCTCTCTGAAATTACCACGCAAAATGATAAATAATGAATTATATTAATGTTGAATAATAAATCTACTTGAAATAGAGTTCTTTTTAGTGCAGCACTCACCATCCAGTCATAAGATGATAAATTATCTCTTACCACAAATCTCCATATAAGCAGAGAATCGCATGGTCGTATCTCTATAGAGAATAGCCCACCCCTCACTGGATAACATAATTATTTAGCAGGGTGACACTTTTATTTTGAGCACTCTGCAATGGAATTTTAATGGAACGCGCTCAAACATTCTTCGGCGCTGGTCCATTTGCAGCAGAATCGGTGAATGTGTAATGTGTCTACATTATTGGTGTCGTAGGGCTGGATTTTGAGGTAAATTGAGTGAGAAGCGAAATTGGGACTTCACGTTTGTGGGGTCGCTATTCTTATCATCTGACTGAACATACAGAATATTATATTATTTATCTACGAACGTGTTACAACGCAATCATTACAGTTTCATAATTAGAAACCGTAGCAAATAAACAGTACCATAAAGCTGCCATAAAGAAACAGTAGCAAATGAAATTTGAAACTTGTGTATTATTCTTTAATTGTATAGCAGGATCCTTTTAACTTGTCAGAAAACATATGTTTCGGCCACCAGCATCACAATACTTAACCTACAAATGCTGAATCTCGCAGATTACTGGAAAGGTGTTTTTAAAAGTTATTCTTTGAAAGGTCTTCTTTAAAAAGGCCTTTTAAAGACTTCAAAGGTCTTTAAGACTTCTAAGCCTTTTGATTATTGTGTCAAAATCACTGTTTACTTAATGCCGAAACAGCTGTTTTCTGACAAGTTAAAAGGATCCTGCTATAGTTCAATCTGTTTCAGTTTGAAGCACTGGAACGGAACAAAACACAATCGCAGCTGATAAAAGCTCAGAATAGCAGGATTAATGTAAATTGTCAGAAAACAGCTGTTTCGGCAAAAAGTAAACAGTGATTTTCACACTATAATCCAAAGTCTTAAAAGTCTTAAAGACCTTTAAAGTCTTTAAAAGATCTTTTTGAAGAAGACCTTTAAAAGGATACCTTTTTAAAAGACCTTTTCAATAATCTGCGAGATTCAGCATTTCTAGGTTAAGTATTGTGATACTGGTGGCCGAAACATATTATGTTTTCTGACTAGATAAAATAATTCTGCTATAGTTGCTCATGCGTGTGTGCTTTTAGCAGCTGTACTAACCTATAACATAAAAATTGAATTAGAAAAATGGTTGCGTTATAATACGGTCGTACATAAATTATAATATTATAACATGGAGTCTCATGTTAAAATCCTTGAAAAAATTCAGTTTTTTGATCGGAAAGTTAGCGAGTTTCAGAGAGTTAGCGCCATATCAGAAACTATTTGCAAAACAAACTCCAACATCTAATTCACTATACTGGTCGCATTCTCAAAGAAAAACCTTCCGCAATAGGATCGCACTTTGAAAGAACAACGGAAGAAGAAGAAGAAGAAGAAGAAGAAGAAGAAGAAGAAGAAGAAGAAGAAGAAGAAGAAGAAGAAGAAGAAAAAGAAGAAGAAGAATATAAAGGAAGAAAGGAAAGAAGAATAACAAGAAGGAGAAATCTCTCAAAGACAGTTAGAAAATCGTTTCGTTTCGGTAACTTCGAGAAAAGAGCTTTTTCATTTTCCTATGTTAGACGAACTTGGTCAGTTCCAATCCTATTTTTGAAGATTGTTTTCTTCTTCCCACAACATTCCCTCTCTGTCGCTCAGATTTCTCTTTGATCTCAAGAATAAAATTTCTCTTCACTTCGTCTATGGCTGCCTAGGGAGAATAAGTAGGTGAAGAAATTGGAAGGGAATAAGAATAGGAGAATATTAAAGTAGGAATGCAGCGAATAGACTGACATTCCACTTGTAGAATAACATATTTCTTGAGATATTGAAGAACATAAACCAGAATTTAAGTGGTACAATTATTTACTGGATGAGAAGACTTGATGTTGCCAAAACCACATATTTAATAAAACGAGTTACTGCAGTTTCGTTTGTTACACCATTATCAATCTCTGGTGAACTAAAACAGCTTAAGTACAGTATAGCAAAATTTATACTCGTGACCGAGCGCTGTGATTGACAGTTGAATGGCCTAACAAGGTGAACGACTGCCATTGGCCTGGATAAGCTCCTCCCACAATGGGCGGTTTCTACAATCATCACAGCAATGGCGGTTCAAACAACTAACATAGTAAAGAAGGTAATTGATTTATGAAAAACATATGAAATGAATAGGAATGCTTGGAGAGATCAATGTGGAATAGAAATAGCAAGAAAATTCAATGACAAACAAACTGGAACTTCTGATAAAACTAGATTTGTGGTATTGTACTGGTTGAAATGAATCTGGTCATTTAAACTGTAATTTGGATTATTCTTAGTTACCCTGATTATTTCCAGAGCCTCTAGAATGTTCAATTGTGTATGATCTATCCCACATCAATTCGAAGGAATGGAGGTTTAGAAGGAGGACTATTGTAACCAAGTATTTGTTGAACTAGTATACCTAGTATTATACCTAGTATACCTAGTATGCAAGTAATGCTTGTTATTTTTTTAACTAAAGATCACAGTCAGTTATATCAAGATTCCTGTTTCGATTGTTGCATCATTATCAGTCTTTGGTAAACTATTGGGTCTACGGTTAACTATTGGTCTATGGCTATGTTATTTTGTACAAGATAAATTTTTTTAACAAGCTTCATCAAATAAATTAATACGAGTTTACCCCGTGCAGCGCAAAGCGCCGCTTGCTTGTTCAGTACTGTATCCTGTATCGTTTGGGAATACAATATCATTGCAACATACTAGTATCAGTGTGAATTTCCTCTAGATTCCACATAAAATCTCACAGTAGAAATAAATGTACCTGAAGTTGTTTAATATATTAATCGATTTTCTTTGAACTTGCATTTATCGGCTTTCAAATTCCACGAACTAACATCCGAAGGATTCAATACATTTTTATGCCAACAGATAGTGCCACAGGAAACTATTTCATGTTATTATCAAAATCTACCATTTATTAGTTTCGAAAAACAAATAGAGTCTGCAATATTCCGATTCTTTATCTTTCTTTTGGCGCAAACTGCATCAAAATCGCTCTTCTTAATCTTCTTCACGAACTTTATAATGTTGGACTCAAATTTCTTCTAATAGACAATATAAATATTGATCATGCTGGAATATTCATACCATTCCTTGAGCATTCCTATAACATCTTTCCTCTCGAAGAAAGCGTGAGAGAAAGTGAGAAGGAGAAGAGATGAAGAGAAATGGAACGAGAAGTCAATGTCGTGTTTCGAAACGGAATCACCTGCTGAATCAGCTAATCCGCAGCCGTGAATGATGCAAAGCAGGCAGCAGGCAGCAGTCATCCGTTTGTTCAGCATATCCTTACACACCTCGGAGCATTTTCATATTAATATGACGCATGTGGCATGTACTTGTTTGATGCAGAAATGACATACATGTCAAATGTAAGCTGTGTTGGTCTCTTTGATAAATAATGTGCAGTATTGCAGTTCAAACTCTGCTTTTGTGAATATTATAATTTTATTACTCTATTCTGTACCTCCAGGATTATTCCAGTTATTGTCTGAGTGTGAGCTGTTATATTACCATATATAACTGATGACAAGATCAAAATAGTTAATAATATCTCACTGTATAATAATAATAATAATGATAATAATAATATTAATGTTAATAATATAACTATATATAAAATGGTTTATGAAGTTATCATGAATTCTATTTTTAATATAGTAGGGGTATTCACGATGTTGTTTTAACCAGCTAAATTGTTATTTGCTTATAGCACGATCCATTTAACTTGTCAGAAATCGGCTGTTTTGGTAATAATTAAACAGTGACTTCGACACAATAATCAAAAGGATTAAAAGTCTTTAAGACCTTCAAGATCTTTAAAAGACCTTTTTAAAGAAGACCTTTCAAAGAATAACTTTTTAAAAGACCTTTTCAATAATCTGCGAGATTCAGCATTTGTAGGTTAAGTTTTGTGATCATATGCTCGTCGATATCGTAGTTAAACGGATCCTGCTGTACTTTGGATTTGGATTGGATTGGACTTTGGATGGATTGTGAACACCCCATCTAAAAACCATCTGCTATTAGTTAATTAACTACACTAGCGCTCCAAGCAGATATTGTCGTGCAAACCCTGATTATAACCTCACTTTTACCAAGAAATATGGGTAGAATAAAGATGGCGCCGATTCAACAGAGATAGCTGGAGTTAACGGACTTGAAACTGCGCTATCTGCTATCTCGTCAGCTAATTTTTTATCAACGTACTACCATAGCCTCGACTTAAAACGCTGAATTATCGAAAAGCTGGAGTTATCGAATAGCGCGACTTAGCTAGCTAACTCAAAGATCGTGAATACCCCTATTATATTATTTTTTGTTATAGAACTTTTTATAAGGTGATTTTTATTTATAAGAATTATTTTTTTAAACATTATCTTACTATGATAACGGGTGATACTGTATAATTAAGTTTCTTCTCCATCACATTGCAATAGTTCTTTTCTTCTTCTTTACTACGTCCAACTATTCTTTACCTTCATATATTTTCTCTTCACTTTCTTCTCCTTCTTCTTATTCTCCTATCTGTTTGCCTTGTTCATCATTATTATCAATTTTCGCTTCCTCCTTTTCCACTTTTATTACACTTCTGCATATTCTTTTTCCTTGCCGTACTCATTCACACCTTCTTCATTGCCATAATCTTCTTCTAGTCCTTCTTTATCTAGTTTTTTTCCCTTTTTCTTCTTCTGCTTCTTCTTCTCCTCCTTCCCCTTCCTCCTCCTCCTTCTTCTTCTTCTTTATAATAGTTGAGACGATTGTCTGTCTGTCCTATATAAGTTCCGCTCAGCGTTCTACTTCCGGAGTGAGCAAACTGCCACCCGGCGGCTATAATAAAACTAATTAAGTTTTCCCATAAAACTTCGCATTATCACCTGAACTATTCGTCAGACTTTTATGAGAACTATTATGATCGCTGGGTCGTGAATTTCGCTGAGTGGCACTTTTAATACTTCTGCTACTTCTCCTTCTCCTCCTCCTCCTCCTCCTCCACCTCCTTCTTCTTCTTCTTCTTCTTCTTCTTCTTCTTCTTCTTCTTCTTCTTCTTCTTCTTCTTCTTCTTCTTCTTCTTCTTCTTCTTCTTCTCCTTCTTCTTCTTCTTCTTCTTCTTCTTCTTTAACTTCTTCTGATTAGATCAGATTGATCAGATTATCATCTTTTCGTTTCTCAATGTTTCCTTTTAAAAATTACAGTAAATCAGTAATATTGAATGAGACCCTTATGTTACAGTGAAATGAGCATTTCTCCGCAATCTTCATGCTTTCTTCGAGCCTATGTTGGTATGGAGAATAATTCCTTCCTGATCAGAGGAATCTACTTTTCAGTGTGGCATTTTCTTCCTGAACACTCTGTATAAACAATAAAAAACTTCCGACACGAGGAAGATTGGAAAGTTTAATTGGCTACATGAAAAGGTTGAAAGTTTACAGGTTGATAGTCATGCTCTGCAGGGGTCACAGCCGAATGAAACTCGACATTTTAAAACGTATAATTTGCAGTTCTGTGGGGAATTTCTGAATCGCTTTTCAAAGCGGAACCAGCATTTTGATCCTCTCACACATTTAATCGCTAAACCATAATTAACTGAGCTCTTTCAAAATAAAATCACTGATTACACAGTTTCATATGCATTCAAATTTAGCCTACACTTCCCACTCATCCTCCTCATAATCTCTTGTCTTCTCCTCTTCCCATCAGTTATCCTTCTCTTTCTACCCTTCTCCGTTATTTCATCCCTCCTTTTCCACCTCCTCCTTTTAATCATCAGTTTGCTCTCCCCCACCCTTCATTATCACTTTCTCCTATTCCTATACACCCTACTCCTCTCTCTCCTCTTAATCCACTCTCCTCCTTCCCCCCTTCGCCATCCATTTCTCCTTTTCCCTCTCCTCATTCTCCTCCTTCTCCTCCTTTTCTCTTTCTCCTCCTTCTTTTCCTTGTCCTCCTTCTCCTCCTTTTGTCTTTCTCCTCCTTCTCTGCCTTCTCCTCTTTCTCCTCCTCCCTCTCCCCCTCCTCTTTCTCCTCCCCCTCATCCTAATCCCCTTTTACCTAATCCTCTGTATCCTCCCCCCCACCGCTGTCCCTTCTCTCTACCCCCTCCACCATCCACCCTCCTCTGTTGCCCTGTATTTCTCTCCTGTATTTTCCAGCATGTAGTCGAGGACCAGTGATATAAATATTTGGTGAATAGATCGTTTTCAAAAGCAGCGCGCAAACTGCACAATTCCGTGAATGGAATCAGTCATCCAATTAGGCGTGGTATTCGATTTGCCAACTAAATTTACATCAGCTAACCAATTTATTTGCATCTCTGTGTATCCTCTCTCTCATTTATTATGAAAGAGGGCTGTATGGGAGAAAAGTAGCAATAGAATGTGTGCGTGAGATTAATTTAGATTTATCACTTTATTCATGTAGACTACAAATGTCGGCTTAAATTCTGGACTTTATAGTTTAGCAATGAATCCCGTCAAGGATTAAAGTAATTACAATCTTCAATAATTCCTTTCACAAAGAATCTACTATGGAAGGTACCGGTAATCAACCAAGGCGAAGCGTGGTATACTTATTTGGTCATCGCCGGGTATATTTCCTATAGGACATATACCCGGCGATGACCGGTTAAGTATACCACTAGTACGCCACTAGTAATCAAATGATATGAATATGAGCTTTACTTCTAGATAATTTCGTACACCTATTTTATTTATCAAATAAAATTCTACAGCATGACAATGATTCTATAGTGAACTTCATTGAAACTAAAAGCAATTAAGTTACAATATTCCATTCAATAAACAGAGCGTGATTTGCATTTGAATAACAAACGTAGACATCCTTTTAACTTGTCAGAAAACATAATATGTTTCAAAGAGCAATATCACAATACTTAACCTACAAATGCTGAATCTCGCAGATTATTGAAAAGGTATTTTAAAAAGTTATTCTTTGAAAGGTATTCTTTAAAAAGGTATTCCAAAGACTTTTTAAAGGTCTTTAAGACTTTTTAAGCCTTTTGATTATTGTGTCGAAATCACTGTTTAGTTATTACCGAACAGCTGATTTCTGACAAGTTAAAATGATCGTGCTATATAATTCAAAGAATTCCAAAGTCTTGAATACATTAATAATTATAATAATTCCTTTTTAGCCTCTATTCTTTCTTTCCGATATGGGTATGGGATACAGCCTCAACTGCAATGCAAACCGTTAGAAAATGGGGCTGAAGCGTGGACAAAAATGAATGGTTGGATCAAAAGTATAAGGTTTGAAAATGAGTGGAGCTTTTAAAAGCTGGAATCCAGCTGGGTATTTCAGCTCAGCTTGGTTTGTCTGGTTACTTTACATTCATTATAGGGCAATGACAAAGCTAGATATTCCTTTATCATCATTCTCGTTACATTCCCTCTCACTTCTACCCCCTCCTCCTTCTCCTTTTCATCCTTATCTTGGTCTCATTCGCTTTTTGAGCCATTATGAGCCAATGTGCTAGATATTCCTTTATCATCTTCTCGTAAATACTCCAACCCTTTCACCTCCTTTTCCTTTCCCTCCTCCCCCTCTTCCCCCTCCTCCTCCTACTCCTCCGCCTCCTCCACCTCTTCCTCCTCATCTTCTTCCTCACCTCCTCATCATACTCATTCCCCTCTTCTTCCTTACCCCTCCTCCTCCCTTACCATTCCTACACCTCCTTCAACTTCCCCTCATCCCTCTCTTCCTCACTTCATCATACTCCTTATCCTTCTCTTCCTGCTGCTCTGCTTCCTCGCACTTCTATAGCTCCTCTACCTCCTCCTTATCCTCCTCTTACTCCTCTCCCTCACCTCCTCATCATACTTCTTATCCTCCTCCTCCTCTCACTCCTCCTCCCAATCCTACACCTCCTCCGACTCCACCACCTCCTCCTCCTCCTCCTCCTCTTCTTCCTCTTCCTCCTCCTCTTCTTCCTCCTCCTCTGCCCACTCCTTCTCATGCTGCTAATCCAACTCCTCCTCTACCTCCTTCTCCTCCTCCCCTCCTTCTCCTGCTCCTCCTCACCCTCCTTCTCCTCCTCCTCCTCCTCCTCCTCCTTCTCCTCCTCCTCTTCCTCCTCCAACTCCTCCTCCTCCTCCTCCACCACCTCCTTCTCCTGCTGCTCATTCAACTCCTTCTCCTCCTCTTTCTTCTCCTCCTTCTCCTCCTTCTCTTTCTTCTTTTCCTCTTCCTCCTTCCATTCATCTTCCATCTTCTCCTCATCCCTCTTGTAATCCTCCTCCTCCCCCCATCCTTCAACTCAGTGACCTCTGGGGGATTTTTAATGTCCTTTCAACCCGCGACCATATCCCATTCAACAGCAGTAATTTATCAGAACAGATGAAATTTTAATGCCGGCTCAGACTAACGCTGTTGGCGCTCTGTGTGAATGCAAACCACACAGTTACAATTTTCACTGGCTTTTTCTCAACTTTTGTAGCAGAATACATATTTTTTCCGTTTCCCACCGTTATTTTTGTCCGTTGCAGAAGTGGGTTTTTGTAGAGTTTGAATATGGTGAGAGGTATCCAATTGGCGAAGGGAGGGGGGAAATGCCACTTGGACGGTAAGACTACTATAGCAGCCTACTCTCGGTAATAGAATAATGATAAACGCGCCAAAAGGGTAAAAAGCATACAAAGTGGCATTGGAATCGATAAATGAGACAAAGTCGTCCCTAGTCACCTCTATGTTCCATAAAATTATGGGCTATTATTTATGTTGAAATATTCACAAATCGCATAATTGAAAGTGGCTTACAGAAAACAGGAAATGGCTTAAAAGAGTGACTCACGAATGTCATATCATATGTATGAGGCAATTTTGAATATGTCGATAGGAGAATAGATTACTGTAATTTCATTGTATTTATGGATATGATGAAAGAATATGTGGAACAAATAAGAATTTCGAAAAGAATTAAACGGGGTCCCATTAACCCCTTGGAGCTATAAGACAATGAAAAATGATTTGTCAGTCGGTAGAGGTTGAAAGTCATGTTTACAAACCTCTTAGGCTAGGCATACACCGGTTAGTCAAGACAAGACAAGACGAGATTAGTCACGTTTAGTCACAGTACTTCACAAAGATGCTTGTGAAGCAACACACACCGATTGGTCATTGCGTCGGTGTGTACTGCTTCATAAGCAACTATGTGAAGTATTGTGACTAAACGCGACTAATCTCGTCTTGTCTTGTCTTGACTAACCGGTGCACACCTAGCCTTATATTCCAAATTTCGTAAAAAACGTTAGAGCCGTTTTCGAGAGACGTTGGACATACATATACCCCCCTCTACCGTTAGAGCCGTTTTCGAGATCCGTTGGACACATATATACCCCCCTCTAACCCCCTCTACAACCCCACCACCATAAATTAATTCCAAGGTCATACCAGATGACGTCACAACCCCTCACTCGCCCCATCTGCAAGAGTGACTTTCGTGAGCACTATTCAGAGAGGGACTCTCGTGAGAAACATCTTACGGAAGAAACGTTCATAAATACAGCCCTATATAAGTTACAAAGTACAGAGAGTCTCGTCCGGTACTGGAATTTCTGTTACTAAGTTCGTTTGATGCAGGCGCCATCTTAGAAATCCTGCTTCAATATCAATGGTATTTTTCGATGAGTAAAACAGTTCTAAGAATACAGAGATTACAGAGGTGTGGTGTGGGGGGGGGGTGTTGAGTATGAGACAGGAGAGAGAGAGAGGATTCAAGGACGAGAGAGGAGTCTTGAAATCTACTTTTTGAGGTTATGACTTTATCTCGCGTCTTTATCCTCTGACAACAGAAGAACAAAGACCGACCAACTTTTCCCCATTCTTTCGAAAAACTCAATTTTCGTTAAATAAATATCATTTTCCTTTGTTCCTCTACTTTCCATACGACCTTTCTCAGAGCTGCGGTATTTTCACTGCATTCTTATTTTCTTTCAGTCTTCAGACTTCTTCTTGTGTTTGTTGTTCTTATCCTTCACTCGTTTTTTTCTTCTTTTTCTTCACCTTCTCCTCGCCAATCCTAGCCTAACTCTTCTTCTCCTTGTTCTTGTTCTAATTCTTATGCTCTTCTTCTTATTCTTCTTATCCTTATTCTTTTCCTTCCCTTCTTCTTTCCCTTCTTCTTCTTCTTCTTCTACTGAAACTTCTTCTTTTCTCTTCTCCTTCTTCTTCTTCTTCTTCTTCTTCTTCTTCTTCTTCCTCTCATCCTTCATCTTCTTCTTATTTCTCTTCTTCTTCTCCTTCTTCATCTTTTTGTTCTTGTTCTATCTTCCTTCTTCTAACCAGTCTTCTTCACCTTCTCACCCTATCTTTTCACTCCCTATCATCAGTATTTTCCTGCTCTTCCTTCTCATTCTACTTTCCCCATTCCGCGATCTTCTATTCTCCTTGTTCCCTCTCTTTCTTATCATTTTGTCTGCTCCTCTTACTCTTTCGTCTGCATCACTCCTTTCTCTCACATTCCCCCACTCTTTTCTATTGCTATGTCAATTATTGCTGTTCTCCTGCTACCCATTTTCTCCTCTTCTTCATCTTCTCATTTTTCCTTGTTCCCATCGCTCTCCACAGATTTCCCCCCCCCCACTTCTTCTCCTTTTCATTCCTCTTCTCACCGTTCTTCTGAGAGTTCTTGAGCTCTGAGAGTACTGTTCTTCTCAATGAATGACAGAGTAATTGATGGCAAAAAGGAGAATAATCTCGTTACACATCTTGCTTCAATAATGCGAATGTTGTTATGATGAAGAATGCCAATTTCTGAGAAACATTTTCATTCTCAGCAGTTCTGTTTGAAAATTTAATTTGATTCTGAAATACAAAGAAACGTCATTCTTGTTTCATTCACGATTTCTTCTCCTTTAAATTCTCCTCCTTTTCCTTTTTCTTTTTTTCTTCTTCATCTTCTCCTTTTCCTCTAAATTCGTAAAGTCTTTAAAAATAAGGTGTCAATCGATTTATAATTGAATTTACTAAACAACGTTATTTCTGTGAAATTGTTGTAATATCAACGATTTTTCGAGTTATTCAAGGAATTTTTTTTGAATGACCGCCATTTTGTTTTATGGATTCAAAAATTGTCGTAATTTTCTTGTAGCTTCACCTAGTTGTCATAAATGTTGGTGCAAAGTTTCAATTTCATGAAATGAAAGCTTATGAGTCTATGGAATGATCCAAGGAATTGAGTCTACAAATACAATTTATTCAATCCAATCTTTACAAGGTCTTCCAATGCACATTTAATAAAGAATATGGGTCAATTGCTGGAATATTCAATTGAATTTGACCACCGAAAAATTATCTCATCCAACATAGGCTATCCGATGCAACAAGGAACAACGGTCGAATCTGACGTTAGTTAAATGACGACATTCCACGGCGGTTAAATTCAAATGGATTTCCGTGCAACTGGATAGGCCAACTTATGTTTTGTTCTTCAAGTTATATACATTACAACTTGAAACTGATTCCTGAGTGTGAGAAAGGTCTCTCAGAGAACTTCTTCATTCACCACGGGCTGCAGTATAATACTATAAAGAGCTGAAACTAAGGAGAGCCGACATTGCAAACTTTTGCATTGACTCAAGCTTTCAGAAAATTAGCATAAGAATGCTTCCTATTTGTACCCTTCCCTCACTCTTGTTCATTCATATTCTTCATTACAGTTTTTCAACATATTTTTCATTCTTCTTCTTCTTCTTCTCTTCTCTACTCTTCCCTACTTTTATTATCCTCTTCTTCTTCTTCTTTCACTTCTACTTCTTCTTCTACTTCTTTTCTTCTCTTTCTTCTTCTTCTTCTTC
The DNA here is from genome assembly GCA_017141395.1 of Laodelphax striatellus. Classification (NCBI taxonomy): domain Eukaryota; kingdom Metazoa; phylum Arthropoda; class Insecta; order Hemiptera; family Delphacidae; genus Laodelphax; species Laodelphax striatellus. The sequence goes on from CM029537.1 coordinate 5,340,259, forward strand.
TTCTTCTTCTTCTTCTTCTTCTCTTCTTCTTCTTCTTCCTTCTCTTCTTCTTCTTCTACCTCTCCTCCTCCTCTTCCTCCTCCTTCTTCCTTTCCTTCTTCTTCTTTTCCTCCTCCTTCTTCTTCTTCTTCTTCTTCTTCTTCCTTCTTCTTCTTCTCTTCTTCTCCTTCTTCTTCTTCTTCTCCTTCTTCTCTCCTTCTTCTTCTTCTTCTTCTTCTTCTTCTTCTTATTCTTCTTCTTCTTCTTCTTCTTCTTCTTCTTCTTCTTCTTCTTCTTCTTCTTCTTCTTCTTCTTCTTCTTCTTTTCCTCCTCCTCTCGTCTTCTGCTTCTTCTTCTTCTGTCCTTCCCTTCTTCCTCTTCTTCTCTTCTTCTTCTTCTTCTTCTCCTCCTACCCCTTCTCCTCCTTCTTCTTCTTCTTCTTCTTCTTCTTCTTCTTCTTCCTGTCCTTCTTCTTCTTCCTGTTCTTCTCCTTCTTCTACTCCTTCATCCTCATAATTTTTCTTCTTGGTCCACATATTCTTCTCCTCCTTCGTCCTCTTCGTCTCTCCCATCTCCTCCATCACCCCCATTCTTCCTTCAAACCTAACAGTCATCCAAATATTTATAACTTTTCAAACAAATCTGCATTATCAGACGTGGCGCTGACTAAGCTTGTGAGCGGGTAGAGTGGGGGGGGGGTTTGAGCGAAAGTATATCAATTCAAATCCATCTCTAAACTGTGTAAATAATATAAGAAGTAGCAACGGGCGGGCAACGTTGAAACAATGCAACTTTCAAAGTTTCAAAACAAGATTTACAGATGTTTCCATTGCAGTGGATTGAAACAAAGTGATCTTATACTTTTATAATCTCTCTCATCCTGACCGCTTCAAAGCCTCTTCCATTTCTGCTTCTCAATCTTCTTTATTCTATGTCTGTTTCTTCTTCTTCTTCTTGTGCTTCTTCTTCTGCTTCTTTTCTTCTTTTTCCTCTTCCTCCTCCTCCTCCTCCTCCTCCTCCTCCTCCTCCTCCTCCTCCTCCTCCTCCTCCTCCTTCTTCGCTCTTCATCTCTATATCTGTCCTTTCTTTTATTATTCCTTTTTCCTCTAGTTTTTCTTCTCTTCATCTTGTTGTTTTTCCTATTTCTCCTTCCACATCTCCTTTCCTTGCATCTTTTCTCCTCATTCATCTTCTTCTCCATTTGATTTTTCTTGATCTTCTTCTGCTTCTTTTCATGTTTCTTCTTCTTTTTCTTGTTCTTCTCCCCCTTCTTTCTCGTTTCTTCTCCTGCTCTTTCTTATTTCTCTTCTCCTCCTTCCCTTCCCCTTCTTCTTCTTCTCCTTCTTCTCCTTCTTCTCCTTCTTCTCCTTTTTCTTCTCGATCTATTTCTTCAATATTAATGTAAAATAAATCATAATAAGGTAAAATGAACTCATTTTGTTCTTCCCCCTATCATTATAGGGGATAGATAATATTATTATCTAATATTAATTTAATTATCCCTCCTTAGTATACCGGAGTTATAATATCCTTAGTATATACTTAGTATATACTCAATATACCATCCTTAGTGCTACTGATGAAGTTGATAACCTCAACTAATCTAATCGAATCATCTTCCTTGTCCTCATCCCGCTTCTCTTTCGTCGAGACAGATCGCAGCGGATTTCTTATTCAGAACTTTGCTGGTTCGGTTTTTCATAAATTAGGATTTCTGGCAAGCTGTGCGGCGGGGATCAGCCAGCTGTCACTTTGTGCAACTCTGACATTGTCTGCATTCTGTATTGAATAATTTTGCCATCTTTTTTGTCTCTGAAAAGTACAACCGGACACATTGAAGGCTCCTCTTTCTTCTTGCTCTTTCTCGACTTTTTCATTCTTTGTTATTCCTATCTGATTTGCGAAGTGATTTCTCTCTCTCACTCTCTTTCTCTCTATCTCTTCCTCTCTTTCTATTTTTTAAATTTTCAATTTAATACTGAAATAATTGTACTGACATTTTTTATGCATTGTGAAATGCAATACGTCTTTCGAAATCAAACAATTAATCTATCTCTTTCTGTCTCTCTCTCTCGCACTCTCTCTCTCTTTCTCTATCTTCAGTCTAAATATGTAAAAAAAATTATTTCAATCAACCAAGGTCAAGTGTTGATGAAAAGGATTTCTTTGAACCTCTTTTTCCAAGAATGGACATTCATATGTCCAAACTTCGCCTTTTCATCTAGATAACTCACAATTATTAAATCATCAGTATATTTTCGCTTTATATCTACTCATGGCATAATATTTATAAGCTAATAAATGTAAATTCGATGAATAATCAATTGTATATTTGTTATTATAATCTAGAATTTAAGCCGCCATGATACTTGTTATCTACATGAATGAAGTAATAAATCTAAATCCAAATCTCTTCCTCTAATTCATCTCCATATAGTAGAATTCATGTTCCTGGTTGTTTAGTTGTTAATATTAACAAAATATATCTACCTTGAAGAAATAATGAGAAAAGGAATGTGGCCCTTGCTTGAGCGCTGAGATTGGAGTTGAATGGCCAATCACGGTTAATGCTTGGCATTGGCCTAGACATAAACTCCTCCCACAATGGGCGGTTTCTACTACGTCATAGCAATGGCGGTTCAAACAAACTTGTCTGAACCGCCATTGCTAAGACCGCCATTTGTAGAAACCGCCCATTTTGGGAGGAGCTTATACCCAGGCCAATGGCAAGCGTTCACCTTGATAGGCCTTTCAACTCGCAATCACAGCGCTCGGTCACGAGTAGCCTATAAATTCTGCTAGACTGTGTTTAGTTTACCAGAGATTGATAATGGTGCAATAACCAAAACCGGTATCTAGATGTCCTACTAAATATGTGGATTTGACAATTTTAAGTATTTTTATTTAGTAATGATAATGGCACTTGCCAAAGTAATAGATCGTTTTGAACAGTTTCAAGGAGAAGTAACATAAATATTATTGATCAAACTATAAATATTCGTGTTTCACATATTAATTCCAATTAATTTGAGAATGATAATGCAGATGAGGCTTCATAAGCAACTATGTAAAGTACTGTGACTAAACGTGACTAATCTCGTCTCGTCTTGTCTTGACTAACTGGTGTACGCCTAGCCTAACTCTACGTCTGTCTACCATTCGTATGTTTATCGTCTCGAACGCTAACATTATTATGTTTGAAATCACAACATACAAATATGTTGAGCATTTACAAAAAAAAAAAAAAAAAATTGACACCGCCTCACTCAAGCAGACTATTTACTCATCTTGAATTAACGTACGTTAAGTAGAACGCAGGTGGTCGTTCATCGTAAACCGTGATTAAATCATAACTCAGACGTGCGTTTGATCAAGAGACAGCGGGGGCTCTAGTAGTGTGTGTAGATTAAAGCAATGAGGAAGCGATGATCATGTCAGAGATAGAGTAGCGAGAGAAAGCGAGAGAGAGAGAGAGAGAAAATAGCTTGTAGAAAAAGGGAAGAAGTGAAAGAGTGGAGAGAGGGAAGTGGAGAAGAAGAAAGATGAAGAAGCTGGAGAAGAATGAGAAGATGAGGGTGCAAGAAGAAGAAGAAGAAGAAGAAGAAGAAGAAGAAGAAGAAGAAGAAGAAGAAGAAGAAGAGAGAGGGCAAGATAAAATGGGAGGAGATTGAGAATAAAGTGTATTTGACAAGAAGAGGAGAGAGTGGAGATGCAGGATTAAAAATATGAAGGAAATTGAAAAATGTTGAAATAAAACTAGAATTAGTAGAAGAGGATGGGGTAGAGTATAAAGGAGAAGAAGGAAAGGAGAAGGTAGAGATGAAGAAAGTTGAATAAATGGAAAATGACGACAGAGGAATGAGACGATGAAAGAGGTTGAAGAGAGAATGAGAGAAGAAGTAGAAGGAGATGAAAAATGAGAAGAATGAAGTGAGAAGGCAGTGGTTTAATCAGGAGCAGAAGTCTTGAAGGAGCTGTACAATAATTTATTCGTGGAGCAACAAACTCCATCAATTAATTAAACAAACAGTCTGTCACACGATGCCAACCAAGATCTCTCATTCGAATGCCCCCCATTGTGCAGACAATAGGTTCCTTACTACTCCTCCTTCTCCTCCTCCTCCTCCTCCTCCTCCTCCTCCTCCTCCTCCTCCTCCTCCTCCTCCTCCTCCTCCTCCTCCTCCTCCACCTCCTCCTCCTCCTCCTCCTCCTCCTCCTCCTCCTCCTCCTTCTTCTTCTCCTCCTCCTCCTCATTCATCTTCTTCTTCTTCTTCTTCTTCTTCTTCTTCTTCTTCTTCTTCTTCTTCTTCTTCTTCTTCTTCTTCTTCTTCTTCTTCTTCTTCTTCTTCTTCTCTTCTTCTTCTTCTTCTTCTTCTTCTTCTTCTTCTTCTTCTTCTTCCCGCTCCACATCTTGTTCTTGTTGTGCTTCATCTGGCGCGCGCAGTACAACAAAGTTCGGGGTTCGAAACCCCGAGTGAACTTGTCACTAACACAATAGCACCCCAATTATTATTGTCTTGGAACTTGGAGATGTTGGAGAACTATGGGCTACTGCTGAGAAATTAATACACTGCTATTTCAAACTGCACGAATAGGTAACACTGTACACCAGTACGCACGTTTAAAAATTCAACTGCTTCCAGTAAATGCTCTGCACAATAATTTATAAGTCAACATTCTGTTAGGCTAGGCGTACACTGGTTAGTCAAGACAAGACAAGACGAGATTAGTCACGTTTAGTCACAGTAATTCACATAGATGCTTGTGAAGCAACACACACCGTTTAGTAATTGCATCGGTGTGTGCTGCTTCATAAGCAACTATGTGAATTACTTTGACTAAAAGTGACTAATTTCGTCTTGTCTTGTCTTGACTAACCGGTGTACGCCTAGCCTTGAGGTCCAACTGAACATGCATGCGAAATTTGAACACATTTGGTTCAGTAGGATTTTTAGATCTTCTATCATTTAGTTCTGCTGTTCTAAGTGTCATTTTGTTTTTATATAAATGGATAGATTGATAATATAACATTGATAATATTTCTAATTTAGAATAATATTCAATTGGAAATTATACTCACAATTATTTGATGAAACCTGACAATGAGTTACTACAGTTGATCTGTCTGATTATCGTGAGATTGCAAATTGATTTTCTGAAAATTGATTTTACGAAAGGAACGTTCATAAATACGCTTCTAAGCGTTCAGTTCTCTCAAATCTGTAATGAATAACAGGCGCAGAGTCTCTGAACATTGTTTCGAAAGCCGTGTAGCCGCGAGTATTGTTGTTCTAAAGAGACACATATCGCATAAAAACACTGTAGCAACATCAAACAATCCCTTCTCCCATTCAAACATCAGCTACAAACATTTATTTTTCATGTACTGCGATCACAATCGCACAACGCAAATAAAAATCATATCTATCATTCAACTGTTTTGTCTTGGAGATCCCGTTCTATTTTCAACGGGAGGGCAAGCAAGATAAATTGCGGTTTTGACAATAAATATTTTGAGGTGGAACCCGCTGCAGCCGGCGTTCCCTTTTATGCGCCTTTCTCTTCTCTTCTATATCCTCTTTCATTTCTCTATGTTCTCCTCCTTTTCCCTCTAATCCTTCCCTCCCGTTCTTTCTCTCTCTCTACAATGGCGGTTGAAAAAGGGGCCACAAAGACCATAAAGAGCGAAGCCGAGTAAAAGTTTTTATAACTCTGCTCTCATAGATTGTAAATGTTCCAGAGACAAGTACCGCGTTTTGAAACCCCGCATTTCCAACAGTAGACGTGGGCGCGAGAAACCAGTCGATTTAACTAGTCTAATAGCCAACTATATTATTCGGTTCTTTGGTTTTCAACGTTTCAATATTGTTCCGTATGCCTGAAAAGTGGTCATCATCAACGTCTCATTACCCACGCACAAGCCTAGAGCTGGCGTCAGCATCACCCTTACAAAAATAATAAAAATGCAAATTTTATGCCTATGAAAGGAGACATTTCCCCCGTTATTTTGATGTGAATAACTTACTTATTACTACAGTACATGCCATAATTCTGAGAAAAGTGATATTTGGAAGAAAAACATATTTTCGTAATTTTTAAATTTTATCATAAATATTCTTTTAACCCTTTCTTCCTGGAACTTTTACAACACTACAGGAATATCGAGAATAAAATTCAACATACAGATATGTGGTTTAATTGAAAATTCGAAGAAGTTGCAATCTCACACAATCTGACAACGCTGCTATTTGCGTGGCTGGAGACTCAAGAGACAACTAGTTTTATGCTAACTGTAGTGTTGATTTTCATTCAGTTGAAACCGTTTCAGTTCGTTGCAGTGTTGAAACGAGTCAACGACCTCTTGTCAACTACTTTAGTTGTGACCCCTTTTTTTTCGCGCGCTTTTCAAACTGAATTGGCGCCGAACTTGCGGCAGAGGGGAGGAGGAGGAGTAGGAGCAGGGGCGGGAGTATGCTAAGTACCAAAAACAAAATGGCGGACAATGCACCCATTGTTTCCCGGTGCTATCAATGTCATTCATTGTTTGAGAATTATGTTTGCGCCAATGGGGATTTTTTGGCATTGTTTCAAAATTTGAATGTCAAATTAAGGCTGAGTTATACTTTTTACTGGAAGACGGTATGTGACGATATGTGGTATTATTAGCCACCATTTCCTGTTATAAAAACTAGGATTCAAATTTTTCTTCCAATGCATATTATTATTATTCTCAATGATTTTCTGTTCCATTTGATTTATAATACGTCTCTCTCTCTCTCTTTTGGTATTCAACCCTGAGACGTCTATATTATGCCAAAGGAAGATGAAAAATCATGATAAATGAGCACTAAAGTAGCAGACAGAGAGAGTGAGAGTGAGAGAGTGAGAGAAGCAAGCAACAATTTGTGCTTGAATTGAGCCAACTTATCAAATTGGATTGAATTGAATTTGAGCAAGTTCAGGAAATTGATTGAATAGAATTTGAGCGAATTCAAGGAATGAATTGGATTGAATTTGAGCGACATGAATAGAATTGAAGCAATGAGAGACAGAAAGAAGCAGCGTTTGCCTATTAATTAGTATGAGCTTATTGGCGTGTATCATATATACACCAAAATATGCAGTTGAATGGTCCAGGGCTCAGATCTGGCCAGCGAAATTAAACGTTTGGGAAATTGTGCCTCTGACGCTCGATTGCTCACACAGAATACAAAGGACGCGCATGCGCAGAAGGGCAAAACGCGCGCTGAAACGCACCGCCAAATGTGACGTCCAAGTGCAGCAGGCTACTCACTCACTTCTGGTCTGTCACAGACCTGAATCAGCAATGAGACAACTACTGCTGCGTGAATGGACTGATGAAGAGTGGAGAAGAGGGAAAGAATGAGAGAGAGAGTGAGAGAGGGTTTAGATTTAGATTTTAGATTTATTACTTTATTCATCTAGATAACAAAATATGACTGCTTTAAGTTCTAGATTATAATAACAAATATACAATATTGATTATTCGTCAAATTTACATTAGCTTATAAATTATTCAATGAGTAGATATAAAGCAAAACTATACTGATGATTTAATAATTATGAGTTATCGAGATGAAAAGGCGAAGTTTGGACATATGAATGTCCATTCTTGGAAAAGGAGATACAAAGAAATCCTTTTCATCAACAATTGACCTTGGGTGAGAGAGAGTGAGAGAAAGAGAGAGTAAGAGAGTATTAAAAAGCGGTTGAGATTCAGTGAGCGAGAGACAGACAAGAAGAAGAATGAGACGAGAAAGAAGAAGAAGAAGAGCAGAAGAGGAAGAAGAAGAATAAGGAGAACAGGAAGAATAAGAAGAAGAGGAGGAACAATAAGAAGAAAAGAAAAGAAGAAGAAGAAAAAAGAGGAAGAAGAAGAAGAAAGAGAAGAGGAGAAACAAGAAGAAGAAGAAGAAGAAGAAGAAGAAGAAGAAGAAGAAGAAGAAGAAGAAGAAGAAGAAGAAGAAGAAGAAGAGGAGGAGGAGGAAGGAGAAGAAGAAGAAGAAGAAGAGGAAGAAGAAGAAGAAGAAGAAGAAGAAGAAGAAGAAGAAGAAGAAGAAGAAGAAGAAGAAGAGGAAGAAGAAGAAGAAGAGGCAGAAGAAGAGTAAGAGGAAAAGAAGAAGAAGAGGCAGAAGAAGAAGAAGAGGCAGAAGAAGAAGAAGAGGCAGAAGAAGAAGAGGCAGAAGAAGAAAAGAAGGAGGAAGAAGAAGTAGAGGAAGAAGAACAAGAACAAGAACAAGAACAAGAACAAGAACAAGAACAAGAACAAGAACAAGAACAAGAACAAGAACAAGAACAAGAACAAGAACAAGAACAAGAACAAGAACAAGAACAAGAACAAGAACAAGAACAAGAACAAGACAAGAACAAGAACAAGAACAAGAACAAGAACAAGAACAAGAACATAGAACAAGAACATATTGTAACAAGAACAAGAATAAGAACAAGAACAAGAACTAGAACAGTACTGTAACAAGAGCGTACAAGCTCGTCCGCACGCAGCGATCGCCATTTTGTTGTATTCACTCCCATTCCTCAACTCGCTTCCTGATTGGCTGAATCGTCGCCTACTGATGACGCCATATTGTAAAATGAAGCATGAGCTGCTGGGTATTAGATTGATGAAGAGTGTGAGAAGAGGGAAAGCATGAGAGAGAGAGAGAGAGAGATTGTGAGTGAGAAAGCGGTCGAGCCTCAGTCAGAGTAAAACGCGAAAAGGTGTTCAAAGTAAATGATTGGAGAGCAGTGAGAGGGCTTCAAAATTCAGAATTGGGTTTGAGTTGGCTTTGACAAGCCAGCTGTCAAACTGAAACGGAAACTTTCTAGATTACTTGCCACCAGCAATCGAATGTCTAATAGCTTTGGCGGTGACGTCATTTTTGATTGGTTTGCAAATGAAATTTTTTGGTTTGTCGCGGAAATTTCGCAGAAAAAAGTAATTTGTTTTTGATCGGTTCGGTGAGCGACTAATTCCTGTATTTTGTTCACTTTCGAATATATGCGACAGTGTTGGAGAAAATATTGTTCGTGGGTTTGGAGCCAATCAATATTATTGTTTTTTTCAGTATTGTTTTTCAATCAGTAACACCTTTTTTTCGGTTAGAAACAGAATAGGGAAATGGTGAGACTTTTTCAGGCTGGGACCTGGCAAATGACATGCTATCCAACGTTAACATAGTAACGATAATAATTTAGCATCATAATCAGCGATCACATAATACAAATGTATTATTTGTATTTGTAAGAAGGGGGAGTAGAAGAAGAAGAAGAAGAAGGGGGAGTGGAAGAAGAAGAAGAAGAAAAAGAAGAAGGAGGAGGAGGGGGATGAAGCAGCACACACCGATGCAATGACTAATCGGTGTGTGTTGCTCTATAAGCAACTATGTGAAGTACTGTGACTAAACGTGAGTAATCTTGTCTTGTCTTGTCTTGACTAACCGGTGTACGCCTAGCCTAGCCCTGACGTCATAAGGCTGTCACAGTGAAAGATACGTACGTACGGAACACATCTGTGTAATAATGTGCTTCAAGGCAGTCCAAACCCGAACAATGAAATTGTGTTTGTGACAGGGAACAGATTATTTGGTCGCCACTGGTCTCTGAATTGGCTTTCTGGGCCACTTTGGAGTAGTAGGCTATGCGTATGCATGTTTCTGACATGATTATTACAGGCTGTATGTGTTTCAATCATATGGTTTTATCCTAGCAACTCTAGCTGCTTAATCTGAATCGGGTTTTGAGGGAGCCAATGTAAATGTAAAAATAAGGTTTTTTCAATTTACAGTAGAACTCAAATCATTTGGCACCAGCGATATTCAATTCAATTCTATTTCTTTCATTTAGCCAAAGAAAAAACAATACAGTACAAGAATCAATACAAAATCAAGTAAAAAACAATCCATAGAAGGTTAGTAGGCTATCAGAATAAGAGTTATTTAGGCTAGGCATACACCGGTTAGTCAAGACAAGACAAGACGAGATTAGTCACGTTTCACTCTTTGAGTAGTTGTGAAGGTGATATTGTGGTTTTTTGTTTGTTTGTCAATGGCTCAACAGCACTATGTGGGCTTAGGCCTACCATTTATTGTGGTATTGTGGTAGATATTGTGGTAGTTATCCATAATAAATGAAAAGACAAGATGTTGTCGAACCACTGATTTATTATAAAATCGAGATACCGGTTTCGGTTGTTACACCATTGTCAATCTCTGGTAAACTCAGAGAACTGGTAAACTCTTGTAATCTCTGGCAGTTTACCAGAATTGATAATGGTGTAACAACCGGACACGGTATATCGATTTTATATAAAATCAGTGGTTTAACAACATCTTGTCTTTTCATTTATTAGTCACGTTTAATCACAATACTTCACATAGTTGCTTATGAAGCAACACACACCGATTAGTCATTGCATCGATGTGTGCTGCTTCATAAGCAGCTATGTGAATTACTGTGACTAAACGTGATTAATGTCGTCTTGTCTTGTCTTGACTAACCGGTGTACGCCTAGCCTAACACGTAAATACAGAGTAATTCTAAATGATGAGCCCGTTATTTAGCTTTTGTTACTTACTGCTTCAAACGGTACAGTAGGAATCAAATCATTTTGCGAGATTGAAATTCAATTTAATTTATTCAGCCAAAAAGAACAATACAAAATGAAGTACAAAACAATTCATAGAAGGTTATAACAGTATAAAATTAGAGTTATTTACAGGTAAATACAGAGTAATACTGAATAATGAATCTGTTTTCAAATATTCATATTTACTAATCCAATTTGAACAATCTTTTATCTTTATACCAATGGAAAGAGGAAATTATTTTGATAGTAGCTTACAAAATAATGTTCAATTCGGGAAATATTCTCCATAGAAGAGAATAATAACAATGTAGTATTAACGAGGATTGAAAAACTATTGATTATTAAATAAATCAATATAATACTCTAATATGTCTGTTTCCTGAAGGGACGGATTCAACGATCCAAATATTCAAAGATCTTTACACGTCAACCGAAGCTTATTGTGTGTCAATACAGTCATACTCTCATGTAATATTACTATAAATATTACTCTAATATAATATATGAGAACCAATATTATACTATATTAGAGTAAAATCAAGGAATGGAATCGGTTGAAAGACCTCACCTATCATAGTGTACAGCCCCATATCATAGTGGAGTGTACAGTCTGATCGTCTCACAGTTCGCCACGTAATGTGATTGGTCAATAAGCTCCCCCTCCAGTTAGCCACGCCCTCAGCCAATCACGAGCAGGCGAAACGAAACAGACTGTCCTGCAAGTTCCCAATTTTGCTGGTAGATAGCGTTGGTTACCTTCTACAGAACTGAGATGTTGTTGGTATGGACAATTCAATTTTGTCTCGTTATTTAGATCGATCTAATTGATGGAACGTTACTTTTAATTCGTGAACCTTGATGGACACGAGGAGAAGAGGGAGGAGAGGGGGAGAAGGAGGAGAAGGAGGAGGAGGAGGAGGAGGAGGAGGAGGAGAAGGAGAAGGAGGAGGATGAGGAGGAGGATGAGGTGGGGGAGAAAAAAGAAACAGAAAAAGGAGGAGAATGGAGAGAAGAAGGATGAGATAGAGGAGGAGTAGGGGATGAACGAGTTGGAGGGGGAGAAGAGGAAAGAAATTAGGGGGGAGAGGGAGAGAAGGATTAGGAGGGGAAAGTGTCGGAGGAGGAATAGGAGAAGAAAAAACGGGGGAAAAAGCAGGAGTAGAAGGAGGAGGAGTGGAGTAGAATGAGGAGAAAGAGGAGGAAAAAGTGGGAGGAATGAAGAAGGGAAGGAGAAGATTGTGGAGGTAGAGGTGGTCAAGTAAGAGGTGGAGGAGGAGAAGGAGGGGGATAGGATGAAGGGGAGGAGGAATAGGGGAAGGTGCAGGAAGAGGAGGAGGAGGAGGAATGAGAAGGGAGATGGGAGGAGGAGATGGAGGAAGATGAGGAGGGGAGAATGAGAAGGGGGAGGAGGAGAAGAAGAAGGGGAGGAGGAGGAGGAGGAGGGAGAAGGAGGAGGAGAAGGAGGAGGAGGAGGAGGAGGAGGAGGAGGAGGAGGAGGAGGAGGAGGAGAAGGAGGAGGAGGATGATGAAGATGTGGTTGTTGGGAGGGGAATTGCGGAAACCCTTTGTGTAGATAATGATGTTCCGGACATCATCATCATCATCATTCACATCATGGAATACGCGCAATTAGCAGATAAATAACTAGTTAAAAATTAATTCATGTTCAGTTAGATTGAAACGCTCTTTGACTTTGACCGAATCGTTTGAAATGTGAGAGCTTCTGCGAAATGTGAAAGCGTTTAAAATGTGAACTCAGCCCCAAATTTCTGCTAATAATTATGTAGTCCCGGCCAGACAGTGTTCAGTTGAGAGAAAACCGGCAAACGAATGAAATAAGCACTCCATGATTATTTGCTTTTCATTTCGAAGTCGCTACATTTCATAATTATTCTTCTAGCGTTATTAGTTCTACTTCCATTCCTTATTCTCTTCCATTTTCTGCTTTGCTTTGACTGTTCTTCGCTTTTTATCTCAATCGATTGTGAGTTGAGTGGAGAAGAAAGGTGTTGCTTTGCCTCAACTTCGCCCACAGCACTTTTGTATTGTAATAGATAAAGTCATACTATCTATCAAACTATCATATTCTCGTTTTGTACCCTGCTTTTCTTCCAGTCTTTGTCTCCATCTTCATCTCCCCATGTTCTATGAACGTTTCCTCTTTCAGATAATTATATTCTCTCGATGCGATAATAGTACGGTAGTCATTTATAGACATGTGTCAGTTACGAAATTTCCCTATGTTTATTTATACTTTTCTCCCATCGAAATTGGGTTCGAAACATAAATTACCATTCGATTCCCATGGCCGGTTGCACAGAAGAGGATTAAAATAGTCTTTCTTTTCTTGGTTTTTTGTTGAAAACACAATACCAATAATTGGTAACAACATTGTATTAAAACACACCATTATATTAAAACACAATGATGAATACAAACTCTGGCAAACGCAAATTGTAGATGAGGAGAGATAATCACTCAACAAATCATATATAATAATATGATTAATATATTTTAATAATATAATCATAATATGATTTGCGATGCATTTCCATGAAAATCTTATGGGAATTGGCAAAAGTATGTGGATTTTTTCGAACTAATCAAAGTTTGATATCTACTATTCAAAAATGAATTCGAATCAGGACCCGATAGGGTTCCTAATGCGATGATCGTACTGGTGTCCGTCTGTCCGCACGATAACTAACGAACGGAAGATCGTACACTTTTGAGATTTGGAATATAATATCTTCATAGATGAAGTGAAAAGCCTATTGATTATGAATATTGTGGGTTGAATTTCAAAAAAGTTACAAGCAAAAATATAGGTAGCCTACTGTAATCTCAAGTTTTTTTACTTAGGTCACAGCTTGTTGAGCTTTTAGTACTGTCTTTGCGCCTTCCTATTTTTAAGAGTCCAGTAGCCTGATGGGAAAACTTGCGACTGAAAAGCAGATGGTCCTGTGTTCAATACCCACTAGTAGCTACTTTTTTTTTTTGCAAACGACTTCTAGTCTTAATCAATTATTCATACAGTAAATTATGTCATATCAAAATAAAAACAATTCATTATTGATAATTTGAAATAATTTATTATGTTCATTATCTTTTAAAATATTTTGATCAATAAAACAATGCAAAAATTGCGATTTTGAATTTCATTAGCATCGGGTCCCTGGATACTCCGTTGTATCGGTTTATTAATATTACAGAGTTATAGTACGAAACGGTTTTAGAATTACAGTCGTAACAATAGGTACATTTAGTATGGTGAATAATTAATGAAGGCTCGATGGAAGCGTATTCATTGATTGAACTCAACTTGTAAAAGCAAGCCACATTAGGCTCACAGTGTAGAATTTGAAAAACGCACTCTCCTTGCTGAAGACATTGAAATATTCGATTCAGGAACAAACTCAATCCACAAGTGATTACACCCGAATTCCAACACATCCCGCTTGATTCTCGCTCCCATTTCTTCTCCTTTCTCTTTCCCAGCTTCGCTTTATCACTCTCTCTCACTCGCTACTTCTCGCTATATTCTCCGCTCATTTCTCTTCACTAGCTTCGTTTCAATTTTATCTAACTCTCTCTCTCTATCTCTCTCTGTCTCTCAATCTCTCTCTATCTCATCTCTCTCTCTCTCTATCACTATTTCTCTCTCTCTCTGAATCTCTCTCGATGTCTCTCTCAATCGCTTTCTTTCTCATTCCCTCTCAAATGTGCTGTTTTCCGACTGAAAGTCCCGACCAAAGCGTTTGGTCAGTGGAAGCAATTTCTGTTAGTGACGCATTATTTATCACGGTGCTATAGTTCTGTAAGAATGGTATGAAGGAGGCAAAGGATGAAGGTGAATAGAGAGAATGATTAAGAAAAGGATCGAGAAAAGAGGAGGGGACGGAGGTGAAATGAATGAGGGGAGGAAGAGGTGCAGGAGATGGAAATGGAGATGGAAGGAGGAGAAGGAGGAAGAGGAGGAAGAGAAGGACGAGGAGAAAGAGGAGGAGGAGGAAGAGGAGGATGAAAAGAAAGAGGAGGAAAAGGAGGAATAGGAGGAATAGGAGGAAAAGGAGGAAGAAGAGGAAGAGGAGGAAGAGAAGGAAGAGGAGGAAGAGGTAAAGGCGGGGTATGAGAAGGAGAAGGAGGATTTGGTAGGGGAGAAAAATAAGGGGGAGGAGGAGAAAGAAGAGTAAGGAACTCAAGGTAGAAGAAGAGAAAGAGAGAAGAAATGGAGAGAATAAGAAGGTGAAGGAAAGAGGAGATGAAAAAGTGAGGTACAGGTGATGAGGGAAAATGGAAGAAAAAAAGTCGAAGAAAAGATGAGGAAAAAGGTGAATAGAGGTTTGAGGAGAACAAGGAAAAAAAGAGAGATGGAGGTGATGGATAAGGAAGAAGAGGGTGGAGAAGAGAAGAAGAAAGAAGAGAGAGAGTGACAAATAATAACAATATTTGACAAAAGATAAAAGAAGAAAAAGAATAAAATACGAGAGGAGAGAGAGTAAAAAAATGAGTAAATGTATGAAATTACAAAGAGCGAACAAGGAGAAAAAAGGAGAAAAAGAAGAGAGAGCGTTATGATGGAGGATGAGAAAGAGCAAGGAGGAAAATTGAAAGTAGAGATTAAAGAAAAAAATAATATCGAAGGATGATGAAACCATGGTGCAAAGATGTAGAGGAGAAGGAAGGGAAAGAAGGAGATAAAGCGGAAGAAGAGGAGGTGGGGAAGGGGGAGGAGCAGAAAAAGGAGGATGTAGAAGAGGAGGAGAAGAGAGAGAGAGATGAGAGTAGGAGTCAACTCAAGAGTAGAAGGTAGCCTACCTGATAAACTTTACAACCAACTCACTGCTTCTCGGTTTCAGCGCTTCCTCTAAAATGTTTCCTTCTCTCCTCCTCCTCCTCCTCCTCCTCCTCCTCCTCCTACTCCTACTCCTCCTCCTCCTCCTCGTCCGCCCACTCTTTCCCCCCTCCCACTCCTCATACACCGTGCTCCTCTGAGTGGTTTGTGCACCTCAAAGCTGCTCTCCTGATCCTGAGGTTAGCCACGGTTTAAATTACAGCTAAGAGTAGTCCATCTAGATCTACCCTCAAAGAGGATTAAATGGAGGGTTACAACTGCTTTGCACTCATCCAACCCAAAAATTGGCAATTCAACTATTAAGAACTTTCTTGAAGTTAACTCTTCCAACTGTCTTACTAACTATTCAATTTTTTATTTCATCTATTCTTCAAATTATTTTTTGTGATGTCGTAAGCTCATGACTAGTGATTATGGGAAGAATTATAGATAAATATCATCTATTTATTTATCTTATTTATTTGCACAAATGAATTTACTCTATTTTTGAACTTCCAAAGCTTTATTTTGGTATTCAAAATTTCGTTTTTTTATCGATTTTCGTTTTTTATTGATTTCCACTTGAACTACCAACATACAGTCATTTTCAACTATGTGAATACATGGGGGTTTTAGTGTGTGAATCGGTTATTCAAGAATAGCACATGTATAGCACGATCCATTTAATTTGGCGAAAATTAGTTCTATTTAAGAACTAAGTTCTATTTGGGAAATAGCATTCTCGTCAGTTCCATAATGAAGCAGTTTCACAGTACCACAAACACAGACTGTAGGGAATCTGTAATAACAGCTATTATTGATAGTAAAAATTTATCAATTTTTTTGAATAATTTGTATTTTTTCAATTGTTCATGGTTGATGAGGTTATCACAGCAATGTACACAATTGTACAGAATTTTGTGCTTCATTTCATTCTATATATATTTACGCATCTCTTGATTGAATACAAGCAAGTATATCATACTACTGTATATATGTATAATTAATTCCACCTACTATCTTGCATTATACCTACTATTCCTGTTTTTATTATCATGGTCCAATAGATCGCCAGAATTTTTCAGGACTTAACAGATGATATTATATTATTAGACAAGACTTGACACTGAATTACGATACATTATATAATGAATGACGTGATCGTGTATCTCTCGTACAAAAAATAAACGTCATGGAAAATAAATTAAAAGGGCTATTATTTTCTTACCCGTTTAAGGCCATAGGCTGTGGAACTGGATGTTTGTGAAGAAGAAGAAGAAGAAGAAGAAGAAGAAGAAGAAGAAGAAGAAGAAGAAGAAGAAGAAGAAGAAGAAGAAGAAGAAGAAGAAGAAGAAGAAGAAGAAGAAGAAGGAGGAGTAGAAGAAGAATGGAACGAAATTGAAGAACAGAGCGATTATCTTTGCAGATCGTCTTAACAAAAGTGCTGAGAGGAAAATGGTGTGGCCGCGTTTTATTGGCTTGCTTGGTTTGAGAGCTGCAAGCAGGCCTCTCATCTTTCATTAAGCCATTCTTCAATGATCGCCTTTCAGCATCACAAGAAAACTCTCTCTTGCCCTCTGAATAATGATTGAGCCTCTTCAGCCTCTCAGTCGAGCTTGGCGTTCCAAAATCTTGTCTAAGTCGATATTTGGGAAGAGTTCAGAGTAATAGTTTTATTAGTAACACACCATTCCCATTGATGAAGTAGTATAATATTTATCTGCGACTATGTTATAGAAATAATAAATCCCAAATAGAACTTTTAAATTAGGGAATTGAGGCTGGAAAAAATAACTCATTTGATGCATTTCCATCTGGAGAATCGTTTAAAAATTGTTACAAGCATGTAAATGAAACATTTCCCGAGTAATCGTGAAAAAACAATATATCCTATAAGTTTTTTGCAATAAAAGAATTTTTACTCGAAAACTACTCGAGATACGTTCTTAAAACATACCTAGATCGATTTATCAGATTTATTTACTTATTAATCGACATTTTTAAAGTTTAAACTGGAGTGGAAAGCCGTGAAAAGCTCAAATTAGCATGAAAATGCACCGAACATATTTTGAAACTGCCTCCACACAAATTAATATATCCATGTTCTGCTGTTGCAGATAAGATAGTCTCTGCCATCTAGCGGCAAAATAAGAAACTAAAATTCGTTGTCAAATAAATATGACAAGCTCGATATAGTAATATATGCGTTATAATGATTCGCTTAAAAATGACCAAAGCCAGCACACTGTACCTAAAAATTTTGCAACTTCGAAATATCGAAATACAAATACTGGACATGATTCTACGTGAAAAGTTAGGATAGGAACATCTGATAAACCATGGTCCGCAAATGCACCGTTATCGAGTAAAAAATCGCCAAACATGCAAAAATTGACATTTTCTTTATTTTTTTATGAATGTTGTAAGGGGTTCCAAGATTTATAATTAGTCTTGAATCATGCATATTGGAGAGACGAATCGTTTGTGCCCGGTTTCAAGGATGTAACTACAATATTATTCGAGATATGGACGAAAAACCGAAAAACGCATACAAAAAACCATGATTTTCCGTGAATTTTCACTTAGTGTGGAAAAACCACCATAGTAATCCACTCGAAAATATTTTCAATAGATTCTCCAGTTCATTTACTAGATTTCTTAACGTTTACAGATCGTAAAACTTCCAATTAGCTTTAGAATGATTGAAATTTTAAAAGAGGGTACAATCATGGAAAATTAGATTTTTAATTTTTCTAGGTTTCTTATGGACAGGGAAGGTTCTAAAAAATACCATTTACATGGAAAAAAGGTCCAAAAATCGAATGAGGCTAGTTTCGAAAACTCATCTATCAAGGTAATTGAGATAAAAGAATATAATCAAAAAATTTTTTCAACTTCCATAAATTACAATGACCTTATGTAAACTTGTTCTTCATCGAATTCTAGGATAGGAACATCTGATAAACCCATACCCGAAAACCATTCGTTACTAAGTTACACGCCGTCAAAGTTGTCAAAATTGATTACTATTTTATTTTTTTATGAAGCTAGATAAAGGAATTGAGGCTGAAAAAATAACTCATTTGATGCATTTTCATCTGAAGAATCGTTTAAAAATTGTTACAAGCATGTAAATAAAACATTTCCCGAGTAATCGTGAAAAAACAATATATCCTATAAGTTTTTTGCAATAAAAGAATTTTTACTCGAAAACTACTCGAGATACGTTCTTGAAAAATACCTAGATCGATTTATCAGATTTATTTACATATTAATCGACATTTTTAAAGTTTAAACTGAAGTGGAAAGCGTGAAAAGCTTAAATTAGAATGAAAATGCACCGAACATTTGAAACCACCGAGTTTCTTTTTTCACTCAGAGATGGCGCTACTGTATCTATTTGTGATATTAATTTCGCGGCTGGTTTCAAATTGAGAAAGTGGTGATTAGCGTCAACTATTTCAGAAGAAATTGTTCGTTAAATCAATTATTCAATCAGAAATTAAACAATTAACACATTCAGATCTTCTATACGGAGTCAAAAAGATGGAATAATTGAACCGAACTCGAATCTTAATTCGAGTATAAAGAAATAAGGCTCTGGGAGTACGTTTTTTGACAGGATAAGCCTACTTGTTCATCAGTTTCATTAAAAGGGTGTTGTAAATTACAATATTTTAAAATAAATTGATAAAATTAGCTATTATGAGTGTAATAATTGCACTAATTAGTATGTATAATATATATATATTCAGGTGTGAAAATACATTATCAGCAGTTTATGAAGAATTCCAACGTAGGAGAATGATTGCGATGTCAACCACAAAATAAAATATTTTCATAAATAATAATATTGTCAACTAATAATTCAATGTATCAAGTATCATTTTTTTTAGATTGAAGAGTAGGCTATTTTTGAATTCCACTGCAACTTCTAGTGAAAATGCACATTATGATCGATTATTCCAATTATTATTCGAGATTCTATTGAAGATGTTCGATGATAAGTTTCATTCCATTGTAAAAATCTGTATCAAGAACACCAAGTTTTATTGAATAATTATATTGCGGTCATGAGGATTATTGGTTTTCATCGACAATTTTTATTTTTGAAATCATTACTGTCACTGCATGAAAAAATTAGATTAATTTAATTGCACTTTTACACGTGACATAATTATGCCAGTTGACTAGTTGCCTATGCTTGATTTATGCGTTATGTTATGCTCTATCTATGTTTTATTCATTTTGTCAATGCCTGAAGTTTCAGGTGCCAGAACGCTTATTAATTTTTACAATACAACTAGGCTATATATATTGATATCACTTACAATGCCTTTTATTATGCTGCATTTCTCTTGTAAAAGTGTAACAAAGTAGGCTACTCAAATTATACTGTTAGGTTTATTACTTTACTTTCTAGCATTGAAATTCTGATTATTCTTTTGTAGTAGTGCATAAATGTACATTAATTCTACTGTTAGTTCATCCCAAGGAAATATTATAGATTTTCTCCATTATTGATATAATCGGCTACGGTACAAACTTTTGCTTACAGAAGTTGAAAATTGACTGTATTCTATTCAGACGTCCATTATCATCTTAGATCAATAGGCTACCACGGAGACACGGAGACACGGAGCTTGAACTCGGTCAGTACCTTAATGGGTACACTCAAACTAAATCATCTGATTACACGCCCATATGATTCATTAGTCAAAACATGAAGTACAGCGACAAAATGGTATTGTGCAATAAGAAACCCCAAACTATCGAACGACAATATATTTATAATTATTATTTACAATACAATCAATGGTTTAGACAATTTGATATTACAATCAGAAAAATAATTAAAAAATTTAAAATTAATGGAACACATAATATTATAACATACGTAGAAAATGTTCATTTGTTAGCATAAATTAGAATGCAGATTTATTTCTATTAAATCTATGTTAAATATTTTAACTAATTCATCACTTTTTTAGTAGAGAATGTTTTAATTCATTCAGTTTTCTATTTATTTAAATATAACACTACTGGTATCTGACCTAAATAATAAAATGGGAGCGAAAGAAGAGAGATAGGATAATGAAAGAGATAAGATGAAGAGAGATAATGGAATTCAACAAAATAGAGAAAGTTAAAAAAGAGAAATAGAAAGGCTGGAAAGGCCGGGAGCATCATAAAAAGCATCATTAGTATCAGGATCATGGAAGAAACAAGAGGAGGAGAAAAAGGAGAAAAGGAAGAAGAAGAAGAAGAAGAAGGAGAAGTAGAAGGAGGAGATTGAAGAGAAGAAAGAGAAGAAGAACAAAATAGAGAGAGTTGAAAAAAGAGAAAGGCTGAAAGGCCAGGAGCATCATAAAAAGAAGAAGTAGAAGAACGAGAAGAAAAAGGAGGAGTAGAAGGAGGAGATCAATGAGAAAAGGAGAAGGAGAAAAATGAGGAGAAGGAGAGCAAGAATGAGGAGGAGGAGGAGGAGGAGGAGGAGGAGGAGGAGTAGGAGGAGGAGGAGGAGATCAATGAGAAGAAGGAGAAGGAGAAAAGGAGGAGAAGGAGAGAAAGGAGGAGAAGGAGAAGAAGAATGAGGAGGAGGAGGAGATCAATGAGAAGAAGGAGAAAAGGAGGAGAAGGAGAAGAAGAATGAGGAGGAGGAGGAGGAGGAGGAGGAGGAGGAGGAGGAGGAGGAGTAGTGGTGATAGAGAAAGACAGAGAGAGAGAGAGAAGGTGACAGAGAGCAAGAGGGCGTGAGAGAGAAAGCATGAGAGCGCAAGGGAGAGAGGAAGCGAGAGAGAGCGAAAGGAGCGAAGAGAGAAACCTGATAGGAAAATCGAAAACCAAGAAATTTTGATATTTTGATCGTGGTTAACAAACAGAAACCTAGCCTAACTTAATAGGATATTTGGCGATTCTATTGCGTAACTATGAGTTTGACATGGAGCACGAGCGGAGCCTCGAAAACTGAGCTGCTGTTGTGATGGCCATCAAGGTCCGATTTCCTGCTCTTGCCCTTGATTTCCAAGTGGAAGGTGCCGGGCATCTTTAGTCGCCGATGGAAGTGCAGCGTCCAAATGCCGTGCTCGTTCTTCATTTCAAACTGATTCTGTTCGTTACCGCGGCTAATGACGTACTCGAAGTCATTCTGAAACCAAATCACACCCTTCATTATTAGGTGAAAGTGATTGACAATCCGTCCACGGTATATAAAGAAGAAGACGGTATGGGTCACGAATAGGATGCGCAGTGGCAAACTGTTCCTCTGACGTCATCTCTACCCACACTAGCAGCTGTACTCTATACTTTAACCCGTATTTTTATGCACGCTGTTACTAAATCGATTAAAACACTTGTTAATTTAATTTAATTCATTTGCTTTTCAAATTCTTTTTAAATGCTGCAGAAGCCTAATGCATTTGGTTTACAATTTTTGTGGCTTTGATTTAAAATTCATTATCAAATCTCAAGGTAATAATTTATTTTGTATTTTATTCTAGTGTTGTACCGATTTACTTTTGTATTGTTTTCTTTTCTTATTGTCAATAAATATTGATTGATTGATTATAATTCTCTTCCCAAAGTGTTCTGAGAGCTGAAATTTTGGATATTTATGACATGTTAGTTGAGGTATTACAAGTGAAAAATCTTGTATATTGGACTTGGAAAACCGGAATATTTGTCATTCAAAATAATGACATAAACAAGCTTATTAAAAACCCCGCCACTATTATAGCTGGACGCATTTGATTTCGCGGTTACCAGCTGATTTGGCTCTTTAGTTTCTACTGAAAACCAATCATATGCCAACCACCAAATTCAATGCATCCTGCTATATCTACTAGTTGCTGGGATCACAGCTGAGATCGCTCATCACAGCTCTGACATGAACTTACTCTTAGGCTAGGCGTACACCGGTTAGTCAAGACAAGACAAGACGAGATTAGTCACGTTTAGCTTTCAAACACACACATTCAAGGATAGATTGACAGATAATTACTTCATTTTTCACTTTCTACATTACTAAATTAGTGCTCTGGGCAGATTTGAAGCATAAGAAGCTACCTCCTCTACTCAACTCTTAGGCTAGGCGTACACCAGTTAGTCAAACAAGACAAGACAAGATTAGTCACGTTTAGTCACAATAATTCACACAGTTGCTTATGAATCAGCACACTCCAATGCAATGACTAATCGGTGTGTGTTGCTTCATAAGCAACTATATGAAGTACTGTGACTAAACGTGACTAATTTCGTCTTGTCTTGTCTTGACTAACCGGTGTACGCCTAGCCTTAAATAGATAGACATTATCGATAGTCTAATTGACTTTTTTCCACTAACACAAACGGAATCACCCTGTATTCTACTATGTTAATCCGTATTTTAAACTGCATATCAGTAAAATATTGTGATTAGTTATTCAACTAGCAGTTCGTCAATGGATCGTCAAATTCAATGGTTAATTTCCATGAAGTTTTTTTCTTGATAAAAATTATATGTTTCTTTTTATATTTTTGTAGTCAATTTTATTAATGTATTCTTAGGTTTTTAGTTTTGAAAAGGAAATAAAATTATTATTTATTTATTTAATTCAAAGTTTTTCGTATTTTATGTTTTAAGGACACCCCACCAATAAAAATAGACGAATTGCAAATCATTTGACACGTTTCAGGACATGATTAAATGCATGAATACCTTGACAGCAGGCTGCAGTTTGATGATTCGCATCCGATGTTTGGTCTGAGCCAGACTGATGGTCAACACGCGATGGGGAGTCTCGCCGTGATGGTGACGCCGATGACGGATTTTCTCTCCTCCTCCTCCTTCTCCTCCTCTCCCTGCTTCTCCTCCTCTCCTCTCTTTCCGCAACTTCTTGGCCCACTTGTCCCAATTGGGAGGCAGACGCCGGCTGGTCGAATTGGCCATTCTACGGTGACGACCGTTCACCTAACACCGAACAATGAAACAGTGTTTCAATCCGTGGCGAAGCGTGGTATACTGATATGGAAATATACCCTATAATATCCTATAGCCTAATGTATCCTATAGGAAATATACCCGGCGATGACCAAATAAGTATACCACGCTTCGCCACTAGTTTCAATCATCCAAAACGAAGATTGAATTATTCTCGAAATAAAACATCTATAAGCTCTAAGTTTGTATGTATAGATTGAACTACAGAGAGTGTATAGTAACAGTGTGGCTATTAATTTTGTGTGAAGCACTCCATAACAGTATGTGGAGATCATTTTTCACCGCCGCCGCCATACTTTTGCCAAATTTCTGAATTTTGATATGGGATTACAGGCTAACATGAACCCATTCACTCATTTGTCAAATTTATTTATAAAAAATTATTATACATAAATAAATTAGCAATATACAACAGGAATAGTTTCAGAGAAAAGGTTGAAGAATGGGAAGTTAAACCAGAGATGACTGTGCCAAGAGTGGGAACAAAATGGAGTGAAGAAAGGAAAGCGGAGTTCTCACTAAAAATGAAAAACTGGTGGATTAATAAAAAGAACAAGAAAAACAAAAAATGAACCAAATTTTGCTCAGCGTCTTCCATCTGGGAGCTTGACGGTTAATAATAATAATAATAATAATAATAATAATAAATAAATAAATTAGCCTATGTCAATTTTATAGGAACAAGTTGTAATCTTCTTTTTCTCTCTTTGCTTTATATTATCATCTTTCTTTTTCACTATTTATTGCATGCAAATTATTTGTAAAAATTTGTTTGGTTTCATTATATTACACTTATTTGTAAAATTTAATATGGGCACATGCTGAAAAAGCTACGGGTTTAGCAGACCCGAAATTGTAATAATGATTTATTTCCAATAAAATTGATTGATTGAATCAATTTTCACATTATTATTAATATGCTTATGGCTTTTATTAGCGGGGAGACCCTTTCGGGTGTTCCGCTTCGCCGAATCATCCAATTCCCGTAATAGGAAATGTGGAAAAGATATAGGTTATGTAGTCCAACATTGAATTTCACTGAATTTTCATGAATCAGTAATAAACGAAATTTTCACATAATAGACTATCCAATAATCTTTTCAAGCGAAATGTTGGGAGCATTGGACCATACGACATCATAGATCTCTGCCTACTGATCTCCAACTTTGTTCTCTTTATGAGAGAACTATAGCATAAGAGTAGGAATGGACCATTACATCGAATTATCACCGGGAGGAAACCTCCGTGATGTCACCTCTCGAAGGTTGATAGTGAAATTTACGATTTCAAAAAGTTATCTCAATAAAAAAACCCCAATTGCTCAATCGCAGTTTATAGGTGGCTGTGCCAACATAATATATCAAATATGTCATTACGTATTTTTAGGGCCGGTTCATGAGGTCGGGCCAAATCCTAGACTAAAACGGGTGGCTACCGTAGAATCGACAAACGTTTGTCTCAACAGCTTAGTGGGTTAGCAGCATAGAGAGCCCTTAGTACATAGTTTTGAGGCTAACGTTTGTCGATACTACTGTGGCCACCTGTTTTAGTCTAGGACTTGGCTAAATCCCGAGCTCATGAACCGGCCCTTAAAGTAATAAATAGTGTCTTCTTTACCTTGCAAGAAAAACATCCCTCGGTCGAAATAATCCGATCTGGCGATGGTACATAGGGGTCCGTATCTGCGTTGGTGGACCCCGCAATGGGATAGGTGGGAATGCCAAGGTCAGGCCTTGCGTAACTGCTGCTGCTGCCTGCCATTGGATTGATGGTCGCCAGACAGTGGCCTTGTCCGATGCGCTGATAGCCGCTGGGACACCCGCACGCGAATCCACCACCACCGCTGCCAGCGCTACCTAGCGGCGAACAGCCGAACGAACACGGGCTGCCCACGCATGCTGAGCTGATCTAGAAGCAGTACAGTGTACATGAATTTTTAGAAATTTTGTTTTAATTTTAGAATATTCCTCACCGATTAAATAGCCATAAATATCAATATGAATATTCAAGAAAGTGGAAAAATTCACAATATCGATAGTGCTCTTCATCCTTGAAAACAACTGGCCAGCTTGGTGCTTTATCCAATCGGAATGCCCGGCAATGTTGTCATATTGTGTGCTGTTCAATCATCTGTACACGCATGCGTATTAAACCGAAATTTTAGTCTGATATCACGACTCGGTGTGTTAACTTGGATGATTCACAAGTAGAGCAGATGATCAGAAATTAAACGTTTTATTATTAATGATAATAATAATAATAGTAAATTACTCTTAATAACACCTGTATACATCAGCAAAGCTGGGCTTGTGCGCTGATGTACATATTTATTTGTTTATAATATTGCTCAACGATAAATAATAATGCTCAAAAATAAAATTAATAATATCTATATCTACATAAAAAGAATATAGTTATCTACATAACTGCCTAATAGTTAATACATCCAGTTCTTCAAAAATTAATTTACTAGAATAAAGCCTAGGTCTACCTAATGCAGATCTGATGATGTGCTTCTGAAGCGTGAATAACGTATTTATGTGAGTGTTCATGGCCCCACCCCAGACTTCAATGCAGTATTGAAACAGGGATTCAGCGTAGGATTGGTATATTAGGCGGATGACTTCTAAGTTTCTAATCTTATTGAATTTTGTAAAAATTAAAAATCAGATGTTTCAGTCTACACCTTTTCCAACTGTATTTGAGAAAGTGTCAATTCAATTTGAGAAAGTATCAGTTGTAATTGAGAATAGTGATTTGTAATTGAGAAAACATCAGTTGTAAAAATGAGAACGGTCAATTGTATTTCAAAAAATATCACATGTAATTGAGAATGGTGAATTGTAAATGAGAAATCGTCACATGTAAATAATAAGTTAAAAACGTGAAAAAGGTCAGCTGTTTCTTTAATTTGATTTCTCAATATTACAACTGACATCTTCTAAATTTCAAATAATGATACTTTCTCATTTACAATTCACCATTCTCAATTACATGTGATATCTTCTCAAATACAATTGACCGTTCTCATATTTTACAACTGATGTTTTCTCAATTACAAATGACCATTCTCATTTACAATATTGATACTTTCTCAAATACAACTGGAAAAGGTGTAGTAATTAGATATTCTATATGAGATTTTCATTTTTAATGATAATAATTTAATAAAGTTTCACCTGTATGCACAGCGCTCTAACCGCGTCATGTTGGAATCCTTCTGGACATCCACACCTGTAGCTTCCCAGCGTATTCACACACGTACTGCCCCCTCCACACGGGTTGTCGGTGGCACACTCGTTCTCATCTACGCACTGGTTGTAGTAGATGTGCTGCAGAAATCCATCCGGACAACCGCACCGGTAACTGCCCATCACATTCTACAAAAACAAATAAATAATGAAGATGACCTAAAACAGGGGGCTGTCATTAGAAGGAGTAGAAGTATCGTGTCTTCCCTATGTTAAAAAGGGGTGTAGGCTGAGTCTCGATCACGTTAGTTTCCGGACGGAGTTTTGGCGCTGTATTTGAATTCAGAGCCTTTAAGTTAAGTTTCATTTTCATAAAGATTTTTAAAAGTTTATGGTATCTTTTGCGGTATAAATCAAAACTGTTGAGAGAATAAGTAGTGTATATTTGAGGGTACTGCCCGGCCAATCAGGTGCAAGCACCCCCCACCATAGCCCCGCCCCCTGGGCGTGGCCACGCCCCCTTTTCCACCCGTCCGGCCAGTGGTCGTCCATTTTGTAAGAGTGGTGGGGGTTGAGGGGAGGGGTAGGGTTGACCAATGAGAGGGCAGGATGCCCCTCCCTACCCGCAGTGTTTGGGCGTGGCCCCGCCCCCTTTCCGACCGGTTTGGCGTGGTGGCGTCCATTTTGTTTTTAGTGTGGGGGGGTAAGAGGAGGGGTATGATTGGCCAATGAGAGGGCAGGACCCCCCTCCAGTGTTTGGGCGTGGCCCCGCCCCTGGGATGGGAGTTGTGTGGGGAGAATTCGTCCATTTTGTTTTTTTTTGTGAGTAATCGCCATTTTGGGGGGATCGGGATGAAATATACGTGTATATCAAGGTATATCGAGCGATATCGAGCGATATCGATATATATCGAGCGATATTGATATATCGAAAAAATTCGATATATCAAAAATATCGAAAAAATCGATATTTATTTAAAATATTGGTAGGTATTAGCACAGCTTGTTTATTTCTGTTAGTATGAATTGAGAATTTAGAAGGACACCATGTGCGGTGACGACGACAACAACAACAACAATGATAATCGATTCTCTCTATTAAGAGATAAAACTTATAAAATAA
The DNA here is from genome assembly GCA_017141395.1 of Laodelphax striatellus. Lineage (NCBI taxonomy): Eukaryota > Metazoa > Arthropoda > Insecta > Hemiptera > Delphacidae > Laodelphax > Laodelphax striatellus. Next base: position 5,367,970 of record CM029537.1, read on the forward strand.
TAGAAATTGTTGAGATAATCTTTATATACCTATGCTTGTTGGCAATTGTAATGTGACTGTGTTTCAATTATACAGCAGTGATTAAAATACATTGCAGTACAAATGCAGTTCGAAATATGACACAATGCAGTACAAATGCAGTATTAAATATAACACAGGAGGAAAACTCACACAATTTTTCTGCATATTGCTGAATTTGAAAAATACGAAGTGATACACTATTGTATATAAGTTCTTGTGTAAAGTCAGGTATGAATTATAAGATAGACAATTCTTTTGAGCAAGAACTATCAAAATGGTATTTACAATTAGCAGTGTTTAATCAAAGTGTTTGTAATATTTTACAGACAATATACAATTTTATCAAACTGTATTCATCCAGTGCCAATGAAAATGTATTAAAGCTTTTAACATTAACAAAACAAATGTGTTAGTTGTGAAGTGACTGTCATGGAGTGAACATGGTAGCTATTTACAATACTTTGAATAAAACAAATCGAAGGATAAGAGGAAAAGGTATACTTTCTTCACTTGGCACTTTAGGTAGTACTATTTTGAATAAGACAGTTGATTATTTACCAGTTGAATTACATCTTCCTGGCGGTTACGAATTCTGCGGACCCGGAACAAAACTAGGAGAGCGTTTGGCAAAAATCAACAAGGTATTAATAATTTGGACAAGGCTTGTAGACGACACGATATTTTCACGCCACACATAGTGATACAAAATCGCGTGCTGTTGCTGATAGACAGTTGGCCAACGAAGCCTGGGAAGTTGTTAAAGATCCAAATTCAACATTAACAGAAAGAGCAGCAGCTTATCTTGTTACAAATTTGATTAAAGGTAAAGCGAAATTTTTGGATCTGGTTTAAAAATGGCTAGAAGACGTAGTAGAGGCAACAAAGAAGAAATGTAAATTTAAACTAGGAAAGAGAAACAATAATCTACTAAGACAACAAGCAATAGAAAATTTGAGGAAACAGGTGAAAGGTAAAGGTTTTTATTTATGCGTTCCTATCGTCAAGGAGGTGGGAGAATTCTGAATTTTCCACCAGCACAACCGACAAGAAATCAACATCTAGTATTAGTAATACTTTTCTTGGTAGAAGACTACATACAGCAAGGAGACAAAGGAAGAGACCAAAGAAACGAGCTGGCAAGAGAAAGAATAGAAAATGAATATTAATCTGAATAGATCACTTTCAAATATAGATTTGATCAATTATTCTAAATTATTAGAAATAAAAATAAGAGGCGTTTTCATGCTTGACACCCTGCCAGATAGAATATTTTGTAATGAGCGTGGAATAGTGAATTTGGATTCAATTGAAGGTGAAGGATCACATTGGGTAGCATATAACAAACAAAAACAAAATATTTACTATTTTGATGCTATAGGTGGATTACAACCTCCACTTAGTCTTGTAAAATATTTTAAAACACAATCACCACATGTTAAAATCTACTATAATTTAGATCGACTACAGAAAGTTGATTCTTATGTTTGTGGTCACCTGTGTCTCTTATTTCTCGCCAATCAGTTATAGTTTAACATTGGAGCAATACGCATTCAATGGCGTTAATTACATTATCATCATTGATAGCTGTGATATGCATACCCTATTGCCAAATGTTTTGGAATTAGATCGAAATGAAAAATATGAATTAGCATTGCTCCAGTTTCTGGGCCTACAATTCTATAGCAAATATTATTGAAGGTGTGAATTCTTCATTTACATACGCTGGTCGAACAATTAATTTGCCTACTGGAGCCTATGAAATTGATGATATATTCAAAAACAATACAGGAGAAATTATCATTGTCTAGCGAGAAAAAGAATATTTAATTCTAAGAGGAAATTTCAATACATTGAAAACCGAGGATTATGTCTAGCCATCCTGTAGATTTTACATCAAATACAAGTGTAGCATCTGTTTTAGGTTTTGATAAAAATTATTTTAGAGCCAAATAAGTGGTATTATTCAACAAACATAGTCAACATCAATCAATTGAGTTTGATAAATATTTCTTGTAATTTGGTAACGGGTGTCTATAATGATGGTGAATCAAGTCATATTATACATCAGTTTATGCCTACTGCAGATCCTGGATTTTTAATATATGAAAACCAACTCCACTAATATATCTACCTCTTAATACACACACACTATTCAATCAGTACACGTGAAGGTTACCGATCAGGAAGGTAATCCTTTAGACTTTAGAAGTGATAAGATTGTTATACGTCTGCATATTAGGAAAGTAAGAGATTAGACAATGGATACATAGTTTTCAACAAACAAGGAGGAGGAGGAAGAGGAGGAGGAGGAGGAGGAGGAGGAGGAGGAGGAGAATGTGGTATAGGAAAAAGCAAAAATATCAAGGTACAAGGAGTGTAAGAAAACAAACATTCAGTAGAGCTTATGAGCCTGAGCTATTAACATTGCAGAGCGCACAAATTCTACAAAAACTTGGTTTTTCTGTCAACTGGCAAAATGTCGGCCGCAATTAGTGAGGTTCTCAATGTAGACTCTAAAGTAGACTATTTCAATGATATAAAACAATTTGAATATCATTCACATACACCATATGCAAACTCAAAGCTTGGAAGTTCGGATGAAATTGAATTCCTCTGAATCAACAGGATCATTATACTTTACCTTGTAAATCATTTCTAATTGTCGAAGGAAATGTACTATGTACAAAGTCAAAAGACGCAACAACAGCGGAGCAAAGGCAGAGGTGGTATCTGTTGCTTGTACATTGACTAGCAATGTAGTTGGCTATTTATTTGACGAAATTGCTACGAACTCGCAGGAGTGCAAATAACAAAAACAAGATTGTCAGGTGTGACATCATCAATAAAATCTATTTTATTACAGTCTGCAGCCGATAAAAATTGCTTTTATTTAGCAGGATTCGATCGCAATGGTTATGAACATACTCCACCATCTAATTTTTCGTTTTGTGTTCCAATGAAATTACTTGTACCGTTTTGAAGATTTCCAACAAATAATTTTAAATGTAAAACAGGAGCTTGTATTTCTTTAGAGCATCAAATGATCACAATTCAATATATTCGCCGATGCTTCATTTGCAAGAATAGCAATCACAAAATTAGTTTGGAAAGTTCCTATTTACAACTCGAAGATCATGTACGTTTAAAATTCCTACAGATTTTGGACGCTGACAGACCATTAAGAATATCATTTCGAAATTGGGAAATACACGAATATCCAATTCTACCAAAGTCTAAACAACATTCATGGACAATAAAAACTGCCTCAGCTACAGATGTACCTCGATTTGTGATTCTTGCATTCCAAACAAATAGAAAGAATTCAATTTCAAAGACAATGGCAAAATACGATCTATGCAAACTTTACAATGTTAAATTATTTTAAATTAAGATTACCTCCCATATGACAGCCTTCTAGGTAATGAAATGTTAATGTATAAAATGTTCTTGGAATTTGCCTCTAGCTACTATAATTTGCCTATTAATATGGAATATGGTCATGAAATTGATTTTACTACCTTTAAAAACGATACACCGATAATAGTATTAGATTGTTCACATCAGTCTGAACATTTAAAAGTTTCAACAGATATACGTTTAGATTTTGAATTTTCAAATGAGATAACCGATCATACAACAGCTTATTGTATATTGATAAGTGATAAACAATATGAATATCAGCCTCACATCGCTTGTGAAGGAAGTTCAACAAAATGACCCTCGCTTGTGTTAGAATCGCTAAGTTATAAAGCAATGAAGAACTAACTTTTGTTTAGTTGTGTTCTGGAAATGAAAAGAGGCGCATCTACAGAAAGATTATCATTGTCTTTAGTGTCGTCTTACTCAGCATCATCATCATCAACTTGTTTTGAAAGCATGGAGTCTGAACAAGAGGTAGGCGATATTATAAGTTCACCCAAATGTTTTACTGTATATTTAATCAATCTTAAGGAGGAACCTTCAACTCATAAAATTGCAGACAAGGCAATTCAATGTGGTTTATTGAGTGACGTTTCATCTGTGAAGGAGGAGAAGGATGAGGTGGAGGAGGAGGAGGAGGAGGAGGAGGAGGAGGATAATTCGAATAAGGAGAAATCATCAATTAAAAGTAAATTTGCAGTTTGTGAACTTCATTGGTTTAAAGACTCTCGAAACACTATTATTTTGAAAGAATTGCCTTGATAGATCAAAATCATAAATATGTATTGTTACATTTTAAAAGTCCATATGGAAAACATCTACTACCATGGAAACAGTACCGTGACGTCACATATCTTGAATACCATTACCATATGATCCGCTGGGATGAGGGGACACCGATTACTCAGAAAATTTATTGAAAACATGTCTTCAAGCATATGATTGTATTTATACTAAAGGATTGGAAAAGACTAATTTTTGAAGAAGTTACATCCGAATGTGCAGGCGCTTCCCGAAACTCTAGACCGACCAGATTATTCTAAATTTAATAACTCTTGGACATTTGATGTGTGCAAAATTCATAATAAAAGAGAGGGTGGAAGATGTAGCTTGTTTTCGAGTGCTCATTATTTAGAACTTTTGATGAGTAGTGAAGATGGTGATAAAACAAAAATGTGGAACAGTGTGATTTTTAGCGAATCAACAAGAATGAGATCTTTTAAACAGTGTCCATTCTATAGTAGCAAGAGTAAACGGATTATGCAAGAAAAGGATTCTTTTATAATGGAAAGCAGATACTATGTTTTCTGTGGTTATGATTTACACTATCATAAAGCAAGAATTTGTAATTTGAAAACAGATTCTACTAAGGTAGACTTTACTGTGTTAATATTAATATAATTCAAATCCATTGTTACAGATGAATCCAAAAATTGGCTTGCTCGCCGACAGTTTTAGAAACTAAATTATGTCAATTAATACAATGGTATGACTCATGTGAAAAAGCAATATCACAAGCTAAAAGTGGAAATGGAAATATTTTTCTAGCTAGACAATTGAAGAGAATTTTTCTAGATACAGTCGATCTAAATGATATCAATGAATATTTATCGTTCTACAGACCAATACAATTAAATGCAAATAAATTAATTCGTATTGAAAAGAGACCTTAGAATATGTAGCTGACGACGATGGCGACAACAACAAGCTTGAAAGAGTTCATTGACCGCTGCTGCTGCTGCTGCTGCTGCTGCTGTTGTTGACATGTTTCATCATGTCTGTGTACATAGCTGATGACGACAGAGAGAGAATATTTTCACATCAGTCTGAGTACTACTGCTTATAAGTAAACTTGTGTTTGTGTGCACTTGTATGTAACTACAATGGAAGCTTCAAGAGCATTTGATCTACAAAAATTTAACGATAAATCACGTGAGTTTGTTCCTGTGGTTCGATTAACAGACTTGGAACGAGATAGTTGGTTTCACATAGATAATGCGCGAATTGTTAAAACAAGGTTTGGATTTCGTATTTTACTAAAATTGTATGGAAGTTATTGACTCTCAACAAAGTTATTTTGAATGTTATCTACCAGAACGATATTTATCAACATTGAATGAAACAAATATTGATCATTTTAATAGTGAAGAATATATTATGAAGTGTATAAATAAACATGATGGTTCACCTTTCATTATTCTGGAAAGAGCTTCCAATATACGAAAATTGTATAAGCCTTGAGTAGGTGAAAGTTTTGCGTCAGTTTGTTGTTGTGCGTTGTTGAATACACACGTATATTATATATGTAAAACAGTATTGTGTTTCTTCATTCTAATCTCTCATTATTAACCTCAAAATGACAAGTAAATGTTATAATAGCAATTGTTTTAAGAAACTATCACGACTGATAATGTCTATAAGTGTTGATCAATTTTCAGAATTGATAAATAAAGTACGTTTTCATGAGAACAAGAGCATTGAATTGCAAGCTACAACAGTTGATGTTCCAGTCGGTTTTTCAATTCTGTCTGAAATTTACGAACTTTTAAATATTATTACAATTGAAAATGCTCACATTCATTTTGGCTGTTCAAATGATTCGGATTTAATGTGTGTGACATCACCAGAAGAACTTTGGATTGCTTTATTTCATTTAGCAGAGAAGAAATGTTTGCCTAAGTTAAACTAGATTATAAATGTGTGTGTCTGTGTAATATTCTACTGTTTATAATGGAATCAAATAAATGTATCAATATTTCAATTTTGTTTCTTTTATTTATCCAAGTTCAGTTTGTTAGTGTTCCTACTAATGGAAAGGCGCCATTTTAAAGAGAACAAGTTTATCCTCTCACAAACAAGAGTCTCTATAATGTAGAGTGAGAACAACGTTATTGTCTCTCTCATAAAGTATGGCCGCCGCCATCGTCACCGCCTCAAACAGCTTCAGTAGTTTAGAAAGAGTACTCCTCTCTCTAAAGTATGGTGGGCTGAGATGAATACAACTCCCACTCCACTTCAGTCGCCATACTTGAGAGAGAGAGGGAGCGAGAGAGAGAGCAATGATAAAGTTGTTTGATAGAGTAGTTGGAATGTGAGTAGCCATTTTTAGTTGACAAATGGAATTTGCTTGGACTTGGCTGCACTGATGTAGCTCAGTCATACAACTCTGTATGATAACATGCTTAGCCTACAATAAATAAAACTATTACACAATCTTCAACGTGTGTTTTCTCAAAGATTAGCTTTCTGCAAAGCGTTTCCACATCCTAATCGAAAACAACACTTGATATTTTGGATTTTCAAAGTGTGCATACATTTGTTTAAATTTAACTGTAAGATTTTCATAAAATTATTACAGTTTTCACAAAGACTTGTACTGAAATTTAACAAGATTGTGAATAATATTTAGTTCCTTACTATTATTAGTCTATTATAATAATATTAATTGAAGTTTTAAAAATTTTCCAGTAGTTTGTACTGTTGGAAAAGAGATGGAGATTCACTTCAATTAATATTATTATTATTATTATTAATAGTATGGAACTGGAATTTGCGACCTTGCTTGCTTGTTTCAAAGTTATCTGATTTAAGATCATAATATATGACTATGTATAGTTGAGTATAAGTTCCACAGACCTGTTCATTCCTGTTCAAAGTCAATGTCCTGCACAGTTCAGTCTTCAGTACTTGTTTTGTGAATCACACAATCACTTCTCCTCTACGTTTGGAATAGGCAAGAACGTTTTAAGACTTCACCAATAATTAAAGGAAAAGGTAAGTTGATTGTTTCAATATAATAATAATACACATTTTTGTTAGTAATATTGTTTATTATTCAAATAAAAGTAAAAAATTAAACAAGAATAATTAGACTATGTATAGTTACTAATTAAAATTGAAGTAAAATTAGACTAAATGGATATGTATCGAGGTAAAGATAAAATTGATGCTTGTGTTGAATGGAGAGATGTTAGTAATATTGTTTATTATTCATATAAAAGTAAAAAATTAAACAAGAATAATTAGACTATGTATAGTTACTAATTAATTAAAATTAAAGTAAAATTAGACTAAACGGATATGTATTGAGGTAAATCGTTCAGTGACATGCTTGAACGAAATCAGCTTTAACTCTATTGAACGATTTCATATTTTTGGGGTTATTACCCTCAGATATCTCGGTGGAAGGAATACAAATAAATGTGTATTTTCGTTTTCTTGTTGTTGTTGTTTCACATTATAAAGTTTCAATATTATACGGATGCCCCAGAAAGTGTTTACAAATTTAGCGAAAATAACTGGGTAATATACATTTTGCAATAATTCTTTATAGGCGTCGCCCTATTTCTTTCTATAGTACTTACTTTAGGCGGATTGTTGAAAAGTTCGGGATTGAAATCCTCCTCCTCCTCCTCCTCCTGCTCCGCTGCCTCTGGCGCCTCCTTCTTACGTTTAGATTGTCGACTGTTTGCTCGCTGATATGAAGACTGGAGATACTGCTGTTGCTGATGACGATGCTGCTTCTGCTGTCCCTGCTGCTGATGACTGTTCAGCAAATTGTCGTTCGTTAAATCAATAACTGCAGTTTGTTGTGGATGCCAGTTGGCTGGTGTAATATCACTCATTAGTGATAATATCCTCTTTTTTTGAGGTCTTGCTGATGCTAGTCTGGGTTCGATGCTGGTGGTGGCGGTGGCAGTGGTGGGGGCGGGAGTGATGATGCTGCTTGTTGGCGTTTTGAATGACTTCCACCAGTTATCAGCATTGTCTTCAACGACGGTGGCGGCGGCGGCGGCGGCGGTGGCTGCGGCGGTGGCAGCGGTGGCAGAGGAGGCGGTGGCGGCGGGGGAGGTGGTGCTTCTTGTTGACGATTTGAATGAATTCCACCAGTTATCATCAGTGTCTTCAGCAAATGGAGGTGGTGGTGGTGGTGGTGGTGGCAGCAGCGCCCGCTGTTGATTGACAGCTAGCGATGTATCCATTACAGGAGTGCTGACGGGGGTGGCAGTGCTGGCGGGAGTGGTGGTGGTAGTAGAGGCAGCAGGGACTTTGGCGGCTTCCTCGAGCTTCTTCACCTCGTTGATGAGCGGGTATGCTGAGGATTCTTTTCCCCAGAGATCCTCTTCTTCCTCTTCTGGCCAAAAATCAGTAGTGAAGTCACTGCTTGCTAATGTCGTTGTTGTAGTCATGGTAACTAGTAAACGTCGTCGTCGTCGTCGTCGATGTCGTCTTAGAGAAAGCAATAGCAAAACGCTGCTGCTGCAGAGAGAAGACTGACATGCTGCTCCTCTAGAAACGATGCTTTATATACGAAACTGCTACCTTGACATGCAACGAAAAAGCATGTCAGAAAAAAACTGGTTGTAGTGATATCACTTGATATATAAAATATTTCAAAATAGCATATAGGTAATATAGCATACAGGAATAGCAGTGATATTACACCGCAGAAGATATCGCATACAGTGTAGTGTATTAGATTAGTATACATATATGTGTTTTTTGAATCTCTATAAATAGTGAGTTTTATGCACATTTGTTTCATTCACAGTTCAGATCTTGTGTGAGTAAATAGTGAGTTTCATGTATACATTTCTTTCATTCACAGTTCAGATCTTGTGCGAGATACTAGCTTGCTGAACAATTCTTCATATTATAGGTAAGATCTCATCATTAATTTTACAAACTATTCAAAATTATCTCAAGAATAATACTTATATTTTCTAGCTTAAACTAATTTTTTATATAGAAAATTGTTTATATAAGCGTTGTATTAATTTTACACGCATAATTTAACAATCTCTTGTTTTATTGCAGAAGATATCTTCCACTTCAAAGTTTATTTCTACTCCTTGTCGCTGATCTCTCCACCACCATCACGAGCTCAAAACTGATTTCTACTTCTACTAGAGGCTGACTTCTCATTCACGTTGACTTCTCAACTACGCTGCTTAGCTACCACGCTACTTAGCTACCACACTGACTTCTCATCTACGCTGCTTTCATCTATAATAGCTTTTGGTTAGTATTTTTCATCATTAGTATTTATTTTCATCATGTTATAATTTTGTTTACAGTGAATTCTTTCTCTACATGCTCATGCTTTCTATTCACAGATGAATAATATATATATATTTATTTATTTATTTATTTGAAAATAACTTTGTATGTTCACACTTCTTAAGTACTGCTGTGACTATCTGTTTTATTCCAGGTCTATCTGCTGCTCTTCCTCCTCCTCCTCCTCCTCCTCCTCCTCCTCCTCCTCCTACTCATTCTGTTGCTTCTATCACAAGCTCTATCTAGCTCTATCTTACGCCTTGTCAATGGATTTCATTGAAGAAATTAGACAACATGGCAATGGACTTAGGATCCGCTTTACACCAGAAGATCCTATAGATGTGAAGATATTTCTTCAGTTTTGAACTCGCTAAAACCAATAATAATTGATAGGTTGATTACAAAATCAGAACCATTTTATAACACTTGTAGATGGTTTTTTAGTGTAGAATGTCATCTATACAAAATAGTTAGACCATTAAACGAGCTAAACAATACTGTTTTCACACATGCTAAATTTCATTCTCCTTCTGAAACAAGCTTAAAAATCAATCTGAATTTAGATAAGGCAGAACTCGCCTTCAATATAGGTATTAGTAGAATAAAAGAATCGGTGCGTTCATACTTATTATCGTGGAGGTGGTTGGCAAGTACATGCGATACCCTATATTGAATTAACAATTGAATTGAATTTTTGAGTCATTCCACCTCCGCTAACTTCTCATTCCCGCTAACTTCTCATTCCCGCTAACTTCTCATCCACGCTGACTTCTCATCCACGCTGACTTCTCATCTCATCTCACTTCTTAACTGGATTCTCTTCCATACTATAAGCTGTTTTCATCTACAACAGCTGTTTTTGGTTAGTATTTTTTCATCATTAGTATTTATTTTCATTATGTTATAATTTTGCTTACAGTGAATTCTTTCTTTGCATTCTCATTCTTTCTATTCACAGATAAATAATATGTATATAATTATTTGAAAATAATTTTGTAATTTGTATGTTTACAGTTCTTAAACGCTGCTTGGACTATCTGCTTATTTATCTACTACTACTACTACTACTACTCCTACTACTACTACTACCCTTGTTGGTGGTGCTGCTTCTAACTACCTCTAACTCGGTATGTAAATGGATTTTATAGAAGACATTACACGAGGATTACGTGGAATGTAATTAGGATACGCTTCACGCCAGTAAATTTACAATTGGACATTTTGACAGTTTTAAATTTACTAAAAACTAGAATTATTGATAAATTAGTTATAGAATCGCAACAGTTTAATTACTCTGCAAAATGGTATATTACAGCACAAATCCAATTATTTAAATTAAACTTTTCATCCGAAGAAATAGTAAGTACTTCTACAAACGCTATATTTCATTCTTTCACACAAACAAGCTGTAATATTGTTGAGAATACAGAGGAATTAGATACACAATACACACTATGTATTGATAAAATTCAAGCATCGCTGGATTCATTCTGTCAATGTGGAAGTGGTTGGCAGATAGAAGCAATAACACATGTAGATTTAAATTTAGCTAATTATCAGCCTTTAGCAATTGGATGTTCATCATACTTGCAAACACCGAAATTCATTCAAAATAAAAAATGTACAATCAATATTCAAAATAATGATCAATTATGTTTTGTATGGTCAATTTTGGCTTTCTTTCACTATGATCGTAAAAAATGGAATAGTTATACAGTTGATTATCTAAAACAATATATAAATGAGATTAATATTACTGGTATAAAATTTCCAATCACCTCACATGGAATTAAACGTTTTGAATTGCTTAATCCAACTTTATCAATTTCAATTATTGCTTTTCAAGAGCAAACTAAAAATTCTTTCCGTATCGTATATCTATACATCGAGAGCGAGAACATCAAATAACGCTTTTATTACTTTCTAATGATAGCATACCAAAAGTAAATCATTTCTGTCTTGTGAACACAATGGGAAATAATAATAATGGTTTGTCACGGCTATTGTTCCACTTAACAAAGCATAAAAATCCTTCATATATTTGTAAATGGTGTTTTCATCGATTTTACACAAATAAATCCGCAAATCTCGATGGTAGAAAATCACTGCAAAGTCATATTGAATTATGTTCGAAATTTGAGGCGCAGCGTACTCGGTTTCCTTCGAAAGAAAAATCGATTTTAGAATTTTCCAATTATAGTTATCTTCTTAAATGTCCTTTCATAATTTTCGCAGACTTTGAATCCTTTATTTGCAAAGAAGAGGGAGAGGAGGGTGAGGAGGAGGAGAAGGAGGAGAAGGAGAAGGAGAATGAGGGAGGAGGAGGAGGAGGAGGAGGAGGAGGATGAAGAATTAATAGATTATAGTAAAAGTTTTACAAGGAAAATTTATCGACATTTGCCATGTAGTTATGCATTTATTGTCTTGATCTATATGGCAATATTTACAAGCGTTCGCAGTATAGGATAAAACAAGATGGAGAAGCTATTATTGAAAAATTTCTCAAATAACACAACTAGGAGAGGAATTAATATCGCAGATGGACATTGTTGTCCCAATGGAAGAATTAACTGAAAGTCAAGTATCCGCGTTCAATTCTGCTACTTTGTGTTGTATTTGTGAAAACGTTTTGATAATGAATTAAAAGTCAGACATCATAATCACATTAGCGGTAATTCATCGGCGCTGCGCACAATAAATGCAATCTTCTTTGTAGACAGCCTAAACATATACCTGTGTATTTTCATAATTTCTCAGGTTATGATAGTCATTACATAATTTTAGCATTGGCAAGCACAAAACAGAAAATACAATGCATTGCGAAAAATAGCGAAACATTCATCAGTATAAGCGTGGTCGAATCCGTTTTCTTGACTCGCTCTTATTTATGAACGAGTCACTGGCACAGCTCACAAAAACTTGATTGATAATGGCGATTTAAAAATAAATTTAAAGTTACCTTTTCGATTTTCCAAGATGAACAACAACGAAATTTAATGTTACAAAAGAATTTTTACCCGTACGAATATTTTACAAAGGCTGAGAAATTCAATGAAACTGCTTTACCGCCAAGAGAAAGTTTTTCAATACACTCACTAATTCACCTCTAAGCGAAGATAATTATGAACACGTTTTAAAGACTTGGCAAATTTTCAAAATGAAAACACTAGGCGATTTTCATGATATCTATCTATTGTCAGATGTCTGTTTGCTAGCTGACACATTCCAATATCTAAGGAATACAATTTTCAATCAACATAAAATCGATATTGCGTCTTGTTTCTCTTTATCACATTTCACATGGAATTCAATGTTAAAATATACTGGTGTACGTCTCCAACTGCTTCGCGATCCGCAACAATATCTTTTCTTGAATTATCCTGTAGAGGAGGATTAAGTCAGATATCTCAGAGATTTGCAGAATCAAACAATGTTTACATGAAAAACTACAATCCACAATTACCTAATTCTTACATAGTCTCATTAGATGCGGTGAACTTGTACGGTTTTGCATTATCAAAATATCTCCTATAGATCAGTTTAGGTGGTTAAGTGAACAGGAAATTGATGAATTTGTTTTGGAAAATGTAACAGAAGATAGCTATTTTGGTTTTATTCTAGAAGTCACATTATCTTATCCTCCAGAACTTCATGAAAAACACAATCAATTTCCATGCGCTCCCAATAGAGAAGTCCCCCCAGCTCATTTATTTTCAAAGTATCAAAAAGTGATAAACAGTCTAAACCTTTACCTAAGCTACTAACAACTTTTTCAACTAAAGAAAAGTATGTTGTCCATTATCGCACATTACAGTTATATAAAAGTCTAGGGCTTAGAGTAGAATGCGTACATAGAATTCTCAGTTTCCATCAAAGCGCCTGGCTGCAACCATATATTCTTTTTTGTACTGAACTTCGTAAACACTCTCGAAATAAGTTTGAGGAAAATTTCCACAAGGCATCCGTTAACTCAATCTATGGTAAATCTTTGGAACAGAAACGCAAACGTGTCAATTGTCATTTACTTATAGATGCTACCAAATTAAATAAATATATTGCCAATAATAATTTGAAACGATGGGTGATGTTTAGTGAAAACGTTGTTGCTGTATTCACAAAAAGGTAGAAGTTCTTTTAGACAGACCCATTTACATTGGATTCACAGTATTGGAATTAAGCAAACATCTAATGTATGATTTCTATTATAATACATTACTCAAAATATATCATTACTCTCAAGTAAAGCTCCTTGCCACCGATACAGATAGTTTCATACTTCATATTACATCTGACAGAGATTTTATCAAGTAATAATGGAAAATTCAGAAAAATTTGATACGAGTAACTTTCCTTCTTCAGACGCAGTTTATTCGCTGGTAAATAAACGCAAACCAGGATGCTTTAAGCATGAATTGGGGCGAAATCAGATAGCAGCATTTTGCGGCTTACGAGCTAAAATGTACAGTCTACTAATCCAAACAGATCAAACACCATTTACTCTATCGAATAAAACGTTGCAAAAGGAGTTAACCGGTCATTAATTCATTCACAGTTAACATTTGATATGTACAAGCAGTGTTTATTCGATCGTAAAATTCATCTGGATTCAGCCTATTCAATTCGCAGCTATTCGATAAATTTATCAAATTTTGCAGAACAAAATTTGTTTAAATCCTTTTGATCAGAAACGTTTTATAATTTCAAGTCGTCCATCTGAAACAATAGCCTGGTGGCATTGTAAACTCCCATCTATAATAGAAGAGGAAAACGAGCAGGAGTTATTGAGACAAATTGTTGATGACCAACTTTCTGAATTTCGCAACACATAGGATAAAGACGTGTAGTGCTACTTTAAAAGTTCAAGAACACTGGGTTAGCTGTGTTGGTAAAATCTGCATTCTTTCAAACTGGTTTCTGTCAGACGCTGTGGCAAGGTCGTTCAGTCTGGATTTTTATTTGCAATGGAGACAACAACCCGATACAAACTCGTTAGCGAATTACATTCTCCGAGTAGGCTAAGGTTTCCAAGACGTTCGTATGTTCTGAAGGGAATCTTTGATTTAATTCAAGCTGACCTCTTAGACTTACAATATTATTCACGCGAAAATAAAGGCTATAAATATATTCTTATTTGTATTAATGCTTTTCAAAATATGTTTTGCTCAACCTCTTAAAACTAAACGTGGCATTGAAGTAGCTTGTGCTATTAAAAATTCTTAAACAAAGTCCCAAAGTGAAACATTTTCAAACTGATGCAGGTGCAGAATTCTATAATTCCCATGTGAAACAATTGCTTTCAGAATATAACATAAACCATTACAGTACTTTCTCACATATTAAGGCTGCTATTCAGAACGCGTCATACGTACAATTAAATCACGATTATTTTTCCATTTTAGTCTATCTGGAACACGCAAGTGGTTGCCAGTATTGCAAGAAATAATTGATAATTATAATTCCACTGAACATAGAACAATTAAAATGAAACCGAAAGATGTAAAGAAGAAACACGAAGCACAAATTTTAAGCTATTTGAATAGAAACATCACACAACCGCTCTCTCTCAAACCGAAATTCAAGATTGGCGATTTAGTTCGGATTTCACGTGCGCGTAGTGTTTTTGACAAGGGTTATCTCTATAACTGGTCTGCAGAGCTTTTCAAAGTAATAAGTATAAAATGACAAATCCTATTGTGTATTTATTACAGGATTTGAAAGGGCAAAACATACAAGGAAGCTTTTATCAACAGGAACTTAAGAAAACGAAATTACAGGATGATGAATTAGATTATTATCTTATTGAAAAAGTTTTAAAACGTAACAAAGATAAGCTATTAGTTCGTTGGTAGGTTTCCTACTCCATCTTGGATTTCGTCGAAAGATTTGCAATAAGTACTTCTGATCTAGAGTCTCTCTCTCTCTCTCTCTCTCGCTCTCTGTATACGATTAAAACTATTATTGCTTTCCATTTCACTTTCAGAATATGGAAACAATCAAGGATGATGAAACAGTTATGGATAATCGAGAATTATCAAATCAAGAGTTGGAAGATATTTGTATTTGTAGCCTATTGAAACGTCATATCGATTTATTAAAAAATGAAATTATAAGACATGACTGCATATTTGAATATCGAGATGTATTAGTTAATAATTTTGTAAATTATACATTTGTTCATTTGGAAATGTGTACTGAATTACAGAATGCCGTTGAACAGGCTTTAAAACATAACAGACCTTTTGATGTGTGCGGTTGTGGTTGTGTTTGCTATTATTTAAATAGGAGTCACCAACTTATATGGTCTGCAATAAAGCGTAAAAGAATTGCAAAAACAAAACAGTTGATGATGAGGCAATGGTGGATATTTTTCTAACTAAAATTAATGATTGCATAAAGAGTGCCTACGAATAAGAAGATAGGGAATATATTGTAATAATAAGTTATTTTTCTATTTGCAGATGTCAGTGCTATACAAACAAGTTTGTTTCTGTGAAATGAAATGTGAAATCAAATGTTTACTATTGACTGTAAA
Organism: Laodelphax striatellus; assembly: GCA_017141395.1. Lineage (NCBI taxonomy): Eukaryota > Metazoa > Arthropoda > Insecta > Hemiptera > Delphacidae > Laodelphax > Laodelphax striatellus. The sequence continues at coordinate 5,384,003 of CM029537.1, forward strand.
TGATATCTTTACAAAACGTGAATTAGAATCGTTTTTGGATGGATTAGATCGTTTTTCAACACGCTGTATGCATTTATACCCCTGTTACATTGATTTATGTAATAATAGAGTAAGACAAGTATTGACTTTACGCCAAGACCAGAAAATATTACTGCTTGTGATTGTTTTTGTAAAAATTATCTAGTTTGATATGGAAGTTTCATGCTGCTTTAATTACAAATCACTTAGGGCTTGACAATTATCAGCTGTTTGTTAAACAAAAAGTATTGAAATGGTCGAGGAAAATATTATATGATAAAATTGATGGTCGTGTTGAATGGAGAGATAACACTGTATCTAATTATGATAATTGATAAAAACATTGTACTATACGAAACATTGTATGATTGTGATTTATTTTCCTTGTAATAAACTTATGCAATTGAAATGCTGTGTGTGTGTGTCTCTATGTATTCAACCTTATTTTCTTTAGTATCTAGATAGTCGTGTTAGCATAATGGCAACGATTCCTATAGTAAACTTTGATAGGCTAGTGTATTCTTCTTCTAAGAAGTTAAACAAGCATGGTAATTTATTTCATCGAATGTAAGAGCGATTATTGCCGGGCCCAGTGCTTCGGGAAAATCTAATTTATGTTTTAATCTTATATTTGCAAAAAATGCTCTAAAATTTAAACACTTATACGTGTTTTCGAAAAGCTTGTATCAAGACAAGTATCGTTTATTGAAGCAGATATTCTCTAAAATAAAATGTGTTACTTTTCACACCTCAGATGATATTGAATCGATTCTGCATCCAAATGATCTTGAACCACATTCTCTTGTAATATTTGATGACATTCAACTGTCAAATAATTCAAATATTAAACATTATTTCTCTATGGGTAGACACAGAAATGTTGATACTGTTTATATTATTCAATCTGTCGCTGCTTGTAAAAAACATTTTGTCAGAGAAAATTGTAATCTTCTAATTTTTTTCCTTTGGACAACCTTTCACTGAAACTTATATATCGTGATTTCTGTGCCTCTGACTTTAGATCTTTTGAAGAGTTTAGAAAAATGTGTTCTAAAATTTGGAATGAGAATAATTCTAAACACAATTGTATAAGTATATTCACAGAATTTCCAGCATCTAATGGCAAATACCGACGAGGGCTAGATTCTTTTATAGATATAACACAATTCAGCAATATAAGTGTTTAGTTATTTGTAAGTGTTCATAGGCTACACAATGCCGTTGTCGTCGCTTAGTAAAATGGTGAAACAAAGTAGAGTAAAGAGGAAGAAGAAGAAGGATAAATCAAGCAAACGTAATAAATTTTAGTGAATAGAATTGCACAGCTGCGAAAATCTATTATTAATAAACACAAAGAATTGCTAGGCTTTGAAACACATAGTGAAAAACAAATTCGTAAACAATTACAACCATTGATCACCCCTAGAAAATCTGTCAGCGTCTACAGAGCGCGCCGCTTCTAACATGGAAAACATTAAACAAGAAATGAAAATTAAGAAGGAGGAAGAAGATTGGGATGATGATGAGGAGGAGGAGGAGGAGGAGGAGGAGGAGGAGTTAGATAATGAGGAGGAAGAGGATGAAGCGGAGGAGGAGGAGGAGAAGGAAAAAGATGAGGATGTGGAAGAGGAAAATACAAAGGGTAATGATTCAAAACAGAATATTAGTAGTTTTATGCATAAATTAAAACCTTTTGAAATTCTTATTGAAGGTTATTTGGAGGAATTTAATCGGAAATATAAAGGGAGTATATCTTATGGCATGCAATTTGATTCAAAATCTAATGAGTATTTTATGTTTAATGCAAAGGATAACAAACGCTGGATATCTACTTTTGAAAAAAACTATATTCTTATTGAAGGTAGAAAATTTATCCTAACAAGAGGTCTTCTAGAATTATTATTAACACCAAGACCAGATACGAGTCTTATTACAAAAACAGATTTTAGAAAGTATAAAAATATTCTGATTCTAACAGGTGCACATCTCACAAAAAAAGGTTATGTGAAACGTAATAGCGGAAAAAGAGTTTATTGATACAAAATTATTCCCTGCTCAAAAACGAACTAAAAGGAGAGGGTTTACATTTCATACAAAATGTGACACAACAGAGACCTTATATCTATTGGAACTCGCCAAATGAATTAGTCTCGGTTAGAGTTATTAGTGGCTGCTAAGAGAGCTGGTCATGATGGAGTAGATTTAGAAATATCTAGTATTCTAGAAGAATTACAGGAGGCTAATTACATAAGATAATTTACATTCAGTACACATCCAATCATGGATCGTTTCGCTAGATCACCAGTGCATCATTCTGTAAAGAGGTGGGCTAGAAAAAATAATCACAGGGTTATTTATCTATCTGAAGAGAATACTGAGTTTATTGATCTAAAAATGAAAAGAATAACCAATTTATTAGATGGTGTTGAACAAAATGATTCTATCACAGTTAAACAACTAAAAGACTTAAGATCTGAGCTTTTCCAATACATCAATACAGTTAAGGAATCAATTTTAAATTCTATTGAGAAAAGTATTTCTTCTCTCAAAAATGAAATAACTACAGAGCAAACTATAAGATTGGAGAATTTTAGACAGACATTCAAAACTGAATTGCAACGAGAAATAAATAACTATATAGTCAGTTTAAAGGAGAAGATTATGCAAAAATACGGCGCGACAACAACAGAAGAAATCGTTGAATAGTCTGTGTAAAACACAACTTCATATTTTAAAACCTGTTAGAGCTTGTCTGCTGCTTACAGATCAGACAGAATAAAATTATCAAGGTAGTTTAGTTTAGAGGCAATATACAATAAAAGCAATGTTGCATTGTCTCAGTTTTTTGTGGAAGGAACAACCCGCCGCCGCATGTTGCTATACAAATTACTCAAGGTTGATAGAAGCATTGCTAGCGAACGTGGAGGAGGCAGGGAGAAGAGGTAGGTCAACAGCTTTTGTGGTGTGTGTGTGTGTGTGTCTGTGTGAGAGGGGAGACGTTCGCTCAAGACCTGCTTTGCTAGCACGCTCGGCGGCGGGAACACCAGCTTTGTGGATGTATGCCTGTGAGAGAAGGGGGAGGCGGGCGGCGGTGTATACCGGTTGAGTATGTTGGTGGGGGAGCGAGCAAGCGCTACGCAGCTATGAGAATTCAGACACTGAACCGGTCTATTCAGTTGCGAGTTGAGTCTTGAAGCCGAGCCTGTACTACCTTACTCCTACAAAAACATCTCATCTAGTGTAAATAAATTGAAAATATCACATTATCTCTCTCTCTATCTCTCTCTCTCTGCTATTGGTTTTCTATTACTTACTTGCACTATTCTTTTAATTCATTAGATCAAAATTTAAGACTTATTACTAGAATATCTATCTCTAGAGACAGTAATTCAAATACATATCTATATATACACATGTACCTCCCAATAATTAAAATAAATATACATCTTTTTTTTTCGATATATATCACTCTAGAATATTTATCTATACAAACAGTAATACCAATATAAGAAAATACCAATGTTTTAAATAAATATCGATTTTTCGATATTTTTGATATATCAATTTTTCGATATATCAATATCGCTCGATATATATCGATATCGCTCGATATCGCTCGATATACCTTGATATACACGTATATTTCATCCCGATCCCCCCAAAATGGCGATTACTCACAAAAAAAAACAAAATGGACGAATTCTCCCCACACAACTCCCATCCCAGGGGCGGGGCCACGCCCAAACACTGGAGGGGGATCTGGAGGGGGGTCCTGCCCTCTCATTGGCCAATCATACCCCTCCTCTTACCCCCCCACACTAAAAACAAAATGGACGCCACCACGCCAAACCGGTCGGAAAGGGGGCGGGGCCACGCCCAAACACTGCGGGTAGGGAGGGGCATCCTGCCCTCTCATTGGTCAACCCTACCCCTCCCCTCAACCCCCACCACTCTTACAAAATGGACGACCACTGGCCGGACGGGTGGAAAAGGGGGCGTGGCCACGCCCAGGGGGCGGGGCTATGGTGGGGGGTGCTTGCACCTGATTGGCCGGGCAGTACCCTCAAATATACACTACTAGAATATGGTTAATATTTACGGCAAAATATAACATTTTTGTTAGATTCTTTGTTTTTTAGGTTGGTTTGAGTTGAAGTAGGTGTGATTCTCTACTACAGGTTAGAATGGTTATTCGCTAATTCATTAATAATGGTTAACTTCTAATATCGTTACGCGTGTATCAAACTTTTGGATTACTCTTAAATATCATTGATCTAATATCGTTATGCGTGTATCAAGCTTTCGAACCATCCACTATTCAATCAGAATCAGCTGTAATTATTATCAATTTACGATGTTTTCAAATACACCGCTAAATGTCCGTCCACAAAATGGCCGACATCCTACTCCCCTTATTTCTCTTACTTCCAGTCCCTAAGATGTCAGGTCACTGACCTAAAATATTGAAATTGAAATTTATTCACAACCCAACACTGACGTAGAACTGTAACAATCGGTAATCAAAATACTGTGTAACCTTTGATAATTAGTATAGCCTCAGTCACACCAACCTATTCTGTTAGGCTAGGCGTACACCGGTTAGTCAAGTCAAGACAAGACGAGATTAGTCACGTTTAGTCACAGTAATTCACATAGCTGCTTATGAAGCAGCACACACCGATGCAATGACTAATCGGTGTGTGTTGATAACATCTTCATAGATGAAGTGAGAAGCCTATTCATTTTGAATATTGAGGGTTGAATTTAATAAAAGTTACAAGCAAAAAAATAGGTACTGCATTTCAAATACATGTTACAGAGAAGTATAATGACATTGAACTACTTAAATTACAGCCTCTCATCCCAATGCCTTGATGGCGCAGTTGGTGAAGGCTACGTTCTCGTCTTTGAAGCCAGATTCAATTTCGAGATGCTGGTTTGAGTCCCATCCGGGACAGTTTTTTTTTTCTAACAAACTTCAAGTTTTAAACAATTATCCATACATTTTTATTGCAATAAATGCATTATTGATGATTTGAAATTATACATTATGTTTATTATTTATTACAATAGCCTATTCTAATTTTACGAAAGTAATCCAAATGTTGAAAGCTTCTCTCAATTGCAGAAAATAGCTATAGGCCTAGTCCGATTCACGTCAAGAAGTCAGCATTGTTTATATGAGGAGCATTGATGCCAAGTTTCATTGAGAGAGAAAAAGAAAACTGCACAAAACGTGTTCGTTGGGACTGTGTGCGACAACAATGCTCAGTGCGGCAACTATACACAGTGCGAATAGGATAGAGACATCAGCAACTGCCTTGTGCTGAACAAGGATAGCAAACTCCCATCTAAGCAATGCTGACTTCTTGACGTGTATCGCACTATACTATGTTTACTACATGAGTAATTCTTGAAGTACTGTCCTGTTTTTCTGTTAATCTGTACACTACAATATCGGGTCCTTGGATACTCCGTTGTATCGGTTTATTCTTAGTATGATGAATATGTCAAACAGAAAGATGTAAGCAATGACAAGGATAATCATGTATCTGCTAATTCTTAGGCTAGGCGTACACCGGTTAGTCAAGACAAGACAAGACGAGATTAGACACGTTTAGTCACAGTAATTCAAATAGTTGGTTATGAAGCAGCACACACCGATGCAATGACTAATCGGTGTGTGTTGCTTCATAAGCAACTATGTGAAGTACTGTGACTAAACGTGACTAATCTCGTCTTGTCTTGTCTTGACTAACCGGTGTACTGGCCCTAAGAATTAGCAGATACACATTATCCTTGTCATTGCTTACATCTTGCTGTTTGACATATTCATCATACTAAGAATAAACCGATACAACGGAGTATCCAAGGACCCGATATTGTACTGTACAGATTAACAGAAAAAACAAGACAGTACTTTCAAGAAGTGACTAGCCTAAGTGATGTATCATTTGAAAGGTAATGATCGAATTCGAATATTACCTGACAGCCATGCTGGCACTTGGAGTCGTCGGTGCACTCATCGGAGTCGGTGCAGAACGTACCGGAGCTGTGCAGCCGATAGCCGCGCGGACACAAGCACCGGAAACTGCCCAGCGTGTTGATACAGGTGCCCGGTGCGGGACAAACCGGAGAACTGGTGTTCTTGCACTCGTCTATGTCTGCGCTCCCAAAACGCAAAACATTCAACTTTCAATTTGGCCAAATAAAGTTGTCATCTACGGTCGTACACCGGAGCAATAAGCAATAGGCAACTAGCAACATATGGATCCAAATGATCCAAATGGTGCTTATTGCCTATTGCTTATTGCTCCGGTGTACGAGCTGCCTAAGTTCTTGAAGCAATTCTGAGAGAAAAGAGACTATTTTTAATGTTGGAAAAGTTATTTTTGATGTTGTTTCTCTTAAGATAAGTTTGAAAAATGAGTGAATGTGTTCCTGACTTTCCAGTAAAAATATTCCAATACAATGTTATTGATCTATTAACAACAATGAGCACACAGCTATTATACAGTCTCTGCCACGGTACATAGAAGAAGACGGTATGGGTCACGCGCATATGGCTTCGAGCCAGCTGGGAGGCTCTGACGTCATCTCTACCCACCTTTTCAACTCTACCCTATACTTTAACCCGTATTTTTACGCACGCTGTTACAAAATCGATTATAATTATTTTTCTAATATGTTATGAGAGCTGAAATTTTGGATATTTATTGTCAACATGTTAGTTGAGGTATTACAGGTGATAAATCTTGTATATTGGACTTCGAATATTTGTGATTCAAAATAATTCGATAACCAAGATTCGTATTAGCGCAAAAACGTAAGAGTGAGTTCATGTCGGAGCTGTGATTAGCGATCTCAGCTGTGATCCTAGAAACTAGTAGATATGGCAGGATGCTTCGAATTTGGCGGTTGGCTTATGATTGATTTCCAGTAAAAACTTAATCGCCAAATCAGCTGGTAACCGCCAAATTGAATGCGTCCAGCTATAATATTGGCGTGGTTTTTAATAAGCTTGGTTATGTCATTATTTTGAATGACAAATATTCCGTATTTCCAAGTCCAATATTCAAGATTTTCTACTTGTAATACCTCAACTAACATGTTGACAATAAATATCGAAAATTTCAGCTCTCAGAACACTTTAGGAAAGGAATTATAATCGAATTAGTAGCGGCAATCATAAAAATACAGGTTAAAGTATAGAGTACAGCTGCTAGTGTGGGTAGAGATGACGTCAAAGGAACAGTTTGCCACTGCGCATCCTATTCGTGACCCATATCGTCTTCTTCTATATACCGTGGTCCCTGCAATATTGTAGGTATATTTTTGATTGATTGATCAGTATCCTACCTAAACACCGGTCGCCGATCTTGTGATAGCCGGCAGAGGGGCACTCGCACTCGTACGAGCCCTCGGTGTTGACGCACTTGTGCTGGCACACATGCTGGCCCGTGGCGCACTCGTCCACGTCCACGCAGCTCGCACGGTCCGTGTGCAGCCGGAAGCCGGCCGCGCAGCCGCACTCAAACGAGCCGGCCGTGTTCGCACACGAAAACTTGCACGGCCCGGGCGACTGCTCGCACTCGTTCACGTCTGCAACGAACATGACGTGTCAATAGATTGCAGTTGCGGGGTGAATTACAATGTTATAAAAAAAGCAATAATAAAGATAAGTGTGATCAAGGTTAGTAGAGACCTACATATTAGTATGGAACTCTACATACAGCAGGATTCAATTAACTTGTCATAAGTCAGCTGATCCAGTAATAATTAAACAGTGATTTCGACACAATAATCAAAAGGCTTGAAAGTCTTAAAGGCCTTTAAAGTCTTTAAAAGACCTTTTTGAAGAAGACCTTTCATAGAATAACTTTTTAAAAGACCTTTTCAATAATCTGCGAGATTCAGCATTTGTAGGTTAAGTATTGTGATCATATGCTCGTCGATCAGCTGACTTATGACAAGTTAATTGCATCCTGCTATACCTTGAGTGTGATGATATTCAACCGGATGATCAGTACATAGCAACGAGTTCATAGCAACGCAATACACAAACATTCAAATAATATTCAGTTCTGTATTCCTTGTTACTGCGTGTGCTACTAATATTGTAAAGCTAATAAAAGCCTTTAATTCTCAAAAGGTTTAACAGTTCATTACTACGATAAGATAATCTATTTCATCACAGCATAATCATACAACAAATACAGTCGTCATACGTAATTCTTTGTAGAAAATACACTCACGGCAATTGTTTATGTATGTTATACCAGACATCTAGAATACCTTATTGTGTATTCTTAGGCTAGGCGTACACCGGTTAATCAAGACAAGACTAGATTAGTCACGTTTAGTCACAGTATACTTCACATAGTTGCTTATGAAGCAACACACACCGATTAGTAATTGCATCGTGACTAAACGTAACTAATCTCGTCTTGTTTTGTCTAGACTAACCGGTGTACGCCTAGCCTAAAGGGTTCATATTATGTCTGGTAGAGGATACAAGAGTAGATATTTTATAAACCATTTCTGTGATTATACCATATAGATAAACCAGAGCTAATCATCTTTAATTACTAATTAAATAATTTAATTAATTAGTCAATTCAATTAGTAAGATAATAATTTCTTTCCTTTTCTGTGCTAATATTATTCTATCTATGAAGTTCAATGATTACCTAGACACTTGGTGCCAGCTTGATCCGGCCGATAGCCCTTGTTGCAAATACACCTGTAGGAGCCCAACGTGTTCACACAGCGTCCGTCACGACACAGACCGGGCACGGCGCGACACTCGTCGATGTCGCGACCTGTGACGTCATAGCCGCCCGACTCCCAGCTGCCGCACAGCTGCCGGTAGTCGTCTGTCGCGTGCGGCGGACAGCGTTCGCAGTGCGGCCCCCATGCGGCACCCGTGCTGCAACAGCAGTCGCTGCGTGTCGCTAGCGGCATGTCGCTGCGGTCGCCGGTGTGCAGCTGACAGCGTCCGAGCGGCCCGATCAGTTTGTGGTAGCAGTGGCCCTTGCGTTCGTCTAAACCGTAAACAACACACAACACGGTTATTTATTTATTCAACTTCCAACGGTACACCATTTTTACATAAGAGATAACATAACAATACATAACAATAATAATAACAATACATAATAAAGTAAAGTCATATTCAGTTGGAAATTAGGTGAAAAATTGAACCTGAACACTAAAATAATTCTATCTATGCTATGGAATAAGTCACTCCCCATATTTTGGAGACATATTAAATTGTTGCATTGCACTATATAGCTGCTTAACACAATGTTATCCAGCAGTGCTTTGTTCCCATCACTGGGTTGCGAAGACTAGCTTATGGTTGAGATGTCAATGTGCTAACCACACGTTACATCTTTTCTGGTTAATGATCCTCATTCACCTCTGCTGATTCAGTCAAGTGGATGTGAAACTGGCAACCAGCTGGTAGGCCTAAGCCCACGTAGGGCTGTTGCGCCATGGACATACATACATAGAATAGAATAGAATAGAATAGAATAGAATAGAATAGAATAGAACAGAATAGAACAGAACAGAATAGAATAGAATAGAATAGAACAGAATAGAACAGAACAGAACAGAATAGAACAGAACAGAACAGAACAGAACAGAACAGAACAGAACAGAACAGAACAGAACAGAACAGAATAGAACAGAACAGAACAGAACAGAACAGAACAGAACAGAACAGAACAGAACAGAACAGAACAGAACAGAACAGAATAGAACAGAACAGAACAGAACAGAACAGAACAGAATAGAACAGAACAGAACAGAACAGAACAGAAGATAGAACAGAACAGAACAGAACAGAGATAGAACAGAACAGAACAGAACAGAATGAGAACAGAACAGAACAGAACAGAACAGAACAGAACAGAACAGAACAGAACAGAACAGAACAGAACAGAACAGAACAGAATGAGAACAGAACAGAACAGAACAGAATAGAACAGAACAGAACAGAACAGAACAGAATGAGAACAGAACAGAATAGAATGGAACAGAACAGAACAGAACAGAACAGAACAGAACAGAACAGAATAGAACAGAACAGAGCAGAGCAGAATGAGATAGAACAGAACAGAACAGAACAGATAGAACAGAACAGACAGGAACAGAACAGAATAGAACAGAACAGAACAGAACAGAACAGAACAGAACAGAACAGAACAGAACAGAACAGAACAGAATAGAATAGAATAGAATGAATAGAACAGAATAGAACAGAATAGAATAGAACAGAACAGAATAGAATAGAACAGAACAGAATAGAATAGAATAGAATAGAACAGAATAGAATAGAATAGAATAGAACAGAATAGAATAGAATAGAATAGAATAGAATAGAATAGAATAGAATAGAATAGAATAGAATAGAATAGAATAGAATATGTTTTTATTTCACCAGAAACAATAATCACAAAAGACTTTAAACCGTAAACAACACACATCACAGTTAGTGAAGTCATATTCCATTGGAAATTAGGTGAAAAATTGACCCTGTATAGCAGGATCCAACTTGTCATAAAACATAAATGATCGACGAGCATATGATCACAATTATACTTAACCTACAAATGCTGAATCTCGCAGATTATTGAAAATGTCTTTTGAAAAGTTATTCTTTGAAAGGTCTTCTTTAAAAAGGTCTTTTTGAAGACTTTAAAGGTCTTTAAGACTTTCAAGCCTCTTGATTATTGTGTCGAAATCACTGTTTAATTATTACTGGATCAGCTGATTTATGACAAGTTAATTGTATCCTGCTATACATTAAAATGATTTTATCTATGCTATGGAATCACTAGACCTCATTTTTAACTCACTATAACTATAGAGATGGATGGAGGATGTTGAAGAAGACCTGAGGAAACTGGACGTTAGAGGATGGAGACATAAGGCTGCCAACAGAGACGAATGGAGAGGCATTCTAAAGGAGGCCAAGGCCCTAAATGGGCTGTAGCGCCAAGGAGTAAGTAAGTATAACTATAGAGAAAGTATCCCACAAGTACTTGTAGATAGAAGATAGAACAAGGAAGACTGGTTTTCGAACTGTAGGTAGTCGTTACATCTATGATTAATTTCTCTTTATTCAAGTTCTTTTGTCCTAGTCAATTTTCCTAAAATAAATAGGAACTGAGAAACCGGGAATCAGATCAGGATTGTCAGTTAACAGAGCTTATTATAGAATAGGGAAATTTCTTACAGGCCTATAAATTAGGCCTCACTGACTTATCTTATACTCCATAACTGGAGTCTCCAAGATGTAATCTAAAAAAAAGAAAAAAGTGATAAATCCCTATCCCATCTCTCTTTACGCTTATCAAATAAGTAGGACTGAATAAGAAGACTTGATGTTGCGAAACTCAAAATTGATTAGTTTGGCCTAGTTAGCATAAGCATATATATAGTGTAGCAGAATTTATACTCGTGACCGAGCGCTGTGATTGATAGTTGAATGGCCTATCAAGGTGAACGACTGCCATTGGCCTAAATAAGCTCCTCCCACAATGGGCGGTTTCTACAAACATCCCAGCAATGGCGGTTCAAACAACTAACATAGTGAAGAAAGGTAATAGATATTTACAAAAACAGATGAAATAAATAGGAATGCTTGAAGAGAACAATGTTCTCTACTACACTACACTACTGTGTTCACTACTACACAGAAAGGAAAAAATAAAAAGGAATTAAAAAATATATATTAATTAGAGCTTTAAGGGCCGGTTCATGAGCTCGGGATTAAGCCAAGTCCTAGACTGAAACGGGTGGCTACCGTTGCATCGACAAACGTTTGTCTCGGCTCGAATAACTTTTATTCAGATTTTCACATAATAATCGCAAAACAAATGTTCAAAATATTACAAATCTATTTACCTGCAAGGAAAAATCCTGTGCGCAGGTAAGAGTGGTTAGTAGGTTAGTAGCATAGAGAGCCCTTAGTACATAGTGTCGAGGCTAACGTTTGTCGATGCTAAGGTGACCACCCGTTCTAGTCTAGGACTTAGCTGAATCCCGAGCTCATGAACCGGCCCTAACTTGTTTTAAGTAATAGTTTATACATGATAACGTTTGTAAACATAACAATCATTGAAAAAATTATTGAAATCTCTTCCAAATTATGTATTGATTTATGTTTCAAATTTAAAAAAATCCAAAATGGCTGCCTTCTTTTTCGCTTTCCAGTGTATTGCGGGTTGCCTATCTTTACTATCTGCCTCACTTTCGAACAATAGAAGAACGGAGTGTTGCGGGTTGCCTATCTGTGCTCAACTTCCTATGTATTCAATTGAGATTAATTATTTTATTTAATTGTATGTATTTATGTAATTTTGATGATGTTATCACTGTAATTTCACTGACCCAAGCACTGCCTGCCATCGAAGCTAGCCTTGTAGCCGTCGTGACACTCGCACCGATAGGCTCCGGGCAGATTGATGCAGCGTCCGTTGGCGCACAGACTGGAGTTGGTGAGACACTCGTTGATGTCGCGACAGTCGTTGGCTCCGCCCACCTGGCTGTAGCCCTCGGGACAGATGCACATGAACGAGCCAATCAGGTTCTTGCATTTGTACTTGCAGTTGTTGGCCGGCGTCACGCACTCGTCCACATCTGAAGACACAAAATTCAAATTTAAATTCATGGTTACGGAATTTCACTGTACTTCTTAAACAACATCTGTGAGGAGGGCAAAGGGGGCAATTGCGAGATGGTAGAGAAACAACACAGAATTACTGTTCAAAACTCAAACACAAAACTGTATCTCTACCGAAAGTTGATAGATAATTATAGGGGTATTCACAATCTTGAATTTAGCCAGCTATTTGCTAACTCCTGCTATCCGCTAAGTCTGTGCTATAGTAGTACAGCAGGATTAATTTAACTTGTCGAAAACAGCTGTTTCGGCAATAATAAAACAGTGATTTTGACACAATAATCCAAAGGCTTAAAAGTCTTAGGGCCGGTTCATGACCTCGGGATCTAACCAAGTCCTAGACTAAAACGGGTGTCAACCGTAGCATCGACAAACGTTCGTCTCAACAGGTTAGTGGGTTAGCAGCATAGAGAGCCCATAGTACATAGTTTCGAGGCTAAAGTTTGTTGATGCTACGGTGGCCACCCGTTTGAGTCTAGGACTTAGCTAAATCCCGTGCTCATGAACCGGCCCTTAAAGACCTTTTAAGTCTTAAAAAAACCTTTTTAAGGGATACCGTTTTATAAGGCCTTTTCAATAATCTGAGAGATTCAGCATTTATAGGTTGAGTATTGTGATATTGATTGTCGAAACAGCTGTTTCTGACTAGTTTAATTGATCCTGCTATACGTTGGTTAAAAATTGACAGCTGATTGAATAGCAAATAGCCGGATTCAGCTGGCTAACTCCAACATCGTGAATACCCCTATTGTAGTCGGAAATAACAGTCGCAAAATGCATTATCAGCAGAAAATAATGATTGATTTGACCTTGACAATGCCTGCCGTCTGGTGCCAACGAGTAGCCGTAGGGACAGATGCAGCGGAACGAGCCGGGAACGTTGTGGCAACGGAACGCACACTGATTGGTCATCTCCACACACTCGTTCACATCCTCGCAAACCTGAACAAACATCGATTGAAAATAGCGGATTTTTCGATGAGTGACGAATGTAACGACATGTGAATATATCGATAAATCATAGTATCAATGAGTGAATATATTGGTAAGTGTAGAGTATGTACTATGTATTGAGATGTAAACGTATTGATACTCTTTTAAATAAGGGCCTAAGGCTAGGCGTACACCGGTTAGTCAAGACAAGACAAGACGAGTTTAGTCACAGTACTTCACATAGTTGCTTATGAAGCAGCACACACTGATGCAATTACTAATCGGTGTGTGTTGCTTCATAAGTAACTATGTAATTATAATAATAATATGTACTATGTTAAGTACTGTGACTAAACGTGACTAATCTCGTCTTGTCTTGTCTTGACTAACCGGTGTACGCCTAGCCTTAGTTATGATTGCGAAAGAGTAGCACCACACAGAACAGAGTTAGGCTGTGAGCCCACGGAGCAACTGCTATCTGACTTCAGTCAACAACCCAGTGTTGCCAGATGACATTTGGCTGTTTTTCGGGTAATCTATGCTGTTTTTTGGGTAATCTAACCCATCAGCTAATTTCATCTGGCAACGCTGGGTTGCTGACTGAAATCAGATAGCAGTTGCTCCGTGGGCGAACGGCCTTGGTGATTGCTTATCTATGGTTGCACCCAGAGATTCAATCGACAGTTAGCCCCTGCGCCCACTTCGCAACTGCTATCTGATTTCAGTCAGCAATCCAGCGTTGCCAGATGACTTTGGCTGATAGGTAAGATTACCCGATTACCCGAAAAACAGCCAAATGTCATCTGGCAACATTGGGTTGCTGACTGAAATCAGATAGCAGTTGCGAAGTGGGCGCAGGGGTTTACTTGTACGTTATCAGAAACATAGATTTGACAAGTTTTGAAAAGTGTAAGTAATTAATTGAATTTAATAATAGGAACTCAAGGAATTGTTGTAGTAAGTAGTGAATTTATAAAGGGTAGAATAAAAACTGGATGAATATATGATTCTACTATAAGATTAAAAATAAATAAATAATTGAATAAACAAATAAATAAATCAATGGATAAATGAATAGATTAATAAATAATAAAAAAATAGATGGATAAATAAATAAATAAAAGATTCACCTGCATGGGTCCAGCAGTGAAGCCCTCATTGCACGAACACTCAAATCCTCCATCCAAGTTGGTACAGGTTCCATTACCGCATATGTTCGTACCACTGTTACATTCGTTGTCATCTGGAACAAAAATTGTCAAGAAAAAACATACATCGAGATAATTATTATTCAATTGATATAATTGTTCCGTCTTTAGAAAACTTTCCAGTGGAAAACAACTCGACTTACATCCTAGTGACGATCAAATCAATTCAAAGTTCATTCATCAAAAAAAATAATCACAATACAAATTTGGATCTATAACATGTAAAGAACATAAACATGTAAAACGTTTTATGCATTGAATAATTTCCCAATATAGATAATTCTTCATGAATAAATATACATAAATCGTTTCGTAAGGCTAGGCGTACACCGGTTAGTCAAGACAAGACAAAACAAGATTAGTCACAGTACTTCACATAGTTGGTATGAAGCAGCACACACTGATGCAATGACTAATCGGTGTGTGTCGCTTCATAAGCAACTATGTGAAGTACTATGATAAAACGTGACTAATCTCGTGTTGTCTTGTCTTGACTAACCGGGGTACGCCTAGCCTAAGAATGGATACACATAACAATAATATAATTATTTTAACAAAATTTATTCTTTTCAAAAAAATAATGGCTCTTATCTTATCTTTAGTTCAAGATTAAGGGCCGTATTTATGAACGTTCCTTGAGGGTTCCTTTCCGAAAGGGACTCTTGAAAAGCGTTTCATGAATGAAAACAGCTAATTTTTCATTCATGAAACGCTTTTCAAGGCGCCCTTTCGGAAAGGAACCCTCAAGGAACGTTCAATAAATACGGCCCTTAATCTTGAACTAAAGATAAATACGGCCCAAAGTCTTGGCACTGAAACTGGGGTGAAAAGTGTGGGAAAATGTTGCTCACCAATACACCGTTTTCCAGTGGAGTCAAGGATGTATCCAGTGGGACATTCACATCTAAATGAGCCGTCAGTGTTGATACAATCACCACCGTCGCAGGCATTTGCCATGAAAGAGCACTCGTTGAGATCCTCTCCCGACTCCAAGCGACCTCTACCTTGCGGACACATGCGGTTGAACTCGTCTGCAACATTCAAGATCAACCAGTTGATCAATCAATCACACAATCTATCAATCTATCATTCAATCATTTAATTATTCAATTAATCAATCAATCAAGCTCAAACATACTGCTTTAGGCTAGGCGTACACCGGTTAGTCAAGACAAGACGAGATTAGTCACGTTTAGTCACAGTACTTGACATAGTTGCTTATAAAGCAACACACACCGATTCGTCATTGTATCGGTGTGTGCTGCTTCATAAGCAACTGTGTGAATTACTTGTCAAGACAAGACAAGACGAGATTAGACACGTTTAGTCACAGTACTTGACATAGTTGCTTATGAAGCAACACACACCGATTAGTCATTGCATCTGTGTGTGCTGCTTCATAAGCAACTGTGTGAATTATTGTGACTAAACGTATCTAGTCTCGTCTTGTCTTGTCTTGACTAACCGGTGTACGCCTAGCTTTACTGATTTTCTAATAAATCGATCTATCTATCTTCTCTTCAATTGCCGATTCATGAGCTCGGGATTTAGCAAAGTCCTCTAGACTAAAACGGGTGGCTACTGTAGCATCGACAAACGTTTGTCTAGACAGGTTAGAGGGTTAGCAGCATAGAGAGCCCTTAGTATATAGTGTCGAGGCTGAAGTTTGTCGATGCTAAGGTGGCACCCCGTTCTAGTCTAGGACTTGGCTAAATCCCGATCTCATAAACCGGCCCTAATTGAAGAGAAGATAGATAGATCGATAGAATGATGATGATTTATTAGAGAATCAGTGAAGCAGTAAAGTTTTGAGTCCGATCCCACACTAGAGGTCAAGTCTGAGAAGAAAGAAACCAATCTGAAAAAACAATCAGCTAGAATTTCCGTTCCTTTGCAACAATTTTTCACCGTGAGTGCCACATCCTTTTTTTGAAAATTGTCGAATAGAATTTAGGTGGTGAAACCTAAAGCATCAAAATCGGTTTCCTTCCACATAAAATTAGTTATCAGTGTACCTAGAACGTGCAGTACTGTTCCTGCACTAAGAAAAACTTATTTCACTCTGACTAATGGTAAAAAGTACTGATTCTTTTCGTAATAAGAGTGAAATTAAAAACTTAATCCACTCGAGAAACTTTTTCCACACGCCTCTGGCTCAAAGAAAACTGTTTCAAGTCACACATCATATTTTTCCTACAGTAGAATAATATTCTACTGTAGGAGTAATGTGTGTTACTCTGAGGTTTCAATTTACTGTATATTATACAGTAAATTAAAACCGGATCATAAATAACCTCAGAGTAACACACATTACCAATTATTCGAGTAAAATTATCAATGTCAATAAGAATAAACACTATTTTCATACATACTTTTACTCAAGGAACAGGTACTCATCTTGCATAGTCTTTGATAGAAGGCGACAAGGTTTAAACAGAAATTCAAGACAAGAATTCAAATAAAGTTTATGAGATAAAGTTTATAATTACCAGAGCCTTCCACAGGACATGGTTCACAATCTCTACCCCAGGCAGCACCCATCGAGCAGCAACATTCCTTAACGGTGATCATCTCTTTGCGAGCCACAGAGCACTGTTCTAAAACATGAAACACATTCACAAATAGCAGGATCCTTTTAACATGTCAGAAAACATATGTTTTACTCGGCCACCAGTACAATACTTAACCTACAAATGCTGAATCTCGCAGATTATTGAAAAGGTCTTTTAAAAAGTTATTCTTTGGAAGATCTTCTTTAAAAAGGTCTTTTGAAGACTTTAAAGGTCTTTAAGACTTTGAAGTTTGATTATTGTGTCAAAATCACTGTTTAATTATTACCGAAACAGCTGATTTCTGACAAGTTAAAAGGATCGTGACAAACAAAACATTCCAATTACGTACCAATCAACCAAAACACTGAATTCATTAGAGGTCATTAACCCTGGGAACGTAGGAAATCGCGAATTTCAAGGCCACACAAAATGTAGAATTCGAATGAATTTTTATTTTCCAAGGTCAGATACGACAACACAGAAATCGGTTCATCCTTTTTTATCATTTATTGAAGTTCATTCACCCCGGAGACGCAAAAAATCGCGAATTTCAAGGCCACACAAAATGTAGAATTCGAATGAATTTTTATTTTCCAAGGTCAGATACGACAACACAGAAATCAGTTCATCCTTTTTCATAATTATTTATTGAAGTTCATTCACCCCGGAAACGCAGAAAATCGCGAATTTCAAGGCCACACAAAATGTAGAATTCGAATGAATTTTTATTTTCCAAGGTCAGATACGACAACACAGAAACGAGTTCATCATTTATTGAAGTTCATTCACCCCGGAAACGCAGAAAATCGTGAATTTCAAGGCCACAAAAATGTAGAATTCGAATGGATTTTTATTTTCCGAGGTAGGTACGACAACACAGAAATCAGTTCATTCTTTTTCATCATTTATTGAAGCTCATTCACCCCGGAAACGCAGAAAATCGCGAATTTCAAGGCCACACATAATGTAGAATATTCGAATGAATTTTTATTTTTCAAGGTTAGATACGACAACACAGAAATCAGTTCATCCTTTTTCATCATTTTATTGAAGTTCATTCACCCCGGGAACGCAGAAAATCGCGAATTTCAAGGCCACACAAAATCTAGAATTCGAATGAATTTAGATTTTCCAAGGTCAGATACGACAACACAGAAACGAGTTCATCCTTTTTCATCATTTATTGAAGTTCATTCACCCCGGAAACGCAGAAAATCGCGAATTTCAAGGCCACACAAATGTAGAATTCGAATGAATTTTTATTTTCCAAGGTCAGATACGACAACACAGAAATCAGTTCATCCTTTTTCATCATTTATTAAAGTTCATTCACCCCGGAAACGAGAATCGCAAATTTCAAGGCCACACAGAATAATGTAGAATTCGAATGAATTTTTATTTTTCAAGGTCAGATACGACAACACAGAAACGAGTTCATCATTTATTGAAGTTCATTCACCCCGGAAACGCAGAAAATCGCGAATTTCAAGGCTATACACTCATTTTCAAGGTAGAATAATTCTAATGAATTCTTAGGCTAGGCGTACACCGGTTAGTCAAGACAAGACAAGACGAGATTAGTCACGTTTAGTCACAGTATGTCACATGCTTGCTTATGAAGCAGCACACACCGATGCAATGACTAATCGGTGTGTGTTGCTTCATAAGCATCTATGTGAAGTACTGTGACTAAACGTGACTAATCTCGTCTTGTCTTGTCCTGACTCACCAGTGTACGCCTAGCCTTATTGCGCTAGGACAGATACATCAACAGAGGCAAATTCAACAGCTTTTGAGCATTATTCATTGGAGACCATTCAGTCCATTATCAGGCTGACATTTCGGTCTGATACGCATGCATGTTCAGATTAGTAAATAGCACATAAAATGACAACATTGCCGGGCATTCCAATTTGGATTACGCAACAAGCTGGCCAGGGATCATTAAGGCGTACATCGGTTAGTCAAGACAAGACAAGACGAGATTAGTCACGTTTAGTTACAGTAATTCACATAGTTGCTTATGAAGCAACACACACCGATTCAATAACTAATCGGTATGTGTTGCTTCGTAAGCAACTATGTGAAGTACTGTGACTAAACGTGACTAATCTCGTCTTGTCTTGTCTTGACTAACCGGTTTACGCCTAGCCTTAGGATGAAAAACACAGTATTTGAACATCGATATGTGGTTTCAGATCAATTTTATACGGTAAAGTTCCAAAAATTTCTGAACATTGCCCCATGAAGATGCCGGATTTTCTTATTATTAAGCTAGATTGATTGATTCGTCCTGGTACAGCATCTATAGGCTTTTATAGTTTAAAGTTTAATTATTGAACAGAGGAATATTCAAAGTTAAAAATACATATGATTGTTTTTAATATAGGACAGGATACAGTATAATATACAGAGTGTTTCAGAAGTAGTGTCGAACATTTTAGGGTATTGTTCCTGGATGATAGGAGACTAGAGATGTCGTATTTGAAGTGTCCAAAACTCAGCGGTTATCCTTATAGCTGCCATTTTGTTTTTTCACTTAGGAATTTTTATCTTAAGAACGAAATGTTGTATTGATCTGAAATTTGGCATGAATATTAAATTTTATGCTATAAAGACTCAACTTTGGAAAATGAAATAAGAAATTTTCGATCTAAATTTTCAAAATGGTGGCCATTTTAAATTTTTGATGGAAAATTTCACGAAGACTAATTTCAATGTAAAATAAGATTTGGAAAAAAGTTATTATTGTACATTTTCTGTAATGTGAACGGTTTTCGTGAAATTTGCCATCAAAAATTTAAAGAAGGCTGCCATTTTGAAAATTTACATCAAAAGGATTTTATTTCATTTTTTAAAGTTGAGTCTTTATAGCATAAATATTCATGCCAAATTTCAGATCAATACAACATTTCGTTCTTGAGATAAAAACTCCCAAGTGAAAAAAAACAAAATTGCAGCTTTAAGGATAACCGCTGAGTTTTGGACACTTCAAATACGTCATTTGTTGTCTCCTATCATCCAGGAACAATACCCTAAAATATTCGACACTACTTCTGAAACACTCTGTATAGTACAGGATAGGATTTTATCAATCATACAATATCACCAATAATAATAATAATAATAATTCCGTGTAACCTGGCTGGCTGAGGTCTGGTGTCAGAGTTTTCAGGTCACTCCTAATCAGTTCAGGGTCTCTGACGTGACTTAACGACTGTTAAATAATAAATAGGCAATAGATAGCCTATAGGCTATGTATTTTGATTTGATGTATAATTTTGATATTTTGAATAAACTCCTCTGGTGGTGCTGTACCCACGACCAGAGAAATTAATATAATTATATTATTCAAGTTGTTCAGATGAGTCAAATAATGAGAAATACCTCTGAAAAATATGTCATAGCAAACGTCCTGCCTGACGTCGATGCATTTCATGCCATTGGGACTCAAGAGGAATCCATCGGGACAGTCGCAAATCACTCCGCCGTCAGTATTAATGCAGGCTCCTCCTTCACAGATGGTGGCGCTCTCCTGGCATTCGTTGATATCTGTGAACAATGTTTTTGGAGCCAGCTAATTATAAGGCTAGGCGTACACCGGTTAGTCAAGACGAAATTAGACACGTTTAGTCACAGTACTTCACATAGTTGCTTACGAAGCAACACCGACATTGCATCGATGTGTGCTGCTTCATAAGCAACTATGTGAATTACTGTGACTAAACGTGACTAATCTCGTCTTGTCTTGTCTTGACTAACCGGTGTACGCCTAGCCTAACACAAGCATAAAGCATTATAAGCCTAATGCTTTCTCCATGATACCTACAATAAAGTGTTCAGTGCATCTCAGTCTATCCAATCAAAGTTCTGTTAAAAGTGATTTTCAGTTTTTTTATAATGATTTTAATAGATTTTTTCGTAATTCAAACAGATTAAAATGAATTTATTTTTTATACAAATTGAAGTGATTTTTTTAATAGACAATACTATAGATTTTTTATAATAATTTTTTGTAATAATTATTTTTGACTTTGAAGCTGTTTAATACAACATAGTCTTCATGAGAATCTCAATCTAATCAAAGCTCTGATCCATCTGATTGATACTCCATACTGGTGATCAAGTGATTTACTTTTCCTTCCTTTCACATGTTGAATTCAGCAATTATATATCTCATTTCTTAAAAACTGTATGCTGTATAATTGAAAATTGTGATGATTTACCTGTATCGTTATGATTAGCCAAATGTAACTGTGCAAATGTTGCAAAGTGACTTTCGTATAAATTTGAAAGGGAACGGTTTTGACAGAAAAGTAGGTTCAAAATATTCTTGCAAAAACCTCTCTACTTTTACTTCGATTCTTTAAATGACCAATTCGTCATAAAGTCAACAATAATTAAGATTATCCCCCTCGTATACTTACTATAGCTGTGTGAAAATTAATCATAATGTTGTATAAATGAATAAGGGCCGGTTCATGAGCTCGGGATTAAGCTAAGTCCTAGACTAAAACGGTTGGCCACCGTCGCATCGACAAACGTTAGCCTCGATACTATGTACTAAGGGCTCTCTATGCTGCTAACCCACTAACCTATCGAGACAAACGTTTGTCGATGCTACGGTAGCCACCCGTTTTAGTCTAGGACTTGTCTAAATCCCGAGCTCATGAACCGGCCCTAAGTTTTCATAATTTTATATGGTACCGTACCTTCACAAGCCGTTTTCTGTGCGTTGAGTCGATATCCCGATATGCAGGTGCAGAGGAACGAGCCCATCAAATTCTGACAGTGACCAGGAGGAGGGCAAGTCCCAGCTATCTGCAATAAAATTGAATTGTTTCTCCAGATCTCAAACAAGAAATACTAAGAACTTAGACAAGAGATAAAAACTATACAAGCAAGAGATATTACAAGGCCACAAAAAATTGTGAATGGTCATCAAATTCTGACAGTGTCCAGGAGGAGGACAAGTCCCAGCTATCTGCAATGAAATTGAATTGTTTCTCCAGATCTCAAACAAGAAATACTAAGAACACAAACAAGTGATACAAAACTATACAAGCAAGAGATATTACAAGGTCACAAAAAAGAACCAGCAGGCTATATCTTGTCAGTGACCCTCCGTTACCCGCGCGAGCGCCTGTTTCTCTATAATTGTTTCGCGTGCGGTACTATTCTTCATGTATTTCTATTGAATTATTAGTATGATCACTCTAACAATGTGTTTGTAATTGATGTAAACCATGTGGAGATGAACACACAAACTCAGAACATTGAATTATTCAATAAAATTAAAATTAATATTGAATATCAAAGCTTCATTCCAATAACAAAAGAAGTAAACTGTAATTTTGGTTGCAATTTCAGAGTAGATAATAATATTCTATAATGATTACAATCAGCAGTAATCTGAATGAACAAATTGGAAAAAAGTTTCATCTATCTATATATTATATAGAAGCGAAATGGCACTCACTCACTCACTCATTCATTCATCAGCAGAACTAAGAATCTACTGAACCAAATGCGTTCAAATTTGGCATGCATGTTCAGTTAGAGCTTTAGACGCGCACTAAGAAAGGATTTTGAAAACAACCCGAAGATACGCCCAATATTCGCGTTTTTCTAGCTATTTTGTGCGTTTTCTCATCTTTTTCTAACAGCTTGATGCTAACATTAAATCGAATGGTCAGCTATTCGAACATTGGACTTTCTGACAAAAACGTTTCTAGTGAGTGGTTCTTGAGCACCAGGCCAAGGAACAACTAGTTTTATTCGAACTATAAATTGAATGATAGTGTTACTGGTCACCTCTTGGCACTCGTCGACGTCTCGACAGTGCTGATTGTCGGTGGAGAGGACGTAGCCCTGCGCACACTCGCACCGGAACGAGCCAATCGTGTTGCGACACCGGCCGTTGCGACACAGGAACGGCATCGTGTGACACTCGTCCACATCTGCTCACAAACACAAAACATTTCAGACACACCAACTTCTAATTAACGCAAAAAATCATTATGACCCTATGAAAAATGTTAACAATGGATAATATGATCAGAATTTAGTCTACTTTTACGTGATAATTAATAAACTTGAACATTGAAGTTCATTCACCCCGGAAACGCGGAAAATCGCGAATTTCAATGCCACACAAATGTAGAATTCGAATGAATTTTTATTTTCCAAGGTCAGATACGACAACACAGAAGTCAGTTCATCATTTTTCATCATTTATTTAAGTTCATTCACCCCGGAAACGCAGAAAATCGCGAATTTAAAAGCCATACACTCATTTTCAAGGTAGAATTCTAATGAATTCTTAGGCTAGACGTACATCGGTTAGTCAAGACAAGACAAGTCGAGATTAGTCACGTTTAATCACATTACTTCACATAGTTGCTCATGAAGCAGCACACACTGATGCAATGACTAATCGGTGTGTGTTGCTTCATATTTAAGCAACTATGTGAATTACTGTGACTAAACGTGACTAATCTCGTCTTGTCGTGTCTTGACTAAACGGTGTACGCCTAGCCTTACTCTGTAACTATTAATCGTAGAAAACTTTTCTAAAAACGAGAAAATTCAGCTAAAAAGCGCTACCGCACGCACAGGTTTATTTACATCTCTCCTTTCCCTGAACAGACCATGGTGAAAAAGTTACTTTCGATGTTGTTTCTCTTGAAATAAGACAGTTTGAAAAATGAATGAATGGGTTTATTTTGGCCTGTAATCCCTTATCAAACTAAGAAATTTGTCAAACGTAGGCTATAGCAAAGTATAAAATAAATAAATAACCCTTTCATTGCGCAAATTTTACAAACTATATACATAGTAATTACAAATTCAATTATTTTCATCCTTTGCAATTCAGCAGCTGCTGGGGTATCCTGTTTAGATTTAAATGAGTTTTTTTCGTTCCGAGCTTAATCTCTTCATTTCAGCTTCTCAATATTTCATTCTTTGTAGAGTCAGACTTGTTTGTACACGTCTTTCATCCTCTCCCATTCCTTTCTTTCTCGAGCGACTCTCTGCCACGTTGCTCCGCTGGCGAAGTATAACAGTATAATATTATAGTACAGTATTGGGTTACATAAATCCATCGAATTAACTTATCCTCTAGCCTATTTCTATAGTTTTACCCTTAGACCATGTATAGAATAGACACGGCCCATGCTATAAAATAATGTTGAAGCAAACATGAATTGGCTGATTAGGGCAAATCATTATAGTCGAAACTATACGAGAGTTATTGGGGCAAGACCACAAGTCACAACTATACGAGCGTTCATTGCTTTCGTATTATAGGCTACACTAACAGTACTATATCATGTACTACTGTATAGTACATAAACCATGCGACGGCCCTTGAATTTATAGTGTAGTCGTGCATTAAGTATCTCAACAGCTGATATAATCTTGTCTCTCTCGTACTCGCTCACTCGCTAGTTCACTCGTAGTTCACTCGCTCTCACTCTCTCTTAGGGGCAAGAACAGTAGAGATGTTTGCTTCAAAGACTTCTTATGTTAAGATAGGGAACACCGTGTCTATTCTATACATGGTCTAAGGTTTTACCGATGCAGTCGTTATTGTGACTGAGCTTGAAGCCAGGAAAGCAGTGACACTGGAAGGAGCCGATGGCGTTGACGCAGGTGCCGTTGTTGCAGATGTTGGCATGGCGCTGACACTCGTCCACGTCAACACAGGTGTCACGTGACGCTGTCAGCTGATAGCCGTTGTGACACACGCACTGGAAGCTGCCCTCGAAGTTGTTGCACGTGCCATCCGAGCAAACGCCCGGCTTCTCCAAGCATTCGTCCAGGTCTGACAACACAACACAGACAATCGCTATTTCAATTGCCTAGGCCTATATCGATGATAAATCGAAGACAAATACGGTTAATTTAACCATATTTTCAACGGAGTAGAATTGTTTCAACAATTTGAAATGTGTGCACAACCAGCTGATATTTAAAAAAATTATGCCATTAGTATTTTTTACTACCAGATATAGCAGGATCCATTTAACTTGTCATAAAACATAATTATGATCGACGAGCATAAGATCACAATACTTAACCTACAAATGCTGAATCTCGCAGATTATTAAAAAGGTCTTTTAAAAAGTTATTTTTTGAAAGGTCTCCTTTAAAAAGGACTTTTGAAGACTTTAAATGTCTTCAAGACTTTCAAGCCTTTTGATTATAGTGTCGAAATCACTGTTTAATTATTACTGGAACAGCTGATTTCTGACAAGTTAATTGGATCCTGCTATATTAAATTTTACCGGGTGATAAATCGAGCACAGCAACATATTGGGATCGACGACTAACTTGAAATGAAGAATTGAGACAGAATAGTGTTGGAAAGCTTTGAATTGCATTGATTTTATTTGAAAAACTATCATTTTTCTTAGATGTTATTCAAGATAATATTTTGTAGACAAAATTTATGAAGTGCACTCCGAGTTTTTATCAATGAGGCAAAAGGTATTAATTTGGTATTGAAAAATAATGTTTTTAAATATCAGCTGGTTGTGCACACATTTCAAATAATTGTTAAAACCTTTCTACTCCGTTAAAAACAGGGTTAAATTGACCGGTGCTGATTGATTGATTAAATTTTTCCAGCGGTTGAATTTTTTTTACATAGACATCAGATAAATATTTTAACATGTGTTGAAAATTTTATCAGGGTGCTCAATATCATTAGTGACAGGGTGCCCAATGGAACATAAGACCATTAAAGACCCTTATTATTGACTCCATCGTCAATTTTTCTGCGTACGCTTCGATGACATCGGACCAATCACAGAGCACTTCCATAATTTAAGATCATTTCAGAACAATCCCAAAATTACGCCATACATCGGTGTTTCCAGTTTTTCTATATTGCCAGATTGGGAATATAGCAGGATTCTTTTAAATTGTCAGAAAACAGCTGATTGATGTACGCTCGTTTACTAACGTAAAATAGCCCCAACGTACTTTTGGATACCCCATTTCAACAACCAGGGATTTACTTTCTGTTTACAACAGTCAGGGATTACTTTATATTGTGTGAGGAGATAATATTATAAGGGAGACTGATAATATCTCTCACCTGTACATTCTCTCATAGTAACAGCCAGCTTGTAGCCTTCCGGACAAATGCAGTCGAAGCTTCCCACTGAGTTGACGCACTGTGCATTGCCCCGACACGGACTGGGAATTCGCTGGCACTCGTTCTCATCTTGAAAATAAAACAGACAAACTTCTATTAATCATACTAGGCTTTGGATAGTATTGATACGAAAATATGAATATTATTAAAATGAATGAAATATTTTATTTGCCATTTTACAAACATTATTTGAATAACAATTCACAATACAAATGGAGAGAAAAAAATCAATTATAAATGTTATTATTGAAATGTTAATATAATTATTGCAATTCCGTTACAGCAGAATAATGAAGACACGAATAGCTTATTGCACATTTGCTCGGATATAATCTATAAAAATGCTATTATTTTATTAATGCACATTTTGTAATTTATTAATTTCATAGTGACAAACTTTTATCAATCATACTAGACTTTGGATAATATTGATACGAAAATATTAATATTATTGAAATGTTAATATAATTATTGCATTTCCGTTGCATCAGAATAATGATAACACGAATAGCTTTGCACATTTGTTCGGATATAATCTATGAAAATGCTATTACTTTATTAATGCACATTTTGTATTAATTTATTAATTTCGTAGTAATAAACATATTTCTAAACATTGGAAATAGAAGACAAAAAGGCAGTTACACAAAAGCGGAGAGATTGATTGATTGATTGGTCGAATGCCTTTAGTAAAGAGAAGGAGAAGGAGGAAAAGATGCGAGTGAGATGAAAGAGGGGAGAAGGAAGGTTTTTGTAGAGGTGATTCATAGAAAATGAAGGAGGATGAGGAGGAGGGAGAATGGAGAAATGGAGTAAGTAGAAAAAAGATAAGTGAGGAGAAGGAATGGAAGAAGAAATGTTGAGATGAAAATAATAAATAAATGAAAATAATACTTAATAATGAAAATAACAAAAAGGCAGAGGAGAGAGGAGAAGGAGGCAGGGAGAGGAGAAGGAGGAGAAGGAAAGGAAGAAAAAGGAGGAAAATCGGAAGGAGAAGTAGTAGTAGAATGAGGAGGAGAAGAAGGAGAAGGAGAGGAGAAAGAGAATAAGGAGGAGAACGAGGAGTAGTAGGAGGAGGAGGAAACGGAGAGGGAGAAGGAGAAAGAGGACGAGGAGGAAGAGAAGAAGAAGGAGAATGAAGAGTAGTAGGAGGTGGAGGAGGATGAGGAGGAAGAGGAAAAAAGGAAGAAGGAGGAGGAGGAGAAGGAGAAGTAGGAGAAGAAGAAGAAGAAGAAGAAGAAAGAGGAGAAGGAGTAGAAGAAGAAGAAGAAGAAGAAGTAGAAGAAGAAGAAGAAGGAGAAGGAGGAGACGAAGTAGAAGAAGAAGAAGGAGACGAAGAAGAAGAAGAAGAAGAAGAAGAAGAAGAAGAAAAAGTAGAAGAAGAAGAAGAAGAAGAAGGAGGAGGAGGAGGAGGAGGAGGAGAAGAAGAAGAAGAGAAGAAGAAAAAGTAGGAGGAAAGAGGAGGAGAAGGAGAAGGAGTAGGTAGAGGAGAAAAAGAAGAAGGAAGAAGAAGAAAAGAAGAAGGATGAAGAAGAAGAAGAAGAAGAAGGAGGAGGAGTAGGAGGACGGGAAGGAAGAAAACAAGGAGGAGAACGAGGAGTAGCAGTAGAAGTAGAAGGAGGAGGAGGATGTTCATTGGACAACTAGCACTATGCCTCACCGATGCACTGATGCGAGTCGTGGTCGGGCACGAATCCGCGATGGCAGTGGCACTCGAAGCTGCCGGGCGTGTTCATGCAGGCGCCGTGGCCGGAGCACATGCTCGGCATCAGCTGGCACTCGTCGATCTCCTCGCTCTGATTGGTCAGCGGGTTCATCACGCGGCCGTTCGGCAGCGGCGAGCCGCACAACACTGTGTACTCGCCTGTGAGAAAAACATTGGAGTTTTATTACCTAAAAATTCTGAATCTCACAGATTATTGCAAAGACTTCAAAAAGGTTTTCTCTAAAATGTCTTCTTTTAAAAGCTCTTTTAAAGAATTTGAACGTTTTTAAGACTTTTTGGCAAAAAAACGAAAAAGAACAGAATTAAGCCAATTTTTGCCAAGATTGTGTAGCTTAAAAAATGTTAGATTGCAAGACCAGTGGAAGTTTATAATGTATTAAATAAATTATATGTATCCAAATTACATAATATTACGAATCCAAAACTACAATACATTTTTCAAGCACACTTCATGTATAAAGTGACTGGACTATAAATTATGATTCGAATAAAACTAGTTGTCCCTTGGCCTGGTGTTCAAGAACCACTCACTAATAAGGTTTTTGTCAGAAAGTCCGATGTCCGAACAGCTGACCATTTGATTCAATGTTAGCATCATTGAATCAAATTGTCAGCTGTTCGGACATCGAACTTTCTCACAAAAACGTATCTGTAGTCTGTGCAAACCTTAGAATGCAGTAAGCGATTAAATGGCAATGCTATTTGTTATGGGGATATGGAAGCGCTGTTGCCATGTTTTGCTTATTCGTTTATTACTCCTCACTCACAGCTGTTCGCTCTCTTTTCCGCTCTTTCTCTTTTTTTGTTTACATTTATTATTCTATCAAAACTACATAAATGAGAAAATATTAGCACACCCAAAGACAGAATTAATTTAGAAAGCATTTTTCAACATTCAGTTCTTTTAGGGCCGTATTATCAATCACAGTTTAAAAGTCGTTCAACTAAAACTACCTTCGGCTCTTGATATACGACCGGCATTAATTTTCCTGCGCATGCGTTAATGAAACTTGACCAATCATAGATGATCACAGTGCTCTGTGATTGGTCCGACGTTATTGACGCATACGCAGAAGAATTAATTCCGGTCGTATATCAAGAACCGAAGGTAGTTTTAGTTAAACAGTAAATTTATTTGAGCTTTACAGTATGATTGAAATACCGTAGGCTATGGAGCAAACAATCAATCAAAAGAAAAAAAAATAACAATCATGGTTTAGTCCATAGTTTTAAATCACTATCAGAATGTCAGTGCAGACTTGACTAGCGCTACCTAGTAATAGCGGCAAAATTTGGTACTCCAGTCATTGGAGCCGACTGCATAGAATGTCAAGTTTTGAATACTTACTACTCCGAGTTGGTTTTGCTGGCTACTGTGCAATCCGGCAACACTGCGCCCCATAAACGTAACACTGCAATCTAAGGTTTGCACAGACTATAGTTCTACAATCTATAGTTTGCACAGACTATAGGTTGTACAGACTAAGATTTGGACTATATAGCAGGATCCAATTCAACTTGTCAGAAATCAGCTGTTTCAAAGAGCGATATCACAATACTTAACCTTCAAATGCTGAATTTTGCATATTATTGAAAAGGTATTTTAAAAAGTTATTCTTTAAAAGATCTTCTTTAAAAAGGTCTTTCAAAGACTTTAAAGGTATTTAAGACTTTTAAAAGCCTTTCGATTATTGTGTCGAAGTCACTGTTTAATTATTACCGACACAGCTGATTTATGACAAGTTAAATGGATCGTGCTATACAGTGAAGTTCCACTCACGAGTGCCGGTAGCGGGACACGGTTCGCAGTTGTGGCCCCAGGCAGCTCCCATCGAGCAACAGCAGACGATCTTCGTTTGTTCGTTGGACATGGGGGACGAACATTTGCCGCCCGCAAACTCCATGTAACACTCCTCTTTACGCATGTCGACGCAACCCTCTAATCGAATAAATAAACAAATTATTAAAGAAATTCAAAATTATTGTTAGTTAATAGTTTTTTAGACTATTATATGGGGCAGAGAGTGCAGGATTTGATTTTGGATGGAGTGCAAGGACGTGGTAGATCGAAGATGAGATGGAAAGACAGTAGAATAGCAGCGGACATGCAGGAGAATGGTTGGAGGAGAGAGTAAGCATTGGACAGAGTGTTGTGGAGAAGCAGACTGCAAAGAAGGAATGCCGACCCCATTTAAATGGGATGAAGGCAAAGCCAAAGAAAAAGAAGAAGAATAATAGCTTTTTGGACTCACAATTTCAGTAAGATGAATCAACAACACTTAGGGCTGTATTTATGAACGTTCCTTGAGGGTTCCCTTCCGAAAGGGCGCCTTGAAAAGCGTTTCATGAATGAAATCAGCTGATTTTTCATTCATGTTACCCCGGTCGTACACCGAAGCAATAAGCAATAGGCAACTAGCAACATATGGATCATATGATTGTCTACTATATATAGCAGGAGCCAATTAACTTGTCATAAATCAGCTGATCCAGTAATAATTAAACATTGATTTCGACACAATAATCAAAAGGCTTGAAAGTCTAAAGAACCTTTAAAGTCTTTAAAAGACCTTTTTAAAGAAGACCTTTCAAAGAATAACTTTTTAAAAGACCTTTTCAATAATCTGCGAGATTCAGCATTTGTAGGTTAAGTATTGTGATATTGCTCTTTGAAACAGCTGATTTCTGACAAGTTGAATTGGATTCTGCTATACAAACCAATAGTTCAATGCACACCGAAACAGCTGCTTTAGGTGTGCATTGGACTATTTGTTTCTATAGAGTAGACGATCATATGATCCAAATGTTGCTTATTGCCTATTGCTTATTGCTCCGGTGTACGAGTAGGTTGCAACTGTTTGAGAAAATGCCTTCATATATTGGAGCAAAGCTCTACAATCACTTGCCCACTGATCTGAAATCTCTTTCATGTACTAAGATATTTAAGAATGAACTATACCGATTCCTTGTTGCAAATGCGTACTATAGTGTTAATGATTTTTTGTACCTGCCTTGTTAATGTTTCAATTTGTGTTTTATTTTGTGTTTGCATTCAAACTGTTTTAAAATGAAAATTTTGACGATATTCAAATGTTTATTGTATGATGTACTGTGTTGAATAAATAAATATCTTATCTTATCTTATCTTATCTTATCTTACGAGCTGCCTTAGATTAAGTCCTGTGAACGTGTGAAAAACAAGTTCAAAGTGTTTCATTTTGAATTACAACATACGTAACATTTTCTTTTAAATTTAGATTCGTTTTATTTCCATTAATACATAGAAATAATTAAATAAAATAAAAATGAATAAATACAGTCGACTTCTTTTTTACCCAATAAATAAAAATCAGTAAATACAAAAACAGTGCTATTGGTTATGAATAAATTTTTTAATAAATATAACACAAATAAAAATGTCGCAAATACTCACTACTGTTTGGTAGAGGCATATATTTATCAGGACATATGCAGCGATAGCTACCAGGCTCATTGACGCATTCACCCACACCACAGATGTCTGGCTTTTCAGAGCATTCATTTATATCTGCAAAAATCAATAACAATTATTTTCATAGAATCAAAACAAAATTCAAATCAATAATTTTAACTCATATTCAAACTGGAGGTCGGTAACAGTGTATGCTGGGCTTGCGGCTAGTCTGCTACAACAATGCAACAGTTTCCGTCTGCTTTGCATGTCACTTTTGAGCGATTTTAGATTATTTTGTGTGAATTTTAAAGACAGTAAAAAGGGTGTAAGTAACCTCCAGCGGTCACCTATCACTCAAGCTGCCATAATCTCAGCCAATATTGGTCCAATATCAACAAATAAGGTTTTAAAGATTTGTAATTGTATTTACTAAAAAAAAGTTATTCTTGTAAAATTTTCGTAATATCAACGGTTTCCAAGTTATTCAAGAAACAAAATTTTAAATGGCCGCCATTTTGTTTTATGGTTTTGAAAAATTGTCATAATTTTTTTTGTAGATTTGTCTGGTTGTCATAAATGTTGGTGCAAAGTTTCAATTCCATATGTTTCACCATTATTGAGATAAAAAATAATAAGTGAAAAAACAAAATGACAGCTGTGTGAGTAACTAAGGACTTCTGGACAATTTAAATATGATATTTAGATATGGTTTTTACCCAGGAACAATGCCCTAGAGTATTGGTAGGGAGTTCTGAAACACCCTGTTTTTAAAAGCCAAATGGCACTCACTCACTGACTGACTGATAAATCAGCAGAACTAAAAATCTACTGAACCAAATGCGTTCAAATTTAGCATGCATGTTCAGAACCCTTTAGACGCGTACTAGAAACGGATTTTGAAAACATCTCAAAGATGTGTCAATGGGGGCGGAGCCGCTTTAAAATATCAAAATTTATCTAAAATCGTCAAACTTACCAACACAGAATACGTTGGTACTATCCAGCCTGAATCCATCGTTACATGAGCACATGAAGCTGCCGAATGTGTTGGTGCAATGGCCGTTAGTGCACATACTATCATGCTCCTCACACTCATTGATATCACCTTCTACTAGCTGAAACAAATTATTGAAAAGTAATTTTTATTCTTCGAGAAATGGTTATAGAGAGTGATAATATTCAATCAGATTCCGATAAGATCTCGCTAAAGGTGGGTTTTCGTTACTGTGACCGAGTGCCGCAGCGGAGCCCGACCCAGCGTTGCCAGATTTAATTGATGAAAAATCTCCACTATAAATAGTTGGGATTCTTCATTAATTGCATCTTGCAACGCTGGGTCGGGCTCCGCTGCGGCACTCGGTCACAGTAACGAAAACCAACATTGAGATGATTGCGAATCAAAGGATGAATTTATCAAAGAAGATTATATTGGAAACTATCGCCCGATGCTGAGCTCCGTGTCCCTGGGAGGAATGCGATACGTCATCGAAAACCATTTTTTGCAGTGCATTATAGTGCTATCTTCATCTCTTCGCTTCAGCTGTCAGGGACACGGAGCTTAGCATCGGACAGTATACATATGCTACTTAAAGAATGTCTCCTTGGAGAGTCTTATGGAAGGCACCAGGGAGCTGACGAACATAACCTCATCTTCTAGGGAGTAGAAGTAAGAGAAATCAGGGAAGTAGGATGTCAATCAATATTATCGGACCTAATTTTGGCGCTGTATTTGAAAACATCTACATAACTTCTACCCAAATCAGCCTAAACACACAAAATCCGACAAAACTGTTGTATTTTGCCGTGAATATCAACTATATTCTCTCAACAGCTTTGATTTATACCGCAAAAGATACCATAAACTTTCAAAACTCTTCATGAAAACTAAATTTAACATGATGGCTCTGAATTCAAATACAGCGCCAAGACTAGGTCGCCAATAATAATGGCCGACATCGGTCCAGAGTGTATTCGGCCAATGAGATCGAGACACAGCATGGACATCTTTAGACAAAACTCAAGAAGGCCATGGACACAGGCTTCACCCTTTTTTTAACATAGGGAAGATACGATTCTTCCACTCCATCAATGACAGCCCCCTGGAAGGAACCATCATATTTTAGATTCATATTGACAAAAAAAATACAGTAAAACCTGTCTAAGACGGAACGCGACCGGAATGAAAAATATTTTCCGTTTTAGAAGGTTTCCGGCTTACAAAGGTACTTTTGCCTTCATACTAAATTCCTTGGGACCAGAAAAACCATTCCGTCTCAACAGGTTTCCGTCTTACACAGGGTCAGACTTAGACAGGTTTTACTGTATTAGTCCATCACTGTGAATAAGAAATTTTTCAGACCATGTCTAGTTGTCTAGCTTAGTGAAAAAATGAATAAATAAAATTCGTGAATAAAAGCAAGGGTGCACTGACAGTGACAGTGTTCGGCTTGTATCCAGGCCCGCTGGGACAGAGGGTGCGGTACTCGTCGGTGGTGGGGGAAGGACAGGGCTCACAGTAGCTGCCCCACGCCTTGCCCACGCTGCAGCAGCACGCCGACTTGGACACCGGACTGCCCGTCTCCATCGAACACCTGTGTCGCCCCGGCAGGATCTCCTCCACGCTCAGGTAGCACTGCGACTCGCGTTTGTCTGGCGAACCAAATTCAAAAGTTCAGTTGAAGTAACGACTTGTATTTCACTGTAAATAATTAATGCTATTACAGAGTGGCGCATAAAGTACGGATGTTTTTCAAAGTGTTATAAGAAAGTTAATTTGAATCATACATTCGTCTTCCCAACACCAAAATACTAAGTAAATAACCCAATTTGAGAATTTGTATGAAAAACACTTGAGTATATTTCAAAAAGTACATAGAAAAGATGGCGCCCTTAATGCGTTAATGCTCATTAAAAGCCTCAAATTCGTCCTTAACTTTTGATACAGCAGCAAATCATTCATGTATTGCAGTATTCAAATCTTCAATGTAACGATATTTACGATAGTAAACTTGAATTTCAAGTTAAGAAGAATCTCATGCCAATAAGCTCGTCTTGAAACTTTCTGCTGAAGCTCCGTTGAACGACGATTGCAGAATTCATTTTATTGGAAATATTGTTCAACATCAAATACGCGTTTTTGCAAGGTCAATTGCGCCTTTGATACTAAAACTGGATACTTGAACCTACAAAATGGTGTCGCTCTGCGGTCACAGACAGCTCTAGTCCACCGATACTATCCTACTCAAATTCATCCATTCTTTTTGCGCCACCCACTCACCCAGTATAATCTAATCTTATCATTCTACACCAATATTCTTTCGCTTTCAGTTTCGGATATCATAGCACTTCTCCTTATCAGAGCTTTCAAGGTATAATCATACACATTTTTAATAGTTCTCTAATAAGTGATTAATAAATGAACGTACCAATACAAGCGTTGCCAGCCGGCACCAGTTGATAGTTGGGAGGACATTCACAGATGAACTTGCCCTGAGTGTTGATGCACTTTCCATACAAGCACGCCTGCGGACTTTCACACTCGTTTATGTCGGTACAATTGCCTGCAAAAGCAATTTTATCCATATAATACATAATGAAAACACTAGGATGTAGTCAAAAAAATATCACTGTATTTGGTAGAATTTACAAACATGTTTCGGCATCATTGTGCCATCTTCAGTGTACTAAGAAACTATTTCATTTACATAAAATTTCCAGAGAATAGGAGAAAAATACTACGAAACATAGATAAAAAATACAAAACAGAAAGTGATGCCTCATTGAAAAATCGTGTTGAGGCATCATAAGTGTTAATAAGTAAAATAATTTGATTTTGCAATAAGTTTAATAGGATCTATTGATACATTCAAATTTACAATGCATGAAAATTTTCCAAGTTTAAGTGAACATTTCATAGTTGAGTTATAACTATATAATCATAGAACTATATAATTATTGTGGTGTCACAAATGATTTTTATTAGTAAGGTAATCAGATGTTAAAAAACAAACCTTGTTGATTATGAATCTTGTTATTTGGAAGTTAGTTTATTTTTGAGAGTTGAAATGTAGAGTTGATATAATTGAGTTGAAATAGAAAGGTCATGTAAAGAGAAAATAAATAATTGAGAATCATGAAATAATTGATTTAATTTTAATATTGCAGTGAAGTGCTTCATTATATAGCCTACAACTATGATTAGGATATGAGAAAAAACATTACTTTTCTCTTTTAGAGACAGATGTCATCATAAGTATATGACCTATGAATAGTATTATCAAGTGACCAATCAAGGGAGAGAGGCGGAGCTTGGAGGCGTGTCTGTAAAAATTGAAGCTGTAAATCACCCAGTAACTGCAGCCATCTACCGGTCGAATTCAGAACTAGCTGAGTCATTCATTGCTGACCTATCACGAGATAGTAAGCGGAGTTTGGAGGCTACATGATTTACAAATTAGGCTACGATTCATGGGAGAATTTTAGACACAGTTCAAGCATTGTTCAAGTATTTTCATTGCTCAATAAATAAATAAATAAAATATTCGTCTTGGAAAACACAATAAATGATTGAATCACCGTTTCTGAAATATGTTTGAATTGTTTTCATAATGAAAAAATTACACCCCATTAACCTATCATCTATTTATCCTTCTCTATTCTATCTATCTTCTTCTATATAATTATATAGAATATAATGAATAAATTTGTTTTGATTCACCTCCAGAATTGTCAAGTTGATATCCTTCATTGCACTCGCATCGAAACATGCCAAAAACATTTTCGCAGCGTCCGAATACACACAGGTTGTTGAACATTTGACACTCATTTATGTCTGTAACAGAAAAGTACCACAAAATATCATTAGCCTACAGTTGCCCAGAGAAGTGACTGTTCCATAATATATAAATAACAATCATCGACACTACAACTTGATGTTTTCTGTTTTTGATATTGAATTAGTACATAAAATAAATATTCAAGTAGGCTACACTGTTAGGGAAGTTCTCTGTTAAATTAAACTGAAGTGAAGAGGAGCAGAGCTTAGTACTACTTGTGAACGAGCGTTGTGATTGGAAGTTGAATGGCCTATCAAGGTGAATGACTGCCATTGGCCAGGACAAGCCTTTTTGTGGGAGTGGCTTTCCTAGACCAATGACAGTCGTTCAACTGGATAGGCCATTCAACGTCCAATCACAGTGCTCGGTCACGTGTAACTATAAATTTTGCTGCTTTTCACTCTGGTTTGTCTTGAGTTTTACTCAAGTAAAACTTACTCAAGTAAAACTTAAGACTGTAAGGCGTACACCGGTTAGTCAGGACAAGACGAGATTAGTAACGTTTAGTCACAGTAATTCACATAGTTGATTATGAAGCAACACACATGAACCGGCCCTTAGAATACTTATAATAGTTTATGTAATAGTTTCCTATCGTTTTTGGTATTACTAAGTCAGTTATCTCACCAACACAAGAGGTCTCGCTGTGATCGTCGGGATGCATGAATCCCATTTCGCACTCGCAGCGAAAGGAGCCCGGGTAGTTGAGGCAGTGGCCGTTCTCGCACAGACCCTGCTCGTCGAGGCACTCGTCCACGTCCTGGCACGAGTAGCCGTCGCCCTTGAAGCCGCCGTCGCACACACACTGCAAATCACAGGGCTTGATAAGGATTGTATCCAATGACTTTCAATGTGTTGCTTATGTTTTGAGGGGGAATAACTCTGGTCTTAGTACAAGGTGGGGCAGTCAAACCGCACGATTTAAGACAGTTTATTCGCTGTGTGCACGTCGGTGGTGGGGATAATAAAATCGACACCTGCGCTCACGTGGAAATTTATTGAACGAAAAAGTTTAGTTCAACATGAGAAAGAATCGGGAATAAGCATTTACAAAGCATTTAAATTATTGTCGTATTCCTAATTGTATAAATACCGTTCACAATAGTAATTGCGGCTTCTATTCCTTCCATATTTCCAAACATAAAGTGATTCAACAAAGAAATCGGATCTCAGCTTTGAATTAATCGAGTGAAAAAGCCAGTTTAAAAGCATATATGATTGATTTGAAGTCTCGCGCCCATAATCCATTTCGGAATATTGACCAATGGGAATGAACTCAGCTGTGGATAAGCTACTTCGTCTGCTCAGTCTGTTTGAAACATAAGCTTCAAAGTTGATTATAATAATGTTCAAGAACATGCGATATGTTAATTTTATCATTCTAAATATAATTCCGCAATCGATAAGTAGGAAAAATAGCGACAGGGAATTCTATTCCAATTATAAACTAATTTTTACGTACATAAGCCTATCCTTTCCCATGTTAATCTACCCTCGTAGATTCATACGATTATCCGCCAGAGCGCAACACGGTAGATGCACACAGCGAATAGCCTAATAAATTTCAAAAAATCGGATGGAAAATAACCGAGATATGGCTATTTGAAGATTATCACCTCTGTGTTTCTTCATTTCTTCAGCAGTGACAAGAGAATAAATTTATGAATGTAAAGCATATGATTGCCTATCTTTGTCACTCGAACGTTCTCAAATTATAGCAGGATCCATTTAACTTGTCATAAAACATATGATCGACGAGCATAATGATCACAATACTTAACCTACAAATGCTGAATCTCGCAGATTATTGAAAAGTTCTTTTAAAAAGTTATTCTTTGAAAGGCCTTCTTTAAAAAGGTCTTTTAAAGACTTTAAAGGTCTTTAAGACTTTCAAGCCTTTTGATTATTGTGTCGAAATCACTGTTTAATTATTACTGGAACAGCTGATTCCTGACAAGTTAATTGGATCCTGCTATAACTATCATATTTTCACATTCATGAAAATCATCAATTGGTTGTTCCATCCAATAATAAGTTGAGAACGTTCGAGTGACAAAGATAGGCAATCATATGTTTTGCATTCATAAATTTATTTTCTTGTCACTGCTGAAGAAATGAAGAAACACAGAAGTGCTAATCTTCAAATAGCCATATCTCGGTTATTTTCTATCCGATTCTCTGAGATTATATTCCATTTTATTCAGAATGAAATTTTCTACATTTTTGTATAACAAAGGTTTTTCGTAAAAAGCAATATTCCTCCAGTAAAATCGAATTGAAAATTTTAGTCGGCCGCCATTTTGGAAAAAACATATTGGAATTTATTGATATCTGTATTTTGTAAAACACACCTTTAATTATACCCCTACCAAATTCAATGAAAAATCTTGTTTTTTAACGAGATATGATGAAAAATATTACAAACACAAAATGGCGGATTACAGGTGAACTAAGGAGAAATCAGCATTTTGCCAACGACATTTTCTGTTTGTTTTGACTTGTAGAATACCGTGGTAGTACTGGAGTCACTATTTTTTGGGACACCCTGTATGTAATCTATGTAGGATGTAATGTAGTGGATTTTTTTTTTTGAAGAAGAACTGAGAGGCCAGCTTTCATTACCTTGAAAGATCCGTCCGTGTTGATGCACTGGGCATTCTGGTCACATCCGCCATTGTTTGTGAGACACTCGTTGATATCTCGACAGTTGATTCCGTCGCCATTGAAGCCATCCCTGCACCGGCAGGCATACGAACCCTATCAACAAGGGGAGAAACATTATTAATAAAATAACGAAATATTGCTATAATTGCTCAAGACAAAGTAATATTGCAAGTAAACGAAAAAATCATACATAAAATGACCGATACAACGGAGTATCCAAGGACCCGATATTGTAGTGTACAGATTAACAGAAAAAAACAGGACAGTACTTTCAACAATTGCTCGAGTAGTAAACATAGTAGCTATTTTCTGCAATTGAGAGAAACGTTTGGATTACTTTCATCAAATTAGAATAGGTTATTGTAATAAATAACATACATAATGAATAATTTCAAATCATCAATAATGAATTCATTACAATAAAAAATGTATGGATAATTGATTAAAACTTGAAATTTGTTAGAGAAAAAAACTGCCCCGGATGGGACTCGAACGAGCATCTCGGAATTGAATCTGGCTTCTATTCCAACTGCGCCATCAAGGCATTGAGATGAGAGGCTGAAATTTGAGTACTTCAATGTCATTATATACTTCGCTGTAACATGTATTTGAAATGAAGTACCTATTTATTGCTTGTAACGTTTTTTTTAAATTCAACCCTCAATATTCAAAATCAATAGGCTTCTTACTTCATCTATGAAGATATTATAGGCCTATTCCAAATCTCAAAAGTGTACGATCTTCCGTTCGTTAGTTATCGTGTGGACAGACGGACACCAGTACGATCGCATTAAGAAACGTAGGGTCCTTATAATAATTATTTTTAGTATTAGTATTAGTATTTAGTATTTTTAGGTAGTTAATAATTATTTCAAAGTATTATCACTCAAATAACAAGATGCAGTCTACTGCTTGATGCTGAGCTCTGTGTCTCTGAAGACTGAAGCGGCGAGACGAAGATAAATCTAAGGTTAGTACCGGTTAGTCAAGACAAGACAAGATAGATTAGTCACGGTCACAGCACAGTTTATGAAGCAACACACACTGATGCAATGACTAATCGGTGTGTGTTGCTTCATAAGCTTTTATGTAAAGTACTGTGACTAAACGTAACTAATCTCGTCTTGTTTTGTCTTGACTAACCGGTGTACGCCTAGCCTTAGAGTGCTATCTTCGTCTCGCCGCTTCAGTCTTCAGGGACACAGAGCTCAGCATCAAGCAGTAGACTGCATCTTGTTATTTGAGTGATAATACTTTGAAATAATAAATTATCAACTACCTAAAAATAGAGTACTGTTGTAGTCTAATGCATTGCATTATATTATATTATGCACTGTTATTATATTACGACAACTGTATCTCACCGGATTATTGATGCAATCGGCGTTGTTGTCGCATTCGGCAGTGGCCAGTTCGCACTCGTTGTCGTCGGTGCATCCGTTGCTGACGGAGTCCGGTTTCATCGAATAGCCGAGCTCGCAGTGACACATGTACGAGCCAATCGTGTTGTGGCATTCGCCCTGGCCGCAGATCTCCTTCTCTTTCTCGCATTCGTTCACATCTGCACACCAATCAGAGTCAATAACTCATAAAAAGACCAAAATAAAGTCCTATTATGAGACTCATAAGAGTCCCATGAATAAAAAGACCAGACGCTTTGAAAAAACGAAATGAAAAGACGTCTTTCATGAACGCTTCAAATCTTCAACATCAGACAAATGTGAACAAGAAGGATTGTATTGTGGCAAAAAGGATTTAATCTATTTTGTATTTTGTATTGTGGCAAAAAGGAAATAAATTTGAATTTGAATTTGAAACAAAAGAGTTAGGACTTGAAAATAATGGCGATGAGAAAGACTTGGTCCCATCCTTGGTTCACATGATGCACAGTCCTTTGTACAGCGTGTGTACCGGTATTTCCCAATGATAAATGTAGCGGTCCACCGCACGATGTACAGTGCACTACAATATGCAACGTGTATTCGCATCATGCCCGGTTTCTCAGTCGTTCATTAAACAGTTTATGGATTCAAATAGCAGTATTGAATGAAAAACCATATGTTTTCAAATGCGAAAAAACATTATTGATTCAATAGTTTATTGAACAAGGGAGAAACCGGGCATTATGCATTAAGTATAGCAGGAATAATTTGATTTGGAGAAAACCAGCTCATTTGGTGATCAGTAAACTGCTGATTCAAGGCAGCTTTGACACAATAATCCAAAGACTCAAAAGTCCTAAAGAAATTTTTAAAGAACACCTTTCGAAGAATACCTTTTTAAAAGACCTTTTCAATAATCTGCGAGATTCAGCATTTGTAGGATAAGTATTGTGATACTGGTCGCCTAATCAGCTGGTTTTCGCCAAATTAAATTATTCCTGCTATATATCTAATCTTTTATTTTCACGAAAGTCATCTTATCAAAGTGTTTGATTTCGTAAAACTCACCAAAACGTGCTATCTCATAATAGTTTCTCCGAATGTTTTTTCTTGAAGTGTTTTCTTGTTTACAAATGTTTTACTTTTCTTGAAGGAGAAATGAACTTGAATGTCATTAGTTTCATTCATGGCTGTTTTCAGATTATCTTCTGTGCAAATGTCGGTTGATTGAAATTCAAGATTTTTCTATTGCCGCATTCATTGTTGCGATTCATTGACAAATAATTAATGTAAGTCATCTTCAAGCAACAAAAATACAAAAATAGAAATACAAGTTTTTACAATTCGTGAATACACTAGAATAACACCAGCAAACTGTATACAAGAACAAGAATAGAAAAAATGAGGAAAAATTTACGAATGATAATATCTCACTTATTTTTATACAGTAGCATGTTTGCCAACTTAGTCTCTCTCTCTCACACACACACACACTCTCACACACTCTCTCTCTTCTCTGACCAATGTCTGATAAGATGTTGTGATAATCTAAACATAATGAAAACTCTAGGATGTATAGTCAAATATCACTGGATTTTTATCAGTGATAATATGAATCCAGTGATATTTGACTATACATCCTAGTGTTTTCTCTCTCTTCTCTTTATCTTGCATATTCTCCTAATTGGTATTCTCACTATTTTTATCATTCTTATAAAATCAAGTATTAATAAGTATTCAAATAACATTTTTAATTACTTT
This sequence comes from Laodelphax striatellus, assembly GCA_017141395.1. Lineage (NCBI taxonomy): Eukaryota > Metazoa > Arthropoda > Insecta > Hemiptera > Delphacidae > Laodelphax > Laodelphax striatellus. The sequence continues at coordinate 5,426,378 of CM029537.1, forward strand.
CACTGACAGTTCATTAGATTTTTATTTATGTAATATTTTATTAGCAACTCTTTCCTGCACACAGGATGTCTCCTTGCAGGTAAAATGATTTTGTAATTTCTTAAACTTATATTTTGTGATTTTCGAACTTTCACTTTGTAATTCCACCGACCAAAGTCCCTCTAATGCCGCTATTAGACTAATGAATAGGCTCCCTATTGAAGTGAGGCTACTTGATTACAGGAGGTTCAAGATAGTATTAGAGGAGTTTCTCATAAAGAACCCATTCTACTCCATCAAAGAGTTTATGAAAAAAAAATTAATTGTAGGGGATTTTGAAGTGTAGCACAAATATCGCTGTATTATATAATATTGTTGTTGTATTGTCTATATTCTTGTTATTTATTTATTTATTGTAATTCAATGACTGGCCTACATGTCAATTTGTGATGTCTTTGTGGCCAATAAAATATTCTATTCTATTCTATTCTAATTATGTTGTAAAGTTCTCAATAAAGTTATTGTTTAGATTTGAAGAGCAGTGCGCAAATTTCGGAGACTGACCCAAACACGAAGTGAGGTTGACGCCGGGGAGAAGGCCCTCGGTGCAGTGACACATGAAGCTGCCGGGCAGATTGGTGCAATTGCCGCCATTGCAGATGCGCGGATTGTGTGCGCATTCGTCCAAATCGTGACACGAGCGACCATCCAGCGACAGAGCGTAGCCACGCCTGTCAACACACAAACGGCACTGATGAAGCTGCTATAGTGCGATTCACGTCAATCAATCAATCAAACTCTTTATTCAACACATACAATTTATGTACATGAATGCGTCATTGAACATATAAAAAACATATAGGCATAGGCCAATATAATACAATCATCGTCTAGCATTATAAAATTCATCATAATTATAACAAACTAATTCTGTCAGGTACTTCTTAAGTTTATTTTTAAATCTCTTTAATCCCTTTCATTTCTAATACCACTTGGTAGATAACCCATAAATTTCATTCCTATATAAGACGGACTTTGTTTGAATTTTTCTTTTTTATGTTCCTTAATTAAGAATGTATCCCTGTTTCTAGTTTTGTAATTATGTACTTCCAGTTGCCGTGGGAATATTGATTCGTTATTTTTTACATATAGCACTGTGCGGTAGCCTATATATAGAGGCTGTACACTGTCATAAATTCCAGATCTTTAAAAAGTATTCTGCATGACTGTTTAAGTTAAAAATTCTCCTTATTGCTTCTTTTTGAAGATGTAGTAATTTGTTCAGATTTGTGATACTAGTTCCTCCGTATATCTCAATACCATAAGAAAAATGTGAATGGATTGTTGCAAAATACATTCAAGATACATCAAGAAGTCAGCATTGCTTAGATGGGAGTTTGCTATCCTTGTTCAGCACAAGGCAGTTGCTGATGTCTCCATCCTATTCGCACTGTGCATTGTTGTCGCACACAGTCCCAACAACAACTGTTTGGTGCAGTTTTCTCTTTCTCTCTCAATGAAACTTGGCATCAATGCTCCTCATATAAACTATGCTGACTTCTTGACGTGAATCGGACTATACTGCTACTACGAGTACGAGGCGAGCGAAACTATACTTGAATATAATGTAACTTCCGTATTGGAATGAAAAAAAGTAATAAAATCATTTATTCACATTGTATAATCTACATTGTCTAATCCAATTTTGGTTTATTTGCCAAAAACAAGTATATACAGTAACAAACAAGTTTGAGGCTGATGAGTCACGATAATAGGCTATAAGGCTAGGCGAGACGAGATTAGTCACGTTTAGTCACAATTTTGTACATGGTTGCTTATGAAGCAACACACACCGATGCAATGACTAATCAGTGTGTGTTGCTTCATAAGCAACTATGTAAAAAATTGTGACTAAACGTGACTAATCTCGTCTTGTCTTGTCTTGATAAGCAGCTATGTGAATTACTGTGACTGAACGTGACTTTCGTCTTTCCTTGACTAACCGGTGTACGCCTAGCCTTAGATGATATAGTTATTTTACACAGTACATTATGCAATACATAGTCCTACATTTCAATATCGTAATAGGCTATTCCTTGAAGAATATTATTGAAAATGCACTCACATCAATGTATATAAAATATATACCGATACAGAGAAAACAGATACAAAAGAAGGTTTTGAAATTAGTTCAGGACATTGAAATGTATCACGACTAGATATGCTTCAATCGTGTTTTACAGAAATAATCATTCATACTATATAGTAAGTAAAGGCGTAGCCAGGGGGTGCTAAAGGGCTTTAACACCCCCACGAAATTGACATTTGTTGTAATTTTGTCACTTGTTCGCTTTTTTATCTCATGAAACTATTACATCCTTATAACTTTACTGCCTATTTCAGCACCCCCCATTTTAATAAAATCCTAGCTACGCCCTTGATAGTAAGCTCTTGCAACATGAAAGCTGTAAAATTTATTTTTGAATAAAATGTAAGGCTGAGGCTGTGCTGCTGGATTGTAGAAACATTCAAATATTGGTTATCTATCCAAAAAATAGTTTGAAACATTGAACGTATCTATAGAACATAAGACATATTGATAGTAAAGAACCTAATTATAGTGTACAAGAGTTGCTTTCAGATTTCAATTATGCTTGAACTCTAATGGCTGGATTTCACGATTCCAGTAGACGTTCAAGTTACTGGAGGCAGGTGGATCATATGATCGTCAACTCTATACAAACAAATAGTCAGTGTGCATTGGACTACTTGTTTGTGTAGAGTTGACGATCATATGATCCACCTGCCTCCAGTAACCTGAACGACTACTGGAATCGTGAAATCCAGCCATTATAGTTCAAGCATAATATTGAAATCTGAAAGCAACTCTTGTACACTATTAGGTCTTTTACTATTAAGATGTTGTATGTTCAGATGTGTTAGTCTTCACGATTTACTTAGAATAACAATAATTATAAAATAATAAAATCATAATATGATAATAGGATATGTTTTGAATACAGTAAAAATAAAACATATTATTTGAAATAAATAATAAAATACCAACCTACAAGCGCAAGAGAAACTTCCCGGAGAATTAACACATGTATCTTCGCAGCCACCATTATGTACATTGCACTCATTTACATCTAAAAACGAGAAATTTAATGGATGAATGAATGAACAACTAAATGAATCAACCCTCAGGCTAGGCGTACACCGGTTAGTCAAGACAAGAAAAGACGAGAATAGTCACGTTTAGTCACGGTACTTCACATAGTTGCTTATGAAGCAACACACACCGATTAGTCATTGCATCAGTGTGTTCTGCTTCATAGCAGTATGTGAATTACTGTGACTAAACGTGACTAATCTCATCTTGTCTTGTCTTGTTTTGACAAACCGGTGAACGCCTAGCCTGAGGGTTGATTGAAAATAATAATTATAATTATAATAATTAAAAAGTATGAACGGGGATGAAATCTTGGCCCTCTTTCATGGTATTATTACGGGCCTGGATCGGACTAAATGAAAATGTTTTGACTGATGTATCGTATGGGTTTGTTCAAATGATTTAGCGTGAATTTACTCATTAAGGCTAGGCGTACACCGGTTAGTCAAGACAAGACAAGACGAGATTAGTCACGTTTAGTCACAGTACTTCACATAGCTGCTTATGAAGCAGCACACACTGATGCAATGACTAATCGGTGTGTAGTGCTTCGTAAGCACCTATGTGAAGTACTGTGACTAAACGTGACTAATCTCGTCTTGTCTTGTCTTGACTAACCGGTGTACGCCTAGCCTTAACATACATCAGTTATCCCGTCCTATCCGGGATTGCATCGCACTGGTGTGAAAGATGCGTTATTGCTAAGAAAGATCAAAATATTGATCAAAAGGAAAATATAAATAAGGAATACAATGATAATGTTGATGAAAAGAGAAATAGAAACGTAAAGAGAGGAGAAAAAATAGAGAGTAAAGATTTTGATTTGATTTTTGATTGATTTTTATTGGCATGCCAGGTCTTAGAAGACCTATTGCATCACACTAGGCCTATACATAAAAATATCAGTACAATTTCAACATTTTAGAATTGAAAATTGAAAAAAAAATTAGAAGAGAATAAAATAAAATAATAAGAGGCGAATAAATAAATTCTGTGGCCTACGTTAATAATAATTTTACTGTTCTATTATCAATAGAATTTATCCTTGATAGAACTAAGTCTTCATCTCTCATTTTGTTAGCTTCAAGGAATAAGATTTCGTTAAAAAATGATAAGACTCCACACATTTATACCCAATTAAAAATCGTCTCCTATGTTAAGCCGTCGGTGTCGACCAGAGAGAATAGAATTAGAAATATTTACTCTTATAGTAGTTTACTTCTATTCTCTGTGGTCCCGTCTTCCTATAAAGACGGGATTTATATTAATTATTATTATTTTTATAAGTATCTCTCGTAGTGAATATTACTCAAACTAGTGACCGACTTACCTTCGCAATGAGATTTTAGGCCTGTTTGTTGATAGCCATCGTCGCAAATACATTGATAAGTTCCCATCATATTTTCACAGACACCATTCGAGCAGATGCCGCTAGTCCTTGAACATTCATCAATATCTGGCGGAAAAGCATACATTCAATATTATTATATTGTTTCAGAAAGAGAATGGATTATAGAAAGCTTCATTCATAAATTCTTATTCACAATAATCATTGACTTAAACTCAGCGTCCCTTAAGGCAAAGACGATAGGAACCTATTAGTATAAGTATTCTAATTGTCTCTGCTTAAGGCTAGGCGTACACCGGTTAGACAAGACAATACAAGACGAGATTAGTCTCGTTTAGTCACAGTACTTCTCATAGTTGCTCATGAAGCAACACACGCCGATTAGGCCTAGTCATTGCATCGGTGTGTGCTTCTTCATAAGCAACTATGTGAAGTACTGTGACTAAACGTGACTAATCTCGTCTTGTCTTGTCTTGACTAACCGGTGTACGCGTAGCCTTTTGAAAAGCTTCATCAATAAATATGTTATTTACAGTGAAATTTGAATGCATGTCGTGAATTCTAGTGTTGAAACAATAGTGTTACCTTCGCAGTTCGTTATGCATCCAAAAATTCAGAGATTCATAAATTTTTATTCACGATAATCATTGACTCAAATTCAGCGTCCCTTAAATCTTTACTGTCACTAAACTCATCTCGGTCCCCATAGAGAGGATCAAGTTTGATTTACCTTTCAATAGGAATTGAAATTATTGACCTATTGTTAAAACAAAGTATACAATAGTAACATGTTATACCTATCAATAACAATGTAACAAAATGATGATGATTTTATTAAATGAAATAGCTCTGATCTATTGCTAAAATAAAAAATGCAATAGTAACATGTTATACCTATTAATAACAACGTAACAAAATGATGATGATTTTATTAGATAAAATAGCTGACAATAATCACCAGAATGAACTGACCTTTGCAGGATTTCTTGTCCGGAGCGAGTTCGTGACCTTGAGGACATTCGCAGAGAAAACTTCCCGGCGTATTACGACAAGTACCGCCTCTACATAAACCAGGAATTCTATCGCACTCGTTTATATCTGCGGAAAAAATTACATGAAACATAAGAAAACTCTCCATTATCAAAATGGTAATCTAGTTTTTAGATTAGAAATAATTAATTGAACGAAATTCCTATTTTAGGCCCGATTTAAAATTTTAGGACCTATTTTAAATTCCTATTTAAGAAGATCATAATATGTTTTATGATATATATTTTATAAAAGATGCCCTGAAAGATTATCGAAGATGTGTTATAAAAGATATATTATGTAACATATTATGATCTTCTAATACGGGCCTTAAGCCATATAATACTCTGAAGACTTCTGCTACTGCAAATATTGACAACAAAATAATAGCTATTAAGGAAATTCGATGAATGCTCTGCTGCACAAAAAACTTTTTCCCGGGCGGGAATCGAATCCAGCCCCTCTGGTTGCCGGACCAGTGCCCTAACCACTAATCCACTAGATTAGTGCCACTAGCCTATTCACTAAATGCCCTAGACTGGTAATCGTTATCTAGTCCATGTCCATTATCCATGTTATTGAAGTTGAATACTGAAAGAATTACCACTTTAGCCTTTAGCGTTTTACCACAGATAACGGACTTAGTAATAGATTATGTCTTATCGTACGTTAAATTTTTGGACCAGAAAACAAGGGGTCGATCATCCTAGCGACATGTCTTAGAACTCATTCTCTTAGAACTCTGAGTAACTGGAAATTGAAGAAACTGTCAACTGGCGATGAGACAGTGAGAGGAGAGGAGAAGGAGAAGGAGGACGAGGAGGAGAGAAGAAAGAGGAGAACGAGGAGGAGGTGGTGGAGATGGAGGAGGAGGAGGAGGAGGAAGAGGAGGTGAAGGGGAGTAGGAAGAGAATGAGGTGATCAAGGAGAAGAAGTAGAAGAACAAGAAGAAGAAGAAGGAGGGAGGAGAAGGAGGAGAAGGCGGAGGAGGAGGAGGAGGAGGAGAAGGAGAAGTGGGACGAGGATGAGGAGGAGGAGCAGAAGGAAGAGGTTGAGGAGGAGGAGGTGGTGAGGGAGAAGGAGGAGGAGGTGAAGGAGGATTAGGAAGAAAAGGAAGATGAGAAAGAAGTAAAGAAGGAGGAGGAAGAGGAGGAGGTGGTGATGGAGAAGGAGGAAGAGGAGGAGGAGGAGGAGGAAGAGGAGAAGGAGGAAGACAAGAAGAAGAAGAAGGAGGAGGAGGTGAAGAGGAGGAGGAGAAGAAGAAGGAGAAGGAGGAGGAGGAGAAGAGGAAGAAGGAGGAGGAGGGGGAAGAAGGAGCAGTAGAAGGAAGAGGAGAAGAAAAAAGAGGAGGAGAAGGTGAAGAAGAAGGAGGAGGAGAAAGGAGTAGAAAGAGGAGAAAGAGAGAAGCAAGAGAATTATTGAGAATGGCCCTCGCTTACCCATGCACACCTGCATCATGGTAGAGCTCTCGTATCCTGGCTTGCAATCGCATTCGAAATTCCCGGGAGTATTCTTACACGTACCATCACCACACACGCCGTGCATTATGTTGCACTCGTCGATATCTGCAATCAAAAGAATACAATTAAAAAATAAATCATAAATTAAAGAATCAATCATCAATTAAAAAATCAATCATCGTACAAACGCTACGTACATCGCATCGTACATGCTTATTTTCTGTCGATCTTCAGATAAGGAGTCATATTTTGGGGGAAAACTATGGAGAATAATGGAATCTTCATCATGCAGAAAAAAGCTGTAAGAATAATTTATAAAGTTATAATTTATAAATTTGCTTTTCAAATTCTTTTTAAATGCTGCAGAAGCCTAATGCATTTAGTTTAAAATTTTTGTTACTTCTGACCTCACTACCGGCGCACAAGATTATCTTTTGCCGGTAGTGCCATACAATGTTAACAATACTGTTGATGGTTTAACATTTATTCTCAAGGTAATTATTATTATTTTTTGTACGTTATGCTAATGTTGTACCAATTTTACTATTGTTAACCAATATTTTGTTGTATTTTAAAAATTTGCTTTTGGCAATAAATATTGATTGATTGATTGATTGATTGATTGATTGATTGATTGATTGATTGATTGATTGATTGATTGATTGATTGATTGATTGATTGATTGATTGATTGATTGATTGATTGATTGATTGATTGATTGATTGATTGATTGATTGATTGATTGATTGATTGATTGATTGATTGATTGAAAGTAAATTCAAGGTGTTCGTGCAGGCCTCTCTTTAGAAAGAAGAAATTATTGACGGCTCCAGCTATTTACATTTTTGAAATAGGAATTTTTGTTTTTAAAAATAGAAGGATGTATGAGGTGAATGGAATCATCCTTATAATACAAGGTTTAGGGGGTTTTCATACCCCATACATAGACTTAGTCTATTGGAAAGTGGACCTCACTATATAGGGATGAAAATATTTAATGCACTCCCCAATGGAATAAAGGAAGTAGATAGTTTGAGTATGTTTAAAAGAAGGCTCCGAGAATTTCTCATAGATTTGTGTCCGTACAAACTATCCGACTTCCTTGAGACATAATATCTATCACAAACCTTGACGTGTCATATGCTGCAGGAGCGTTGCTCCCGAGATGCAGTTATATGTGACAAACTAAATAAAAAAAAAACTACCAAATGAAAGCAAACAGACAAAATAAAACAAGCATATCAAACAAATCAATCAGAATACAAACCTGTATAGAGGAAACATTTGAAAAAATATATAATAAACCGATACAACAGTGTATCCAATGATCCGACAGGGTAGTGTACAAAAAAACACACATTTTGAGTTTAGAAAGCCTGCTTTTCAGCGTGTAACTTTTTCAAATTTAACCTTCAATGTTCAAAAGTTTGTAACTTTTTAAACTGAGCCTTCAATGTTCAAAACCAATAGGGCTCTTACTTGACCTATGAAGGTATTCCAAATTACAAAAGTGTACGATGTTCCGTGCAAACGAACAAACAGACGGGCACGAGTACGATCGCAATAAGGCCCGATCGGGTGGGTGCTTAATAAAATATGATACTGACCATTGCACTTGATGCCATTCTCGTCAAGTGCATAGCCCTGATTGCAGTTGCAACTGAATCCGCCAATGCTGTTTCGACACCGCCCATTGCTGCACATCGATGGAAACTCCGTGCACTCATTGATATCTTTGCGGTCGAGAAAGCCCGGGCCCTGTCAACAAATTAATACATCACAATATACAAATCTAGAAACTCGATTAATCATTAAAATGGAATTCTTTCGACCAGTCGATTTCTATTCAGCAAAACAAAGGAAGTAGGCTCTCTCATCACAATTGTAGTCTATAGGCTAGATTTGATTGAACAGTGAAATGGAATGATTTTGATTAGCCGATTTGTATTCAAAAACAAACTGAATTAGGGTACCTAAGAAAAGTAATGTAAAGTATTGTAGTAGGGTACGAAGAAGCTCTTGGAAGATTTAAAATTACTTCAAATAATGTTAATACGTCCAAGGACCAAGTTATTATGTTATTATGTCCAAGGACCCAGGGAAATTCGCTTGGTTGTAATAATTTTTTCCGCGTCAAACCTTGAATATTACTGAAATATAACGGATAAGGCTAGGCGTACACCGGTTAGTCAAGACAAGACAAGATTAGTCACTTTTAGTCACAGTACTTTACATAGTTCCTTATGAAGCAACACACACCAATTAGTCATTGCATCGGTGTGTGCTGCTTCATAAGCAACTATGTGAATTACTGTGACTAAACGTGACTAATCTCGTCTTGTCTTGTCTTGACTAACCGGTGTACGCCTAGCCTTAGATGAGAATTATACAGATTGGCGCAGGGAAACGAAGATAAGAAGACTCAGTGGAGGATCCAAGAAGGGTGGGGGCAAAGGAGGCGTTTGTCCCCCCCAGAAACCGAAGAGAAAAAGAAGAAAACGGCAAAAATCTCATAGAGACTAGGACGAAATTATATAAGCAAAAATTGGCTGTTTCCAATGTGAGTAAAGTCATTGATGTTACTTGGAACGAATTGGCTGTTTCCAATGTGAGTAAAGTCATTCATGTTACTTGGAACTAAGGCTAGGCGTACACCGATTAGTCAAGACAAGACAAGACGAGATTAGTCACGTCTAGTCACAATAATTCACAGAGTTGTTTATGAAGCAGCACACACAATGAGTAATCAATGTGTGTTGCTTCATGAACAACTATGTGAAGTACTTTGACTAAACGTGACTAATCTCGTCTTGTCTTGTCTTGACTAATCGGTGTACGCCTAGCCTTAGATGAGAAATATACAGATTGGCGCAGGGAAACGAAGATTAGAAGACTCAAAGGCAGAAGGGTGGGGCAAAGGGGGCGATTGTCCCCCCTGAAACCCAAGAGAAAAAGAAAAAAACGGCATAAATCTAACAGAAACTAGGACGAAATTATATAAGCAAAAAATTGGCTGTTTCCAATGTGAGTAAAGTCATTCATGTTACTTGGAACTAAGGCTAGGCGTACACCGGTTAGTCAAGACAAGACAAGACGAGATTAGTCACGTTTAGTCACAATAATTCACATAGTTGCTTATGAAGCAGCACACACCAATGCAATGACTAATCAGTGTGTGTTGCTTCATAAACAACTATGTGAAGTACTGTGACTAAACGTGACTAATCTCGTCTCGTCTTGTCATGACTAACCGGTGTACGCCTAGCCTTAGTTGGAATTAATTCTAATTAGATTGATGTTTTCTATTCCATTCATTGAATTGAAGAGTTCTCACCTTCGGGCAGAGTTCGGCGAACGCCGTAGTGCCTTGGCGGGGGCAGAGCTCACAGCGCGCCCCGTCCGATCCGCCGCCCCAGGCACGGCCCACCAGCGAACAGCAGCAGACGGCGCGCGAATAGAGGCCGTCCACGTGGCCACGCCCCACTGGGCTTCCCCCTCCACGCACCTTCAGCAAGCATTCAATCAAGCAAAACATAGGTCAGAGTTTACATCAATGGTTTACATGAATGCATCAAAACAATTGTTCAAGAAAATGAAAAATAAAACGTTAGTTTAAAATAAACATTATTAAAAATGTTTAGTGAAAATAAGTTTCTTAAGTTTCAGTAGCTTTGTGGTCGCATATTGCTCTGTGTTTAGAACCCGTTTCGACAGGGAACTACTTTCTCTTCTATGTGGACTCATCCATTCATATCGCGCAAAGAGAACTGACTTTATATAGAGATATAGGCCGCGAGGTAAGACATGGACCTTCGACTCCCACTACATGTGACCAAAAACTGAAATTTTTAGGGTGGGGGTAGAAGTTTGGTCAGTTCGTTCTCGGCAGCCGATACCTGAGCTTCGAGTCCGGGTGGGTTTTATTGTCTGTAAAGAAAACATAGGCGAGAAGAGGTCAGTGACCTGAGTGTCTCGAATCCAGCAACAGCTAGGGGAAGGTGAGCCGAAAGTTTTCTACACTGACCGTATGCATGCAGAGTGAGAGCGAATGATTTGTGAGAGAGACACTCCCATCCCTACCATGCCAGTCACTCTTCAACCGTTTGAGGGGTTGAGGTCCATGTTTCACCTCGCGGCCTATAGGATAGAGAGCTCTTTTGACAAGATTACTTTACAAGTAAGTGAAGTAAATTTTAATTGCAGCGTCCAATATAACTCTTTCTTTATTTCATTTATTAATATTAATTTTATTTGCCATACAAAAAAGTACAATTTAAAATTGAAATGAAATACATAGCTTTATAATAAATGAATACAGTAGAACTCCAATTATCCGAATTAATGGGGACCGGGACCCATTCGGATAATCAAATACTCGGACAATCAGAGTTTTTCAAATTGCTATTAGAGAGAAAAAAAAACTACGTTTTGATATTGCACTATTTTTCTATTGAATTAAATGAAAGAAACGTGATATTTGAAGTCAGTGCTTACACTGACTTCGCGGTGGGAAGGACAATAGTGAGCGAACGCGCAAACACTGACTTCGCGGAGGGAAGAATAATAGCGCTTTCAGAATAAAATTTGGACAAATTTTTTTCTGAAAGTGATTCGGATAATCGGCGATTTGGATAGTCGGAGTTCGGATAATTGGAGTTCTACTGTAGTAAGAAATAAAACTTTAAACATGTACTTATCATTATTATCAATAACAATATGGTCTTTACATTGTTTCTAGTTACGGTACCTCCGTGAAGCAGGCCTCCTGGCGCACGTCGACACACGTGGATCCGGCCGCATCGAGGGTGAGTCCGGGCGGACAGACGCACGTGAACGAGCCGTCGGTGTTGACGCAGGTGCCCCCGCCCCGGCACACGCCCGCGTTCATCTCGCACTCGTTTATGTCGCTGCAAACGCGACCGTCAGCCTGCCACCATTCAAATTGCAAGTCAGCATATTATAATAGAACATACCAACAGAAAAATAAAACTAAAAATAACTGGCTGAAAGAGATAGAAGAAGATCGTGAGGAACTTCAACTTACGGAGGATAAGATTTTTAATAGGGAAGAAAAAATTATTCTTAAAAATGAGACAACTCAATTAAAACAGACACTCTTTGAGTAGTTGTGAACGTGATATTGTGGTAGTTATCCATAATAAATGAAAAGACAAGATGTTGTCAAACCACTGATTTATTATAAAATCGAGAAACCGGTATCTCGATTTTATAATAAATCAGTGGTTTGACAACATCTTGTCTTTTCATTTATTAAAACAGACACTCCAAAACAGAGAAATTACAACATCACAGATGAGCAGAGACTTCAGAGATCCGAGAGAATGGAGACATATTGGGCACAGAAGAAACGTTTCCGAAAATGATCTTACCAATTTCGACTAGATTTGCTCCAATGAAGGCTTAAAATATTTGAAAAAAATAATAATAATAATAATAATTGTAATCATAATAATAATAATAATAATTGTATCATAAGACTTCAATTTGTTCATTCTTTTGGTTCATTGGTACGTGGTTTTCTTAACAGTCATATCCAATAGTGTCATGGAACATATTATTTATTACTCATCAATCACAGTTAAGAATCCTTCGTTTCACCGTTCACTAAATTGATATATCATAGAAATATAGTAATACTAGCCAGCAGGCTAGCCAGGGGGCTCCGCCCCCTGGACCACTGGCAGCCATTGACATAGTGAGCGCTTCGCGCTCACCAGGGGGCTTCGCCCCCGTAGACACAGTAAACATCCATATGTCGATAATAAAACGCCTCAATAACGCAAAGAGAAACTGTAAAAACGTCAATATCAGACCCAACTGCAAAAACGCCGATTTCTGGCGTAATTTTGGGAGAATCTTAAAAAGATTTCAACATATTTACTTTTAGACCTTAAACAAACCTACGTACCAAAGTTCAACATTTTCTGCCAATTAGTTCTCGAAAAAGCTGAGAAAACGCACAAAATCGTTAGAAAAACGCAAATATTGGGCGTATCTTTGGGATGTTTTCAAAATACGTTCTTAGTGCGCGTCTAAAGCTCCAACTGAACATGCATGCCAAATTTGAACGCATTTGGTTCAGTAGATTTTTAGTTCTGCTGATGAATGAGTGAGTGAGTGCCATTTCGCTTTTATATATTATATAGATATCATACAAATTAATCTCAGCTTTTTCGAGAAATAATTGGCAGAAAATGTTGAAATTTCGTACCTAGGTTCGTTTACGGTTTAGAAATAATATGTTAGAATCTTTTTAAGATTCTCCCAATATTACGCCAGAAATCGCCGAATATTCGCGTTTTTCTAGCGATTTTTTGCGTTTTCCCATTTTTTTCGAGAACTAATTAGCAGAAAATGTTGAAATTTGGTACTTAGGTTCGTTCAAGGTCTAAAAATAATATTTAAAAATCTTTTTAAGATTCTCCCAAAATTACACCAGAAATCACCCAATATTCGCGTTTTTCGAGCGATTTTGAGAGTTTTCTCAGCTTTTTCGAGATCTAATTGACAGAAAATGTTAAAATTTGGAACCTAGGTTCGTTTAAGGTCTAAAAATAATATGTTTACTGTGTCTACGGGGCGAAGTTCTGGTGAGCGCGGAGCGCTCACTATGTCAATGCCTGCCAGGGGTCCAGGGGCGGAGCTCCCTGGCTAGGCTAAGGCATGAGCAAAGTGAGCCTGCTGGCTAGTTTAATTTATTAATTCTTTGTTCATTGGTACATAGTTTTCTTACATATTCAAAAGTGTCATAAAACATATTATTTATTACTTACTGTAAAGAACCCTTGATTAAATTGATAATTATATCATAGAAATATAATAATATATCATACAATTATTAATCTCACCATTTTCGAGAACTAATTGGCATAAGATGTTGAAATTTAGTACCTAGGACCGTTCAAGGTCTAGAAATAATCTGTTAAAAAATGTTTAAGATTCCTCCAAAATTACGCTAGTAATCGGCGTTTATGTAGTTTTCCTTGCGTTTTCAATGCGTTTTTGCAGATTTTTCAACAACGACTAAACCAAATGCATTCAAATTTGGCATGCATATTCAGTTGGATAAATAAATGAATAAATAGAATTTTATTGCCATTCAACAGTAACAGTTATAGACAACGTCAAATAGATCATCTTAGATACAGTCAGAATTAAACCATAAATCATCTTAGATATAGTCAGAAGTAAACCATCTATCATCCATTCGTGGGTTAAGTGGAAGAGGGGGCTTGTATGCCTCAACTTCACCCACAGCACTTTTGTAATGTGAAAAGTGAAAAATAAAATCATTTATCTATCTATCTATCCAGGTAAAAACCCAGCAGTCCGGTCTCAGCTTTAAGGCGTAATCTTGACGTACCTTGGCGAATCCCTTGGGACAATCGCACTCCTGCGGATGACACAGTTCACAGGGACTGCCCCAGGCCAGGCCTATCGAGCAACAGCACTCCGACTTCAGCGTCAGTTTGGGCAGGTTGCTCTCACAGCGACCCGCGATCAGACGCGACCAACAAGTGCCTCGCCTGTTATCTAATCAACAAACAATCAACATCACAAAATCAACGTTGATGATACAATTTGCATATAAAGATAATAGTATTGAAATTAATCACAATAGCCGGGGATATTAAATCTTGGACCTCTTTTATTTATTTTATTTATTAATGACATAACAAGATGTGTGGAGTATTCCCACGTAATTTTATATGCTGACGATTTGAAATTATATAAGAGTATCAAATCCCATGATGATTGTAATTTGTTGCAGAAAGACATAAATAACTTAGAAGCATGGAGTGTTAAGAATAAATTGTCTTTCAATGTAAGTAAATGCAATGCTATGTCAATTACCAAAAAATACAATAAAATTCTCTGTAATTACAAAATATATAGCAAATGTTTAAATCGAGTTAATTATTTCAAGGACTTGGGAGTCACTTTTGAAAGCAGTATGTCGTTCAAAATGCATATAGTCAATATTTGTCAATCATCATACAGGCTAATAGGTTTAGTGAAGAGGATTGGCTTTAAATTTAGGAACGTTCATACACTGGTATTATTATATAATTCATTTATTAGGTCTCGCTTAGAATATGGAATGATTGTTTGGTCTCCTCATCAAAAAACATATATTGATATGCTTGAGAGTGTGCAGAAAAGATTTCTGCGTTATCTGTATTATAGACTTACTGGTCTCTACTCTTTTACAATTTCCTACATTGACTTACTTGGTCTATTTAATTTGGAGAGTTTGGAAAGAAGGAGAAAGATCAATTGTATTGTATACTTTTTCAAAGTTATTCGTTCTATTTATGATGACATGTCGACTCTATCAAGTATAAATATCAATGTGAGCGACAGCCGTACAAGATCCATGGATTTATTTCAGTATAAATCGTGTCGTACTAATTTAATGTTATATTCACCTATATATCAGTTTGTTAAGTTAGCTAATAGTATTGCCACTGAAATTGACATATTTACTATTTCTCCTTTATTGTTTTACAAATTTGTTAAGTCTTCAAATTACTTTTAGTAGATACCTCCTTGTTTTCTAAATTTAAATACTAAATCTAAACTATTGTAATTTTGATGATCTCAAAGTTGTGTGTATTTTTTGTTTCGTTTCTCAACTACTGCTGTAACATTGTATTATTTTGTTCAGTTACAGTGTAGTTGGAGTCTCGACTCTGTTCTGTAACTCTTGTAAATAAATAAATAAATATTGTGATCAGTAGAGTTAAAGATTTAGGTCTGGTTCATGAGCTCAGGATTAAGCCAAGTGCTAGACTAAAACAGGTGGCTAACGTAGCATCGACAAACGTTTGTTTCGACTGGTTAGTGGGTTAGCAGCATAGAGAGCCCTTAGTACATAGTATCGAGGCTAACATTTGTCGATGCTGCGGTGGCCACCCGTTTTAGTCTAGGACTTGGTTAAATCCCGAGCTCATGAACCGGCCCTAAATGGATGGCACATTGAAAAGCTTAGATGAATTAAATCTATTGAAAAAAAATGCTAACATAAGCTCTACTCCATCATTTATGTTTTCATTGACAAGACGGTTAGTGCTTGATACTTGATATAGCAGGATCCTTTTAACTTGTCAGAAATCAGCTGTTTCGGTAATAATTGAACAGTGATTTCGACACAATAATCAAAAGGCTTAAAAGTCTTAAAGACCTTTAGGGCCGGTTCATGAGCTCGGGATTTAGCCAAGTCCTAGACTAAAACGGGTGGCCACCGTAGCATCGACAAACGTTAGCCTCAAAACTATGTACTAAGGGCTCTCTATGCTGCTAACCCACTAATCTATCGAGGCAAACGTTTGTCGATGCTACGGTAGCCACCCGTTTTAGTCTAGGACTTAGCTAAATCCCGAGCTCATGAACTGGCCCTAAATGAATGGCACATTGAAAAACTTGGTTGAATTAAATCTATTGGAATAGAATGCTAAAATAAACTCTACTCCATAATTCATGTTTTCATTGACAAAACTGTTAGTGCTTGATACATGATATAGCAGGATCATTTCAACTTGTCAGAAATCAGCTGTTTCGGTATTAGCCTAATTAAACAGTGATTCCAACACAATAATCAAAAAGTCTTAAAGATCTTTAAAGTCTTCAAAAGACCTTTTTAAAGAAGACTTTTCAAAGAATAACTTTTTAAAATACCTTTTCAATAATCTGCGAGATTCAGCATTTGTAGGTTAAGTATTGTGATATTGCTCGTCGAAACATATGTTTTCTGACAAGTTAAAAGGATCCTGCTATACTTCAAGATAATGGTTTCAGTTGTTAGACCATTATCAGCAATCTCTGTTAAATTAAACTAAAGTGAAGAGCAGCATAGTTTATATACTTGTGAACGAGCGTTGTGATTGGAAGTTGAATGGCCTATCAAGGTGAATGACTGCCATTGGCCAGGACAAGCCATTTTGTGGGAGTGGCTTTTGCTAGACCAATGGCAGTCGTTCAACTTGATAGGCCATTCAACTTCCAATCACAGCGCTCGGTCACGAGAAGACTCTATAAATTCTGATGCTTTCTAATTTGGTTTCAATTTACCAGGAATCGATAATGGTCTAACAAGCGAAACCGGTTTTTCGAAGCTTCAATAAATCAGTCGTTTAAACAACTATTTTATTAAAATTTGTAGAATTTATGTTTATATTGTGAAACCTCTCCATAATTAGAATAAAGTGAAATTGATAAAATCGTTTTCTTTATTCTGACTATTTTATTATTTTTATTTATTATGGATAATTATCTTAGACCATGTATAGAATAGGTGTCAATGTGCTAACCACACGTTACATCTTTTCTGGTTAATGATCATTCACCTCTGCTGATTCAGTCAAGTGGATATGAAACTGGCAACCAGCTGGTAGGCCTAGGCCCACATAGGGCTGTTGAGCCATTGACAAAAAGAAAAATGTATAGAATAGACACGGTCTTCCCTATCTTCACATAAGAAGTCTTTGAAGCAAACATCTCACTGTTCTTGGATGCCCCTAAGAGAGAGTGAGAGCGAGTGAACTGTGCGAGAGAGACAAGATTATATATTATCAGCTGTTGAGATACTTTAATGCACGACTACTTTAATGCACGACTACAATTCCAGGGCCGTCGCATGGTTTATGTACTATACAGTAGTACATGATATAGTACTGTTAGTGTAGCCTATAATACGAAAGCAAAGAACGCTCATATAGTTGTGACTTGTGGTCTTGCCCCAAGAACGCTCGTATAGTTTCGACTATAATGATTTGCCCCTAATCAGCCAATTCATGTTTGCTTCAACATTTATAGCATAGGCCGTGTCTATTCTATACATGGGCTAATGATAATATTACCTTACAATATCACTTTCACTACTGAACAGAAAGGGAAAATGAAGGAGAAGAAGGAGGAGGAGAGAAGAAGAAGAAGAAGAAGCAGGACAGGAAGAAGAAGGAAGGAAGAAGAAGAGGAAGGAAAGAAGAGGAGGAGGAAGAAGGAGGAGAAGAAGAAGGAAAGAAGAAGAAGAAGGAGAAGGGAAAAGAAGAAGAACAAGAAGAAGAAGAAGAAGAAGAAGAAGAAGAAGAAGAAGAAGAAAAAAGAAGAAGAAGAAGAAGAAGAAGGAGAAGAAGAAGAAGAAGAAGAAGAAGAAGGAGGAGGAGGAGGAGGAGGAGGTGGACTTAACGTTACTAACCCTGTCTTGTCTTGTCTTGACTAACTGGTGTACGCCTAGCCTTAGAAAAAATATAATAATATATATAATCTAAAATATAATAATAATATAATCTTGAACACTCACCGAGACAAATCCTCCCAGTATTATCGACAATCGACCCAGGCGGACAATCGCACTCGTACGAGCCAATCGTATTGACGCACTCTCCGTTGAAGCATCCGTCATCAGGTCCCAGCTCGCTGCACTCGTCCACGTCGTCGCACGTGGCCGTGACGGCGTTGAGCCGGGTGCCCGTCGGACACACGCACGTGTAGCTGCCGGGCGTGTTGCGGCACTGACCGCCCACGCAGACCGGCGGCTCGTCTCCGTCGCCGTTGCGGCTGCTGCACTCGTCCACGTCCAAGCACGCTTTGCCCGTCGGGTCCGGCTCGAAGCCCGGGTTGCAGATGCAACGGTGCGAGCCCATCTAGTTATTAAACAGCGGAAAACTCTATTTCATTCATGCAAACACAATGAAATATCTATTGTTAAGAGCAAGTCTGCCGTATATATGTCCCATGGTTGTTATATAAACTTCGAATTAGATGCAATTGATAAAAATCCCAACAATATAGCGGCGATTTCTCATCCATTGCATCTGGCAAGTTCAACTTTGTGGCTCAAGAATGTATTTTGTAATATTTTTGAAACATATAGCACCGTCACTTTACCCATAGCATTTTCATAAAATTACGTTTGATGATTTGAAAAAGAATATTATTCTTCTGGTCTTTTGAATTTTAAATTATTCTTTTAAAAACCCCATAAAATTAGGGAAATTTTGAAATGTTATTGTTGGTTTTTTCAAAAAGGAATATTCAAAATTTGAAAAAGACCAAAACCTAAAGAATAATATTCTCTTTCAAATGACACATCAAACGTAATTTTATATAAGAAAATGACGGTGCTATATGTTTCAAAAGATTACAAAAAATAACATTGTTCTTGTGCGAATAATCTAATTTGGCCGACTACTACTGCCTTCTTGATGTAATGATGTATTGATTGATTTGAATCACGAGTGAGATACCGAGGTTAAAATACGAGCGGCAACGCAAGTATTCCAAGGTATCTCAAAAGTCGTTTAAAGGCTAAAATACAACCATTGCATATGCGATTTTGTCTACAAAATAAAAAAAAACAATAATAAAAACAATAATATTAAGATTATCAATCTAAACTTAAATTTCGAAAAAGCTTGCTCTTTTGGGGAAGTAGTTTTCTATGTTCTTATTTGTATAATACTGTATTGTGATTGATTCATTTCTGCTGTTTGATTGAAAAGTTGTATTTGTAATTTTATGAGGAATAAATTGAAAAAAAAACTTCAAACGACCAAACTAACTATCTAAATGAATAAAATAATAACTATAATATAGGATTACTATAAAGCCTGGTTTTCATTATAGAAGAGTTAGTGGTAGAGTTCCCTGGGCAAGTACTAACTATCTTGTGAACTCTCCCAATGGAAACGTTCATAGTAGAGTAGAGTACTTGCTTTTTTTGAGAAGTTGGATAGTAGGATAGTACTGCTCTACCACTTGCCTTCCCTCACCACCGCTTCTCACTCTACTCTACCACCACTATTCTGATTAAAACAGTCTCGAGCTAGTAGAGTAGAGTAGAGACATTTTAAGGTTAGATCTGTTCACTAGACAACACACTTTACCTACTATTCTCAATTGAAGTGAAAACAGTTACTCGACCAAGTAAGTAGAGTAGAGTTAGCTCGGTAGAGTTAAGCCTGATTTTCATTAGTAGAGTTTGTGGTAGAGTTCCCTGGGCGAGTACTAACTATCTTGTGAACTCTCCTAATGAAAACGTTCATAGTAGAGTAGAGTAGAGTAATGGTAGAGTACTTGTTTTTAGTAGAGTAGAGTGGGATAGCACCGTGTGATAGTACTCTACCACTTGCCTTCCTCACCGCCGCTTTTCACTTTACTCTACCACCACTATCCTAATGAAAAAGGTCTCGAGCTAATAGAGTAGAGTTCCGTATCGACATTTTAAGATTAGATCTGTTCACTACACAACACACTTTACTTACTATTCTCAATTGTAGTGAAAACAGTTACTCGACCAAGTAAGTAGAGTAGAGATAGCTCGAAGGTAGAGTTAAGCCCTGATTTTCTGATGAAGTAGAGTTAGTGGTAGAGTTCCTCAAGGAGTACTAACTATCTTGTGAACTCTCCCAATGAAAACGTTCATAGTAAAATGAGTAGAGTCATGGTAGAGTACTTGTTTTTGGTAGAGTAGAGTGGGATAGTACTCTACCACCCGCGGCTTAAGCTTCCCCACCACTGCTTCACTCTACTCTACCACCACTAATTCTAATGAAAACAGTCTCGAGTTAGTAGAATAGAGTTCCGTATCGAAATTTTAAGGTTAGATCTGTTCACTAGACAACACACTTTACCAACTATTCTCAATTGTAGTGAAAACAGTTACTCGACCAAGTAAGTTAAATATTGTTTAGGTTGCAGAAAAAGGCTGTAAGATTAATCTGTGGCCTTCCTTACAGAAGTCACTGTAGAGATAGCTTCAAGTCAAATCAGATTATGACACTTCCCTCATTGTACATTTTTCAATGTTTGGTTCATGTTAAGGTGAATTATAGCTCATATGTTCAACAGGGCGTGTACCATAGCTACATAACACCAGGGTAGGGAGCAATCTTGTTTTACATTTCCTGTATCATTATGCTTTACTTCACAAAAACTTTTTATTATGTATCTGTAAAACTTTTTAATGCATTACCAGAGATTGTAAGAGATTTGCCATTGCAATTTATTTATGAAGACTGTCTAAAAAATTCTGTTATCCTAATCCCCTATTATGAAATACATAGGAGATTATATGACAAGAAATGCAAATTCTATGTATTTCGAAGTATTGAGTCCATGTGGATTACTATGTTCTTGTATTTTTGTTGCTTGTGCTTTTATGCAATATTGTTATTGTTATTGTTCTGACTTGTTGTTATTGTTGTACCCTTTCTTTTGCATATTGACTTTTAATGCCATTGATGAACTCAATGGTTTCTGCACTGATAAAAAGAATTATGAGATTATGAATTAAGCATGAAGTAGAGTTGAGCTCGGTAGAGTTAGTATGCCAGTTGACCACTAACTCTACTAATGAAAACCAGGCTTCATGGTGGGCTACTATCCGTTACTAATGTTTAATCACTAACTCCGCCTTCTCTTACACGGGGGCGACCATCGTACCTGGTTCTCGCAAGCGCCGTTCGGACATATGTTGGGGTTGTGGGCGCACTCGTTGATGTCGTCTCCGCTGTAGGTGAGACCGGGCCCGTGCGGGCACAGCGCGCGGAAGTCGGGCGAGTGGAGGGCGGGGCACGGCTGACAGGGCGTGCCCCACGCCAGGGGCGCGCCCAGCACCACCGTGCAACAGCAGCAGCTCGACTTGGTGACCGGAGTGGAGGATTGGCCCGAGCATTGACCGTCCCTGAGACATCGAATAAAGTAAGAGGCAAATTGAAGGTTATTATATTGTAGATTATAATAGTAGTTAATGCAATGGTTGTATTATGAGAGCCTTTGAACGACGAGTGAGATATCGAGAGTTCACAAAATACGAGCGAGCAACATACTTTTGTAAAATACAACCGTGCATACACCATCTATCTACCAGCAAAAACCATGTATGGACGGTCTCCGGGTAAAGGGAATAAGTCGATTTTCCAATTTTTTAATACTGAGAATCCAACTGGCTGACGACTTTATCTTCGGGTATAAGGAATAAGTCCATACTCTATATAGAGCTATGATGCTCATCTGTGAATATTGTAATAAGTATTAAGTAGATGACTTTGTGAGGGTAAGGTAATAAGTGTATTTTAGCTCATCCTTTTACCCGGAGACCTCCAATATCTACATCATCCAATCTAAACTACCCTAACCTGATTCGAGCGACCATTTTCTATTTCAATATTTCTTCTATAAGCTATGGCGAGAACTGTTCCCCCGGTCCATTGTTTTGAAACTCGATCAAATTAAACAAGGAACGTTTCATAATATATCAAATCAAATCAAATAATTCTTTATTTTGGAAAAACAATATTACAAGTACATGTACATGAAATATACATAATAGGCGTACAAGTATTTTATAAAATATCATGAATATACACAGTAATAAAGCGAAATAATGTACTAACTTTTATAAAATAACTAATATTATCCAAAATAAGATACTGCTTGCTAAATTCAATTAGAATTTGTTTGCAAGCAGGAGCAAGAGTATAATATTAAATAAATTTTTTGAATACTAACATTCTACACTCATTCTACACCTTTCGCATTGACAAATCTATGCATATAATTTGTATTCATAACAATTAAGACTTAGACTATAATATTGAAAAAATTTCAATGGCCTCAGGCGTTAGGCTCAACAACCATTTGTATGTTTGTTTCTTGAAAGAATGTATATTGTTTGAATGTCTAATATTAACAGGCACAAAATTGAATAATTTAGGACTCAGAAAGATAAATGTTTTTTTGAAAAAAGTTGAGTAAGCTTTTGGGAGTCTTGAAATGTTGTTAGTAAAACTTCTTGTGCAATACACTTGATTCTTGTAATTTTGTCGACTATGGTCACCTGACATCAATAATAGAAAACAGATAAAACTTTAAATACATAGGCTAAATGTAGCGTAATGGCAAGCAGTTGAAACATTCGAAAAGAGTGTTCATTCCTTCTTACTCCTTCGTCTTCCTTCTTATAGCATCTGTTTCATTCACGATACAAGTTTCAAATTCTTAAAAAAGCTACTGTTTCAGACAACGTAGTCCATTAATGTCTTCCTTCTTATAGCATCTGTTTCATTCACGATACAAGTTTAAAATTCTTAAAAAAGCTACTGTTTCAGACCACCGTAGCGTTGCTTAGCGACGTCGAAAGTCCGGGACACACATATCCACAACACGGCCGTGTGTCTATACCTTGTGTGTCCCAGGCTTTCAATGAAAATTAGAAGTCGCTAAAGCGACGTCGCTACGGCGCTCTGAAACGGTCTCAAGTTAATGCCTCTACTCACACTAGGAAACTCAAATCGCGTCGCTCGGCAACTGGAATAACAAAACATGTTTTTTCAAATGATAACATTCAGACAACGCGGTTGCAGGATCGTCTGAGCGTCATCATTTGAAAACACATGTTTTGTTATTCCAGTCGCCGAGCGACGCGATTTGAAATTTCTGGTGGTGGGGCATGAACAGAACCGTTTCAAGCGCCGTAAGATCTAACATAGACGATAGAAGAAGAAGAAGAAGAAGAAGAAGAAGAAGAAGAAGAAGAAGAGAAGAAGAAGAAGAAGAAGGAAGGAGGAAGAAGAAGATGAGAGAGAAGAAGAAGAGAAGAAGAAGAAGAAGAAAGAAGAAGAAGAAGAAGAAGAAGAAGAAGAAGAAGAAGAAAAAAGGAGAAGAAGAAGAAGAAGAAGAAAAAAAGGAGAAGAGAAGAGGAAGGAGAGAGAGAGAGGAGAGGAGAAGGAAGAGAAGGAAGAAGAGAGGAAGCATCTGTCTTATCTATCTGTCTATCCATCTATCTATCTATCTATCTATCTGTCATCTGTCTATCTATCTATCTATCTGTCTGTCATCTGTATCTATCTATCTATCTGGCCATCTGTCATCAGCCATCTATCTATCTATCTATCTATGTCTATCTATCTGTCATCCTTATCTATCTGTCTATGTCTATCTGTCTGTCTATCTATCTGTCATCTATCCATCTGTCTTCGTCACCATCTTATCTATCTGTCTGTCATCTATCTATCTAATCATCCTCTGTCTATCACATCTATCTATCTATCTATCTATCTATCCCTATCTAATCTATCTATCTATCTATCTGTCTGTGTCTGTCCATCTATCTATCTGTCTATCTATCCATCTATCTATCTATCCATCTGTCTGTCTATCCTATCTATCTATCTGTCATCACCATCTGTCTATCATCATCTATCTGTCATCTATCTATCTATCTGTGTGTCTATCATCTGTCTGTCTATCTGTCCTAATCTATCTGTCATCTGTCCATCATCCATCCCTCCGTCTGTCTATCTATCTGTCTATCTATCTGTCATCTGTCTGTCCTGTCCATCTATCTATCTATCTATCTATCTATCTATCTATCTATCTATCTATCTATCTATCTAAACGATTCTCCAAGTTTACCTGTAGGCATAGCATGACGATCGCGACACCCAGTCTTGACACGAGCGTCCATCCACTCCCAGAATGAAGCCAGGCTGACACTCGCATCGGAAGTTGCCCACCGTATTGATGCAGTGTCCATTCTGACACGGACTGCTCTGACACTCGTCGATATCTGACAACAAACGCAACAAACAAATTCAAGTGAAAGCTAAAAGTCATTACATTAATAGACAAACTATCGGCCAGTTGCAGAGACATTCGATAAATGAGCTGGTAATTTAACAAGTCTATAAAAAATGATTAGGCAATGTAGTTTTGAGAATAAAATCAGTGCAATTCAAAAGTTTCCAACACTATTCTGTCTTGATGTAAACTAAAATGATTCGATTTGATTTGACTATTCTGTCTCAATTCTTCACTTCAAGTTAGTTCAGTTTGTCGTGTCCTAGCTTTGCTTTTAAGTAATAACAACTGACGCTCAATTGTTCTCTATACTTTTCCTATTCTCCGAATGAGACTTAAGCCAGATGTATTGTTTAAGCAGCGTTGAAAGTGGCTTAGTTGCTGTCCGGATTTATAGCCTGGTTAGATTACCAGCTCATTTATCGGACGTATCTGCAACCGGCCCTATGATTCAAAAATATTTATTGCCAGAACACTCATGAACAGTGTACCTGTGTATAAGCATTATAGGAATAATGCGGTAAAATGAATAACAGTTCTAACAGTATGAACTTTTAAAGCACTTCATAACAGGTTGAATTTCACAAACAATGGTGAAATTTTCCTAATGAGCCACCTGTTTCAGGTAGAAATTGGATGTGGACCCATGAGGTAGAATAATGCCACGATAGATAAGTCCAAGTCAGAGTCAATAAATCGGACGATATTGGTGTGTATAAACTTCGAATAGTATGCTTGCATACTGTGTGGGGACCACCTTTCGCATTGGATTGAATTGGATAGGTAGGTCCAAACTATGTAATGTATGCATAAGGTAAATCGAATTAATCTGATTTGATTTAAGAAAATATCAAAGACTATTTCAAATAAATACCTTGACAAGTTTTGCGGTCAGCCGACAGCCGAAAGCCCGAGTCGCAGACGCAGCGAAAGGAGCCGTCAGTGTTGACGCACTTGCCGTTGCGGCAGGCCGCGTCCACACCGCCGCCGCTGCACTCGTCCTCGTCGACACAGAACGCGCCGTCGCCGGAAGCCGTGAAGCCCGGCTGGCACACGCACCGGTACGCGCCGTCCGTGTTCTCGCAGCGCCCGTTCAGACAGATGCGCGGGTTCTCGTAGCACTCGTCCACGTCTAAGGGCAACACGCACATTTAGAGCGAACGTGAATTAAACGTAAAAACCATAAAAAGCAAATGTCTGTTGATTGGTCCTCAGACCATGTATAGAATAGGGATGGTCTTTATCTTACATAAAGTCTTTGAAGCAAATATCTCTACTGTTCTGATAACTTGTAACAATAAGCTAGAATTAATCAACATTTGATCATTGTCTACCTCTATAGAAACAAATAGTCAATGCACATAACAGTTTTTCATGTACAATAATTTCAATAAACAGACAGCTCATATGATCCATGTTGCTTATTGTATTGATACTCCGATGTAAATGAATGAGCGAGGAACTGTCAGAGACAAGATTATAATATATCAGTTGAGATACTTTGCACGACTACACATTAAATTCAGGAGCGTCGCATGGTTTATTGGTGCCCGTGAGATGTTGTCATATTAAGGCGCTACTTTGCTTTCGTGTAACTTATAATACGAAAGCAAAGAACGCTCGTATAGTAGTGACTTGTGGTCTTGCCCCAAGAACGCTCGTATAGTTTCGACTATAATGATTTGCTTCTAATCAGCCAATTCATGTTTGCTTCAACATAATTTCATAGCATAGGCCGTGTCTATTCTATACATGGTCTAGGGATCAATAAGCAATACATATCATTGATATATGATCGTTCATCAGAAATAAATAGTAAGACACCAAAGTGCATTGAACCAGTTTGTGAAGTAACAATTATATAAAGTTAGTTTAATATTGTAATTTATACTCTTGATCGATCAATGATATTAATTGTACCTTTGTACTTTTCTACCTAAAACAATTCTATTCTATTCTTTTCTATTCAATTCTATTCTATTCTGTTCTATTCTATTGCTATTCTATTGCTATTAGATTCTATTCTATTCTATTCTTTGATTGCACTATTATTGTATTTCTTCAATTGATATTAAATTATCTTATTGTACTATGAATGTTTCGGAAAAAAAAATCGATTTGATATCAAAAATTCAATATTTGAATAAAGAGAAATATGATACACATCCAGCTATCCATACTTTATATGTTGTTCAAATTATAGTACTGTATGTGTTTTAGCTAGCTACTATAAAGTTATGTACCACACATAAAGAATGTGGGGCAAATTGGTGAATATGACCATAGAGAAAGCATTACGCAACTAGATATCTAGTAGGCAATATCTATTTCGCAAGCAGTAACATGGGATAGAAAACGTTCTCTGTATGATTAAGAAACTATCTTCTCGCGAAATTCTTTGTCTATGATGAAATGAAAGTTACTTATAAGAATGAAAGTTTACTTATAAGTAAAGGACTTACACTACTTTTATCATGAGTAGCCTACTTATCAAAGAACAAAGGAGTTTCTCCTAACACAGGAACTTTTACCTTCTTTCACGTGAAATGAGATGTTATTACTGGATCGACAATATTATTAATAGTAACAAGAGAATCTGCTGATGACATTTCTCAACAAGTTAATCATTTGAGATCTCCATCAACTACCTTAGATATTTTATGAGTTAATGTAGCAAAGAAAAACCGATTCGATCTGTATTCGATCTCGGAACCTTTGGATTATCAGACAGGCGCTTATCGCCCTCGGCTACGGACCACTCCTATAAAACATTACTTTTTAAGAAGCAAATGATTTACTTTTACTTTTTACTGATAACTTTACCTGATAAGAAAAAATACGGGAGTAGGCTAACACCTCTAAAACACGCAGAAATTTCTGTTTCATATTAGCCTAGCCACTAGCCTACCTTTTCACCCGTGGAATGAAATGATTACTGATAAGTGCTTTGAAATAATGAGATAATTACTTATCATAGCATTGCTTTTATTAGTTACTGGAATATTTTGAAACGATATTTTCCAAATACTGGTTGGAGGTTGGAGGACTGGCATTTGATTCAATGACAACATAGCTTATTCAATCCAAAAGTATCTAGACTCGTTTTCTGTAGATCAAGCTACTCCCCACGAAATATACATAAAATTAATGTAATATATATTCTACCTACGACCGTGTTATAACGCAATCATTACAGTTTCATAATTGAAATCGAAACAGTAGCTTTTTCAAAATGGGATTTGAAACTTTTATCGTAATGAGGTCCTATTTCGGATTGTACCTTATAAAAAAGTTCCTTGTTCGATCTGATCCAGTTTTTAAACAGTGGAACGGAACAGTTCATAGCCTATACGACAAATATTGAAATAGAACAAGGTCGTTTGAATCAAAGTTAGTTTAGATTGATGATGTAGATATTATTGTTTTTTGTTGGTCGTTGTTTTAATGGTGTATGCAATGGTTGTATTTGAGCCTTTAAACGAATCTTGAGATACCTTTTAAAATAACTAGCGTCCTATTTTAACCTCGGTATCTCACTCGTCGTCTAAAGGCTCTCATAATTCAAACATCGCATGAAATACTATTTGTACAGTGGAAACTCACCAATACAGGCATGTCCAGTCGGTGAGAGTACGAATCCATGCTTGCACTGACACTTGAAAGAGCCGTCCATGTTGATGCAAAGTCCATTGGCACACATGCCCGTCTGACTACACTCATCGTGATCTGAAATTAATAATTTATTATGAACATATAAAATTGATTAATTGAAAACCAGAATATACTACAGATAAGGAAAGAAGACAAAGAGTGATTTGATTTTCGTAGGACCGAATTCACTATCTTCTTTTAAAATCAACATAATCAATGAATAATCTCGCCTCAAGAAAACTGACTCCCTGCTTTAAAACAGCCGCTTGTAGAAGCAAAAACAGTTTCTTGTCCCTAGCCACGCCCCCTCCGTGCATTCTCGACATTCAACAGGTGGAATATTTGAGGAATCTCCTACTCTATTGGTTGACACATAGGCCACGCCCCCAAAGCAATTCATTCAGAAGCAACAGGTTGCAGAAGCAAAAACAGTTTCTTGTCTCTGGCCACGCCCCCTTCGTGGATTCTCGACAATCCACAGGTGGAATATTTGAGGAATCTCATACTCTATTGATTGACACATAGGCCACGCCGAAAGCAATTCATTCAGAAGCAACAGGTTGCAAAAGCAAAAACAGTTTCTTGTCTCTGGCCACGCCCCCTTTGTGAATTCTCGACATTCAACAGGTGGAATATTTGAGGAATCTCCTACTCTATTGGTTGACACATAGGTCACGCCCCCAAAGCAATTCATACTGAAGCAACAGGTTGCAGAAGCAAAAACAGTCTCTTGT
The DNA here is from genome assembly GCA_017141395.1 of Laodelphax striatellus. NCBI lineage: Eukaryota > Metazoa > Arthropoda > Insecta > Hemiptera > Delphacidae > Laodelphax > Laodelphax striatellus. The sequence continues at coordinate 5,455,355 of CM029537.1, forward strand.
CTCTGGCCACGCCCTTTGTGAATTCTCGACATTCCATTAGTGGAATATTTGATAAACCTCCTACTCTATTGGTTTAAACATACGCCACGCCACCAATGCACTTCATACCGAAGCAACAGCTTGCAAAAGAAAAAACAGTTTCTTGTCTCTGGCCACGCCCCCTTTGCGAATTCTCGACATTCCACAGGTGGGAGATTTGAGGAATCTCCTACTCTATTGGTTGACACATAGGCCACGTCCCCAAAGCAATTCATTCTGAAGCAACAGCTTGCAGAAGCAAAAACAGTTTCTTGTCTCTGGCCACGCCCCCTTCGCGAATTCTCGACATTCAACAGGTGCGAGATTTGAGGAATCTCCTACTCTATTGGTTGACACATAGGCCACGCCCCCAAAGCAATTCATACTGAAACAACAGGTTGCAGAAGCAAAAACAGTTTCTTGTCTCTGGCCACGCCCCCTTTGTGAATTCTCGACATTCCATTGGTGGAATATTTGAGGAATCTCCTACTCTATTGGTTGACACATAGGCCACGCCCCCAAAGCAATTCATACTGAAGCAACAGGTTGCAGAAGCAAAAACAGTTTCTTGACTCTGGCCACGCCCCCTTTGTGAATTCTCGAAATTCCATTGGTGGAATATTTGAGGAAGCTCCTGCTCTATTGGTTGACACATAGGCCACGCCCCCAAAGCAATTCATCCAGAAGCAACAGGTTGCAGAAGCAAGATCAGTTGGTTGTCGCTGGCCGCGGTCCCTTGGCGAATTCTCGACAGTCAACAGGTGGTATATTTGAGGAGTCTCCCACTCTATTGGTTGACACATAGGCCACGCCCCAAAGCAATTCATTCAGAAGCAACAGGTTGCAGGAGCCAAAACAGTTTCTTGTCTCTGGCCACGCCCCCTCAGTGAATTCTCGACATTCAACAGGTGGAATATATGAGGAATCTCCTACTCTATCTGTTGACACATAGTCCACGCCCCCAAAGCAATTCATTCAGAAGCAACAGGTTGCAAAAGCAAAAACAGTTTCTTGTCTCTGGCCACGCCCCCTTCGCGAATTCTCGACATTCAACAGGTGGGAGATTTGAGGAATGTCCTACTCTATTAGTTAACACATAGGCCACGCCCCCAAAGCAATTCATTCTGAAGCAACAGCTTGCAGAAGCAAAAACAGTTTCTTGTCTCTGGCCACGCCCCCTTTGCGAATTCTCGACATTCAACAGGTGGTATATTTGAGGAATCTCCTACTCTATTGGTTGACACATAGGCCACGCCCCCAGAGCAATTCATACTGAAGCAACAGGTTGCAGAAGCAAAAACAGTTTCTTGTCTCTGGCCACGCCCCCTTTGTGAATTCTCGACATTCAACAGGTGGAATATTTGAGGAATCTCCTACTCTATTGGTTGACACATAGGCCACGCCAAAGCAATTCATTCTGAAGCAACAGGTTGCAGAAGCAAAAACAGTTTCTTGTCTCTGGCCACGCCCTTTATGAATTCTCGACATTCCATTGGTGGAATATTTGAGGAACCTCTACTCTATTGGTTGACACATAGGCCACGCCCCAAAGCAATTCATTCAGAAGCAACAGGTTGCAGAAGCAAACAGTTTCTTATCTCTGGCCACGCCCCTTTTGAATTTTCGACATTCAACAGGTGGAATATTTGAGGAATCTCCTACTCTATTGGTTGACACATAGGCCACGCCCCCAAACAATTCATTCAGAAGCAACAGGTTGCAGAAGCAAAAACAGTTTCTTGTCTCTGGCCACGCCCCTTCGAATTCTCGACATTCAACAGGGGAGATTTGAGGAATCTCCTACTCTATTGGTTGACACATAGGCCACGCCCCAAAGCAATTCATTCAAGCAACAGGTTGCAGAAGCAAAAACAGTTTCTTGTCTCTGGCCACGCCCTTTGCGAATTCTCGACATTCAACAGGTGGAATATTTGAGGAATCTCCTACTCTATTGGTTCACACTTAGGCCACGCCCCCAAAGCAATTCATTCGGAAGCAACAGGTTGCAGACGAAAAAACAGTTTCTTGTCTCTGGCCACGCCCCCTTTGCGAATTCTCGACATTCAACAGGTGGAATATTTGAGGAATCTCCTACTCTATTGGTTGACACATAGGCCACGCCCCCAAAGCAATTCATTCAGAAGCAACAGGTTGCAGAAGCAAAAACAGTTTCTTGTCTCTGGCCACGCCCCCTTAGAGTATTCTAGACATTCAACAGGTGGAATATTTGAGGAATCTCCTACTCTATTGGTTGACACATAGGCCACGCCCCCAAAGCAATTCATTCAGAAGCAACAGCTTGCAGAAGCAAAAACAGTTTCTTGTCTCTGGCCACGCCCCCTTTGCGAATTCTCGACATTCCACAAGTGGAATATTTGAGGAATCTCCTACTCTATTGGTTGACACATAGGCCACGCCCCCAAAGCAATTCATTCAGAAGCAACAGGTTGCAGAAGCAAAAACAGTTTCTTGTCTCTGGCCACGCCTTTGTGAATTCCCGACATTCCACAGGTGTAATATTTGAGGAATCTCCTACTCTATTAGTTGACACATAGGCCACGCCCCAAAGCAATTTATTCAGACGCAAAAGCTTGCAGAAGCAAAAACAGTTTTTTGTCTCTGGCCACGCCCCCTTCGCGAATTCTCGACATTCCACAGGTGGAATATTTGAGGAATCTCCTACTCTATTGGTTGACACATAGGCCACGCCCCCAAAGCAATTCATTCTGAAGCAACAGGTTGCAGAAGCAAAAACAGTTTCTTGTCTCTGGCCACGACCCCTTTGAGAATTCTCGACATTCCACAGGTGGAATATTTGAGGAATCTCCTACTCTATTGGTTGACACATAGGCCACGCCCCAAAGCAATTCATTCAGAAGCAACAGGTTGCAGAAGCAAAAACAGTTTCTTGTCTCTGGCCACGCCCCTTTGCGATTCGACATTCCACAGGTGGAATATTTGAGAATCTCCTACTCTATTGGTTGACACATAGGCCACGCCCCAAAGCAATTCATTCAGAAGCAACAGGTTGCAGAAGCAAAAACAGTTTCTTGTCTCTGGCCACGCCCCTCGAATTCTCGACATTCAACAGGTGGAATATTTGAGGAATCTCCTACTCTATTGGTTGACACATAGGCCACGCCCAAAGCAATTCATTCAGAAGCAACAGGTTGCAGAAGCAAAAACAGTTTCTTGTCTCTGGCCACGCCCCTTTAATTCTCGACATTCCACAGGTGGAATATTTGAGGAATCTCCTACTCTATTGGTTGACACATAGGCCACGCCCCAAAGCAATTCATTCTGAAGCAACAGGTTGCAGAAGCTAAAACAGTTTCTTGTCTCTGGCCACGCCCCTTCGCGAATTCTCGACATTCAACAGGTGGAATATTTGAGGAATCTCCTACTCTATTGGTTGACACATAGGCCGCCCCAAAGCAATTCATTCTGAAGCAACAGGTTGCAGAAGCAAAAACAGTTTCTTGTCTCTGGCCACGCCTTCATGAATTCTCGACATTCCATTGGTGGAATATTTGAGGAATCTCCTACTCTATTGGTTGACACATAGGCCACGCCCCAAAGCAATTCATTCAGAAGCAACAGGTTGCAGAAGCAAAACAGTTTCTTGTCTCTGGCCACGCCCTTGAATTCTCGACATTCAACAGGTGGGAGATTTGAGGAATCTCCTACTCTATTGGTTGACACATAGGCCACGCCCCCAAAGCAATTCATACTGAAGCAACAGGTTGCAGAAGCAAAAACAGTTTCTTGTCTCAGGCCACGCCCCCTTTGTGAATTCTCGACATTCAACAGGTGGAATATTTGAGGAATCTCCTACTCTATTGGTTGAGAAATAGGCCAGGCCCCAAAAGCAATTCATACTTAAGCAACAGGTTGCAGAAGCAGAAACAGTTTCTTGTCTCTGGTCACGCCCCCTTTGTGAATTCTCGACATTCCATTGGTGGAATATTTGAGGAACCTCCTACTCTATTGGTTGCGAATAGGCCACGCCCCCAAAGCAATTCATTCAGAAGCAACAGCTTGCAGAAGCAAATACAGTTTCTTGTCTCTGGCCACGCCCCCTTTGCGAATTCTCGACATTCCACAGGTGGGAGATTTGAGGAATCTCCTACTCTATTGGTTGACACATAGGCCACGCCCCCAAAGCAATTCATCCAGAAGCAGCAGCTTGCAGGAGCAAAAACAGTTTCTTGTCTCTGGCCACGCCCCCTCCGTGAATTCTCGACATTCAACAGGTGGGAGATTTGAGGAATCTCGTACTCTATTGGTTGACACACAGGCCACGCCCCAAAGCAATTCATCCTGAAGCAACAGGTTGCAGAAGCAAAAACACTTTCTTGTCTCTGGCCACGCCCCCTTCGTGAATTCTCAACATTCCACAGGAGGAATATTTGTCGAATCTCGTACCCTATTCGTTGACACATAGGCCACGCCCCCAAAGCAATTCATTCAGAAGCAGCAGCTTGCAGAAGCAAAAACAGTTTCTTGTCTCTGGCCACGCCCCTTCGAATTCTCGACATTCCACAGGTGGAATATTTGAGGAATCTCCTACTCTATTGGTTGACACATAGGCCACGCCCCAAAGCAATTCATTCGGAAGCAACAGAAGCAAAAACAGTTTCTTGTCTCTGGCCACGCCCTTCGCGAATTCTTGACATTCAACAGGTGGAATATTTGAGGAATCTCCTACTCCATTGGTTGACACATAGGCCACGCCCCCAAAGCAATTCATTCAGAAGCAGCAGCTTGCAGAAGCAAAACAGTTTCTTGTCTCTGGCCACGCCCCTTCGAATTCTCGACATTCAACAGGTGGAATATTTGAGGAATCTCACTATTGGTTGACACATAGGCCACGCCCCAAAGCAATTCATTCAGAAGCAGCAGCTTGCAGAAGCAAAAACAGTTTCTTGTCTCTGGTCACGCCCCCTTCGCGAATTCTCGACATTCAACAGGTGGGAGATTTGAGGAATCTCCTACTCTATTGGTTGACACATAGGCCACGCCCCCAAAGCAATTCATTCAGAAGCAGCAGCTTGCAGCATGATCTAAGAATTCATATTTTATATTTTGTAATCTTCATGAATAAAGTAATCTAATCTCTCCTTCTACTTCTTCTTCTTCTATCAATGCTATACATTGAAGTGAAAACTTCTCATAAAGAATGCACTGTATCTAAATTATGTTTTTGAAACCTTATAATAGCCGTATAAGGTATCAACTATGCTTATAACTTAGTCTATATCTATAAAAGGCTAATGCCTGGGTTTTCAGTCCTTCAATAAACTTATTGAATCAATAACTTTTTTTCGCATTTGAAAACACATGCTGATTATTGATTGAATAGTGCTATTGGATCCATAAACTCTTTTGAGCGACTGAAAAACCGGGCATAAATCTGATCACGGAAATCACACTACAGCCTAAACTACTTGATCTACAATCTTGAAATTTTGCACAAATATTCTTCATACCTATTAGACGCGGAATAAGAGAGGATTTCATGAGCTTTTGTCTCTAAGGATCCCAAAGGATTAATCCCTTAGCAATCCAAAGGCGCTTATTAACAGGGAAAGTAAAGAGAGAAAGTAACTTCCAGCAAGAATTGCCTCTTCAACTTACTCCTTACTTTCTCTGTCTATAGGAGTACTTTCCACTTCAGAGAAAGTAATCACTTTCTGGAAGTAGCCTATAATCAAATTTGTTTGTTTTTACTGGCCACTCCAAGGAAAGTAGAGGGTCACGTGGGTGGTCATGTGATCACTTCCTCCCACTTTTAGCCAGTAGAGCAGAAGAAACGCATTGTTTTATTAATCAGATGATTTGTGGAAATAATATTAAATGTGTTGAGAAAAACATTAAAAAGTAAAGAAGAGAAGGCAAGTTACTTCCAGCTAGTATATAAGCAAATAAGTAGAAAGTGATGTAATGGCAAGTACTTCCAGAAAGTAACTTGCTCTCTCTACTTTCCCTGTCATTAAGCGCCTTGAATACGGTCCTAGTCCTGATCTTATTCTTATTCTTAGTCCTAGTCCTAGTCCTATTCCTGATTCCCACTCCTAGTCCTAGTCCTAGTCCTCGTCCTCGTCCTAGTCCTAGTAAACCTCATAATTTTTGGCATTTTTGACAGCCTGTAACTCAATAACAAAGGGTTTCCGGGTATGGGTTTATCAGAAGTTCCTATCCTAACTTTTTATGAAGAATCATTTGCGTTATTTTTATTCCGTTATCTCGAAGTTGCAAATTTTTCTAGTACAGTTTGCTGCATTTTGTCATTTTTAAAGACAACGCTCTGCTTTCAAACCAGCGAGAGAGACAGCGGGAGCGGTAGTAGCGCTATCTCTTGGCAAAACTGAGTACTACAACAACTGGCCATGAATATAGGCCAGAGCGCGATATAGTGATAGAAATCAACGCTAATCACTTGTAGAGGCAATTTCAAACGTACGGTGCATTTTTTAAATAATTTCAACGTTTACAGCTTTTCCATCACGTTTCAACGTCGTGAAAAGTTCAATTCTTATAGAAACCAAGCTGATAAATCGAATAAGACAGGTTTCAAGCACCTATGTGCAATAGTTTTCTAGTAAAATGAATTTAAATACAAAAAACTGATGCTTTTTTAGGTTTTTTAGGGATAACTTGAAAACTCTCAGAGTTACATTCTTGTAACATTTTTTATACGATTCTACAGAGAATTTCACGTAATATAAGTTGATTTTGCAATGTTAAATACCTCAAATAACTTTAGAAAAAAATAAAAAACTCATCATTTTTGGCATTTTTGACAGCCTGTAACTCAATAACGAAGGGTTTCCGGGTATGGGTTTATCAGATGTTCCTATCCTAGAATTCAATGATTGGCAATTTCTCCAAAGGATATTGTGATTCATAAGAGTTGAAATTTTTTTCTAGTTTTTATTAATTTTTTCGAGGACCTAGAAATAAAAGGTCTCAAAACTAGATTCATTCCATTTCGTGGCATATTCTACATAATATATGATAAATATTTTTGGAACCTTATATTGTCCTACAGAGTCCAGGGTAATTGAAAATTCATTTCTCAATGACCATGCACTACTTTAGGTTTTTGATTATTAAAAAGCATGTGATACATTTATAGATCTGAAAATGTGATGAAATATGGAAAATGAGTTGGAGAATCGAATGAAGATGGTTCGAAACATGTAACTATGTCAGTTTTCACACACTAGATGAAAATTCGCGGAAAATCATGCTTTTTTATATGCGTTTTTCGGTTTTTTGATGATATCTTAAAACCTATTAGAGCTATCCTCTTGAATTTCAGCTCAAACGATTCCCCATCACAATCTACATAGAATGACACCAATTTCAACTCTTCTTATCACTCAGCAACTTGATAAAAAAATAAAAAAGATGTGGTTTTTTGCATCTTTGACGATTTTTTACTCAATAACGGTGCATTTTCGGACCATGGTTCATCAGATGTTCCTATCCTAACTTTTTATGAAGAATCATTTGCGTTATTTGTATCCCGTTATCTCGAAGTTGCAAATTTTTCTAGTACAGTTTGCTGCATTTTGTCATTCTTAACGAAAATCCAACACGATATATCGCATGGAACATCGACTAGCTATGAGTCAATAGATATCGATAGTCGACAACTATCGATGTTTCGATTTTATTTGTAAACGTAGTTCATCGTTTCGCTGATAGATGGCAAAGGCTGTTACTTTCATGAATAAGAATTAACGTTTTTCCTTCATCCAATTCCTTTTACAGCTTTTCCATCACGATTCAACGTCAAAAAAGTTCAATTCTCATGGAAACCGAACTGAGGAATCGAATAAGACATGTTTCAAGCACCTATGTGCAATGGTTTCTCAGTAAAATCAATTTAAACACAAAAAAACTGATGCGTTTTTAGGTTTTTCAGGGATAACTTAGAAACTCTCACAGTTACATTTTGAAACATTTTTTATACGATTCTACAGAGAATTTCACGAGAAATAAGTTGATTTTGCAATGTTAAATACCTCAAATAACTCTAGAAAAAAATAAAAACCTCATCATTTATTGCATTTTTGACAGCCTGCAACTCAATAACGAAGGGTTTCCGGGTATGGGTTTATCAGATGTTCCTATCCAAGAATTCAATGATTGGTAATTGTCTCCAAAGGATATTATTGTGATTCATGAAGGTTGAAATTTTTTTTAGTTTTTATAAATTTTTTCGAGGACCTAGGTATAAAAGGTCTCAAAACTAGATTAATTCCATTCCGTGGCATATTCTACATATGATAAGTAATTTACGGACCCTTACATTGTCCTACAGAGTCCAGGGTAAACAAGTCTTACAAAATGTGGTTGTAACTTGATTTAAATTATAAATTTAGGGTTAAAACTTGGTTTACAGTTTTAACAAAGTTTAAACTTCAATATTTGTGAAACATGGATTGAACGAGAACGGGTCTTGGGAGCCGTTAACTGTGAAATGGGAGCGAAGGCCCCTGGTGAGCGCGTGGCGCTCACTCTTTTAGGTTATGAAAATTATTCTGCCAGGGGTCCAGGGGGGCGGAGCCCCCTGGCTAGCCTGCTGGCTATAGTACATCATTATATTGGTTCTTGAATACATTCTATGAGTAATCAAAGGTTAACTTCAACCAACTTTGGTGCTTGATTTGAAAGTGGAAGTTGGAACACTGACCTATACACCCTCGCACATCGGAAGATACATCGAATCCTACTGGACACTAGCATTTGAGGCTTGCCGGGAATTTAGTGCAATGGCCACCCATACAAAATCCTTTCGTGCATTCGTCCACATCTGCAAAACGCCAACACAAAACACATTGAACAATTTACATCAAACAACAATTACTCACTATGACCAAAGACGATAAGAAACTATAAGGAAATAAAGGAAACTAAAGGAACTATGAGGAAACTATATAACTATAAACAAGTCTTTAAAGTATTCTAATTGTCTTTGCTATGACTTAGACATTCATTTCATGTTATTTCCTGTTTATTCGAAAATAGATTGTGGGAAGAATCAGATAGAATTTAGATGAATATGTAAATACATTAAGAAAGAATATACTTTAGGAAAACGGTTGGGATAGAATCTAGACGGACAAAAAATAAATTAAGAGAGATTGTTAACTGGCCTGCATACCTCAGGTCCACCAATACAGAAGAAAGAGATACAAAGATTAAATTTTCGTTAGAAATACATTTGAATTTATCTCATTAAGAAATTTTTCTCATTGTTGTTGATTTGACGAGTAAAGGATGAAAGAAGAGAGAAAGAAGGAGAGAAGAAGAAGTAGGTGAAGAAAGAGAAGGAAAGAAGGAGAAAGTTAAATGAGAGAATATGGGGAGAAGGAGGAGAGCATGAGGAGGGAGGAGGAGGAGGAGGAGAAGGAGAGGAAAAGGAGAAGGTGATGAAGAGCAGAAGAGGAAAAGCAGAAGAAGAAGAAGAAGAAGATGAAGAAGAAGAAAAAGTAGAAAAGGAGAAGAAGAAGAGAAAGGAGAAGAAGGAGAAGAAGAAGAAGGAAGTAGATGGAAGAGTGAGAAGGAAAGAAGAAGTTAAGAAGGAGAAGAAGAAGAATAAGTGTGGATGGGAGAAAGTAGAAGAAAGAAAAGAAGAAGGAGAAAAAGAATGAAGAAGATGGAGGAGGGAGAAGGAGGAGGAGAAAGAAGAGAAGAAGAAGAAGAAGAAGAAGGAGAAAGAGAAGAATATGGATAAAGAATATTTGAAAAGTAGGAGGGGAGAAGGAGAAGGAAGAAGAGAAGGGAAAAGAAAGAGATGAAGAGGAAGAGAGAAGAAGGAGGAGGAGAGAGGAGGGAAAGAAGGAGGAGGAGAAGAAGAACAATGAAGAAGATGGATAAGAATATTGGAAAATAGGAGGAGTGATTGGAAACTATTCAATGTAACAGTTCAATAGTCGTAGTTTACACGACTTGGGATGTCCTATATAATACTTTATGAGTATTTCTTTCATGGCACATATTTGGACTGGCTTTATGAGCAAGACGAGAATTGTAGCTCCCAAACATCAGCGCTCAAGTGAGAGACAGAGTGAACAACCTGGAGGAATTGAAGATAAGTTGGGTTATCATTGAATCAATGTAAAAAATACCTGTTTTCAAACCCCATCATGTTTGATAAATATTGGCCAACAAATATTCAAGTAACTTCATAAAATCAAAGCTAGGATGTTCAAAGAACACTTCAGTTAGGAGCAAACAGTAGTAAGATAATTTTTAATTTGATCCTCTTTAAAAGCATTCCTTTTCAAAAGAGGAGATACGTACTGATATAAAATATAATATTGAATGTAAATAGATGAAATATGAAAATATAATATTGTAAAATGAATTAAATATCATTTGTGTGAAATGGTTTATGTCTCTGGGATAATAATGTTTATCATACGATACTGATAGCCACTCAAGTTCAAACTTCAAAGTCCTTACCTAGCAAGAAGAGTCTAGCAACAAGATAACGAAAATTCTGATAAAAGTACATACTTTAATCCAATTTCATTAAAATACATTGAAACCACTAAATAATGAATAGCAATAAAGTATTGATGATACCTTAATGATTTTATTGAATTCTATCTCAAAATCGTGTTTTGTTCCTATCTCGCAATGGTTAAAATCCCCCAGGTTGTTCACTCTCTCTATCACCTAGAGCGCGCTGGTCAGGTCTATTAGCTACTCATCAATACTGTCAAAAATTTGTTTTTTGCCAACTGACTACATGCAGGGGAATCGACTCAAATGCTGAAAATACAGGCAACGCTGGATGCACAGCGTAGTTAATTTGTGATCATTGCATAAACGAGTGAAAAATGGTTGACATTTGAAAATAACTAGGATGTAGCAGGATTTTTTAACATGAAAACAGCTGATTTAACGTTAGTAACGAGCGTACATCAATCGCTGTTTTCTGACAGTTTAAAGAATCCTATGAATAAACAGAATATTGATAAATAGAATGATGTAGAGGCGAGTGTCTATAATATATGCGTGTCTATAACTGGCCTTCACACACATGTGAGGCGGCCTGCGCGTAGCCCGGATGGCACTCGCACACGTAGGCCTCGGCCGTGTCCAGACAGCGGCCGCCCGCACCGCAGATGCCCGGACGGAGGCGCACTCGTCAACGGGGTCCTGCGGTGCACCGCCAACCCCGCTACCGTTGCGACGCCCCGCGCGCAGGCTGCCCGGCGGGCTCACCACTCCTCCCAACCCGCTGCTGCTGATCTCTTCGCACAGTTTGCGGTGGTCGTCTATGGAAAAATGGAGAGTAAAATATATTATTTTAGGCAAAAAAATAGTAAGCCAAAAATGTTATGTTTGTCCTACTGAATTAACTTTAATAATTAGAAGTCAACGACATTATACTTGAATAGAAAGATGTAACTTCCCTTTTGGGTGGCAGGTAGAAGATAAAGAATACAATGTATTTCGATATGGAAGTCATCTATTACATCTATTTAAGAAGTCGTAGAAGACAAAGAATACAGTAAAAATGTTACTTCCAACATCGTCGTCTTGTATCAAGTTTTGGGAACATTGGATACCTGTTACAACACTTTAAACATTTTTCCTTCATTTTTTCAAATTATATTCTTTCTATGCCTCCCAACATGAGGGAAAACATTGAGAGGTCAATATTGAACTCTGAAGTACTATGTTCAGGAAAAGAGACGATGCGCGTGCAAGAGTCTAGCTAGGAGCAAATGACCGATTCACGGTAGAACTACTGAAATAATATTATTATTATCATCTGCAGTACGTGATTCCAGTCTGACCTTTTAAATGAACGTCTTGTGATCTGGAATCGGACAGAACATTCATCGAAAACAGCTGTGAGTCATCGCTTCTATACGCATTCACACAGATCTCTCGACTCCGTGAACAGAGTATCTGATTATACAGAAAGTTTCAGAACTCCCTACCAATACTCCAGGGCATTGTTCCTGGGTGAAAACCATACCTAAATATCATATTTAAATTGTCCAGAAGTCCTTAGTTACTCACACAGCTGCCATTTTGTTTTTTTCACTTATTATTTTTTCTCTCAATAATCAATCAATCAATCAATATTTATTGCCTAAAAGTAAATTGTTTAAAAATACAAAAATAATCTTTAAATTCAATAATGGTGTATCATATGGAATTGAAACGTTGCACCAACATTTATGACAACTAGACTAATCTACAAAAAAATTATGACAATTTTTCAAATTCATAAAACAAAATGGCGGCCATTTAAGATTTTGTTTCTTCAATAACTCGGAAACCGTTGATATTACGAAAATTTTACAAGAATAACTGTTTTTAGTAAATTTGATTACAAATGATTCAAATTCAAATCAATATTGATTTTAAAAGATTGGACCAATATTGACTGAGATATATAGCTTTAGTGATAGGTGACCGCTGGAGGTTACTTGTACTCCTTTTTACTGTCTTTAAAATTAACACAGAATAATCTAAAATCGCTTAAAAATAACATGCAAAGCAGACAGAGACTGTTGCATTGTTGTAGCAGACTTTAACCGCAAGCCCAGGATGCACTGCAGTCTCCAGCGGTAACCTATTTTCTTTCATCAGGCACATTGTTTCTATTTTCTATTTCAATCTTTGGTGATTGTAATCTTTATGAATACAGATTGCAGAATTGAAATCGGATTTGAACATTTCCAAAACAGTTGCCTATGGCAGGATCCATTTAACTTGTCAGAGAACAGCTGATTGATGTACGCTCGTTTACTAACGTTAAATCAGCTGTTCTCTGACAAGTTAAATGGATCCTGCTACTCTACACTTTCGGCAGTGGACCAGATTTCGCATGATCATCGCCCCCACCCTTGCCCATGTTAATGCCTGCCGGCAGCAGTCTTTTTTCGACAGTCACGTACTCTCAGCTCTGTTTGCAGATTCCTCCGCGTGAGCACTGTTGTATAGCAATTGCCTTATCTCCGCACATCTGCGCAGAAGAGAAAATGAAGGATCGCAATGCTCAAAATGAACACAATAAAATATAACGAGGCAGTGGCGGATCTACAGAGGGCTTTGGGGCTGAAGACGCAAGCCCCCACAAAACGCCTGGAAATTTTTTTGTGAGAATGTAAAATTCATATATGTTATATTATATAATATAATTATAATATTTTGTATGTGAACAATTTTTACCCTGAAGCATAACGTTTCATAACAGCACCTGCAAACATCATTTTTAGAATCAATTTAGTAATGGCTCAAGTTTTCTTACTAGGATTACTGTTGAAGGCGGCCCAACAGTTTGGGAGATATAGCTCTTCAAAGTTCATCTATGTTAATAATACATCATGAGCTATAGCAGGATTCATTTAAATTGTCATAAAACAGCTGATTGATGTACGCACGTTCACTAACGTTAAATCAGCTGGTTTATGACAATTAAAAGAATCCTGCTATATGTCTTGCTAATTCAAAAAAATTTGAAATCATTTGAAACTGATTTGAAATCATGTGGAATAGCAAAAAAATCGAAGCTGAAATTGCGAGGTCCCTCTGGAATCCTTGCAGATGCATTGATAGAAAAATGGATCTTGGTTCAAGAAACTAATGAACATAATATGCAATAATATTTTGTACATAAAGATAACGTTCAAAAATGTTAATTTTTTTGTTGTTATAAAATGATTTATAATGTAAATAACAACTGGCCCCCCGGTCATCGGTTTTCAAGCCCCCCATGAAATCCATTTCTAGATCCCACTTTTTATTAAGCAGGATCCTTTTAACAATCCAGAAAACATATGTTCTGGCCACCAGCATCACGGCCAATACTTCAACCTACAAATGTTGAATTGCAGATCTCGCAGATTATTGAAAAGGTATTTTTAAAAGTTATTCTTTGAAAAGGGTGTTATTCTTTGAAAAAAGGTCTTTTAAATACTTTAAAAGTGCTTTTAAGGACCTTGGATTCATGAGCTCGGAATTTAAGCAAGTCCTTAGAACTTCAAACGGTGGCTACCGTAGCTTCAAACAAAAGTTTGTCCATTGACTGGTTAGTGGGTTAGCAGCATAGAGAGCCCTTAGTACATGATAGTTTCGAGGCTAACGTTTGTCGATGCTACGATGTACAAATTGCCACCCGTTTTAGTCCAGGACTTGGCTACAACTCCCGAGCTCGATGAACCGGCCCTAGAACTCTTAAGCCTTTGATTGTTGTGTCAAAATCACTGTTTACTTGTTACTAGAAAACAAGTGCTGTTTTCTGGACAAGTTAAAAGGATCTGCATATACTAATGTAAAAATGAAATGCCAACGTTTGATGAACTGTGTCTCGTTGTGCGTTGTAGGCCTAGGCGTGACACCAGTTAGTCAAGAGACAAGACAAAGACGAATTAGTCACGTTTACGGTCGCCAGATAATCCACCACAGTTGCTTGTGAAAACGGCGCACACGCAGATGCAATGACTAATTGCGGTGTGTTGCTTCATAAGCAACCACAGCATATTGTGACTAAACGAACAATCTCGTCTTGTCTAAATATTTAATCGACTTAACCGGTGTACGCTCAGCCTGGCTGTTTATCACAGTCAGAAATGATCGATTGTCGAAATGCTAACATTGAATCAAATAGCCAGCTAATCCCGAACGTCGGACGTCGAAAAGGTTCGGGTAAAACCGTTGAGGAGGATTCAAGGGAATCAAGATTAGCCCATTAGTCTAACTAATCTCATTTAATTCACATGTAATTTGAAATAGACCACAGGTAATGATTCATTCACTGGCACTCGCATGAATGGAACAACTGTAATGTAAATTCTACAATTTGAAACATTTTGCCATTCTTTTCACAATGAAACGAAACATCAGGTTAGGCGGCACCGGTTGGTCCAGAGCAAGACGAGATTAGTCACAGTGCTTCACATGGTTGTATGAGCAGCACACTGATTAGTCATTGCATCCGGGTGTGTGCTGCTCTGCTGGGCTTAACTATGTACCGTGACAAAACGTGACTAAACATCAACAATCTCGTCTCTTGACTAACTGGTACGCCTAACCTCACAGCCTCAAGTAAGAAATGAATACGTTTGTAACATCCTCTTTTACAATTCCCATATAGATAATGGACGTTAGAAAGAGTGGAATGAACAGCTATCCTTCATTTCATGTGCATTCGGATGGAATGGGAGAGAAAGCTAGTGAAAAAAATAGTTGTAGCTCACTTCATGTATAGCAGTGGAGTTCACTTAACTTGTCAGAAATCAGCTGATCCAGTAATAATTAAACAGTGATTTTGGACACACAATAATCTGCAAAAGAGCTTTCGAAAGTCTTAAAGACCTTTTTAAATAAGACCTTGCGAAGAATAACTTTTTAAAAGACCTTTTCAATAATCTGCGAGATTCAGCATTTGTAGGTCAAGTATTGTGATATTGCTCTTTGAGACAGCTGATTTCTGTGTGTAAATTCTACAATTTAAAACGTTTTTTGTCATTCTTCTCATGATGGAATGAAACAAGTAAAATAAATACGTTCGTAACATCCTCTTTTATACTTATAGATAATGGAAGTTAGAAAGAGTAGAATAAATAAATAAATAATAAATTTTTTTGCTTCAAAACTAAAACCCAAGAATACATTGATAAAATATTGACTACAAAAATATAAAAAAAACATATAACATCAAGAAAATAAAATTTATGGAAATTAACCCACTCAACTATGGACATCCATGTACTAGAGTGGGTGTTTAGAGTAGTATTTGGGTGGGGGTGTAAATATACTTGGTAAGTGAGCTCACATACTATTATTTGAAATGATTTGTTCTATACGTCGTCTTCCTGTATATATTATCCATTTTTGAACAGCATTTTTCAATTTTCTTTGGTGTGGTAAGTCCTTGATATTTACGGGAAGCAGATTGTAGAGTTTTGGTGCTAAGAGGTTGAACTGTCTGTGATACAGTGCCTTCCTAGCAACGTTCGTGATGAGAAGGTTCCTATTTCTAGTGTTGTGATGGTGGTTTCTATTTTGGAAGTTATAGAATGAACAGTTATCCTTCACTTCTTGTACATTGATGGAAGGAAAGCTAGAGAAATGTTAGTTTTAAAGCCTCACCTTCATGTACTTTAAAAATAAAAAGAAAAAAAGGGTAGAAAGATTGCAGTTACCAAGGTACAGTTCTTTGCGATTGATGGCGAAGGTGAATGTATGAGTCAAAGTATTGCACACGGGCCAGTAGAAGCGCCTCGTCGGTGCTGACGCAAGCGACCGTGCTCGCAGATGCAGCCCGGTGCGGGCCTGTCCGGTCCGGGCAGACATTCAAAGCTGGATGTCGCGACACTCGTTGCTTGTCCGGATCGCGCTGATGTCCGGGGCGAGCACCGGCACTCGAACGGAACCCACTGGCGTTCACACACTTGCCGCCCAGGCACAGGCCAGGGATCGCTTCGCACTCGTCTATGTCTGCAAACATCAACAAATACCGGGTTATCATAAAAGAATGGTGCGGTTTCAAGAGAATTGATGCGATTTTCTGACAAACATTTGACACGGATCAGTTTATGTTTCCTGTCTAGTTTAAGTTGTTTGGCTTCAACGCTGGTTTCCCATATAAAATTCAATCTCAGGCAACTATTCTTTTATGCGATAAACCCTGTATTAAAAGGCCGGTTCATGAGTTTCGGGGATTTCAGCTGTCCCAGACCAAAACGGGTGGCCACTGTATGGCATCGACAAACATTAGCCTCGACACTACGTACCAAGGGCCTTCATGCCGCCAACCCACTAACCTTTCGAGACAAAACGTTTGTCGATGCTGGGCTGGTGGCCACCCGTTTTAGTCTAGGACTCATTAAATCCTGAGCTCATAAACCGGTCCTTAATGTTTTTCCTTATAACTAAAGATTTGTTTCCAATTTCAAAATGTTGCTGTATGTCTGGAAGAAGTTTGAAGTCAATTAAAATTTTGCTGAAGATAATCAGGGAGGATTCAGGAAATAGTCACGTAAATTTTAAATTGTTACGCCCGTATCTAATGAAAGAAGCCCACAGGAATCGCCTGTCATACACTGGCTTCCGCGCAGCATTAACAGTTTTTTTTCACCCCTCACAAAGAAGTTCAAAAGACGCTTATGTAATATGACCCTGACACTGGAGCAATATCAGCCCAAAACCTACCTCAAACTTGTTCCACCACTATCTATAGCATATTATCAGGTAGTAACAGTTTGGTAGCTGCTGTTATTTTATGTTTCAAATCATAGATGGTGGATGGATATCGATGATTTTGAAAGCACTTAAAATAACAGCTTATAACTCTACGCCTGTATATATCTGGTAAGGAAGGTTTTGGATTGATAGTTAGCTCGGTGTCTGGAAGGTCATATGAGGTTGAACATCTCTGAACATTTGTGGTGGCTCTTCAAATACGCTTTGTTGATGTGTAACCAGAAGGTTCTATGATGTTCTTTCATAACATAAATTTTTAAAGTTGTGGTATTCTGATTCACCAATATCCATTAGTCAACTGCTGCTCAGTCTGAAGAAGTCCAACATCAGGACAAAACGATCGTCACCGTGATGTAAGTTAAGTTGTAGTCTACTTTAAAGTTCTCAAGTTAAGACTGGTTTTCACTAGTAGAGTTATTGGTGGTAAGTAACTGGCATACTAACTCTGCAGTGCCTACTCTACTCTGCTTACGGGTGAAAAAGTACTCTACCATCACTCTACTCTACTATGAACGTTTTCATTGGGAGAGTTCACAAGATAGTTAGTACTCGCCCAGGGAACTCTATGAGATGTCAATGTGCTAACCACACGTTACATCTTTTCTGGTTAATTATCATTCACCTCTGTTCATTTAGTCAAGTGGATGTGAAACTGGCAACCAGCTGGAAGGCCTAAGCCCACATAGGGCTGTTGAGCCATTGACAAACAAACAAACAGTGAACTCTACCACTAACTCTACTAATGAAAACCAGGCTTAAGTGTCCAAACTATATTATTTTATTTTGTATGATTTTTGAAAATTCTTCTGTTTTTGCAAGTGAAGGAATAGTTCATTTCATCCCATTATATTTATAGAAAATTATAGACTTCTACTTATAGCAAATGATACATTACAAAGAATAAAAAGATGAAACTCAAGTCTATTTGAAGTAACTGACCGACACACTGTCCGCTATGTATGTTCTTGAGGTGGCCCTCGTCGCAGGGCAGTTGCGAGGGGCACTTCTCGCAGGGATGGCCCCAGGCGCGGCCCACGGTGGCGCAGCACAGCTGCTTGGTGCACACCACTCCGGCCAGCTGGCCTGCGCACATCTCGTTGGCCACTCTCGTGAAACACGGCCCCGTGCGGTAGTCTGAGCACACAAATCAATCAATCAATCAATCAAATCAAATGAAATCAATCGTTTATTCCCTAAAAAAAAAAATAATTAAAAAAATAATTCATCACTTTACAGGGTTATCATAAAAGAATGGTGCGAAGATTGAATTTTTACAGAAACCAGTGTTCAAGCCAAACAACCTAAATTTGACAGGAATCGTGAACTGATTCGCGTCAAATATTTGTCAGAAAATCGCACCAATTCTTTTGAAACCGCACCATTCTTTTATGATAACCCGGTATAACTAATAAATATTTATGTAACATATTTCCAAATTCCAAATTGATAAATCACAGTTTTTATTTTATTTTTAGGAGTGAAAATTTATGTTGAATTGTGAATGTGAACATAAGCCTCTTTTGAAATTTTATCAAAATCAGGAAGAGAAGACGTTTTGGACTCGGTCTGTGTTTTATCACTACCATTCTCGGTCTATCACTAAAGCTGCCATATCTCAGTCAATATTGGTCCAATTTTAACAAATAAGGTTCCAATCGATTTGTAATTAAATTTACTAAAAACGGTTATTCCTGAAAATTTTTCGTAATATCAACGGTTTCCGAGTTATTCAAGAAACAAAATTTCAAATGGCGGCCATTAAAAATTTCGTTTCTTGAATAACTTGGAAACCGTTGATATTACGAAAATTTTACAAGAATAACTTTTTTAGTAAATTTAATTAGGGAGTTCTGAAACAATCTGTATGTATCCATATTTGATACAACTGAGGAAAGTTACTTCACTGGAAAAGTATAAAGCAATGAAAATTGAAGAACCACTAGAAAGTTCGAAGACCAACAGATTCGTAAATTGATCATTTTTATTACTAAAATCCAGGTAAAAGTGTAAGGGTAGGCGTACACCGGTTAGTCAAGACAAGACAAGATGAGATTAGTCACGTTTAGTCACAGTAATTCACATAGATGCTTATGAGGCAACACACACCGATTAGTTATTGCATCGGTGTGTGCTGCTTCATAAGCAACTATGTGAATTACTGTGACTACACGTGACTAATCTCGTCTTGTCTTGACTAACCGGTGTACGCCTAGCCTTACAGATTCATAAATTGATCATTTTCTTTACTGAAATCCAGGTAAAAGTGTAAGGTATTACTTCTATCAAATACGACTCATACTACAGAGACTGTATAATCACAGTGTGGCCATTGAATGTCTTGTTTAGTTAGTTTAGTTTTTCACTACATCCCAAACATCCACAAAAGTAGACAGAGGATGGGTCAATATGCTTTTGATTGGTTAGCTTGATCAAATCTTAGGCTAGGCGTACACCGGTTAGTCAAGACAAGACAAGACGACATTAATCACGTTTAGTCACAGTAATTCACATAGTTGCTTATGAAGCAGCACACACAGATGCAATGACTAATCGGTGTGTGTTGCTTCATAAGCAACTATGTGAAGTACTGTGACTAAACGTGACTAATCTCGTCTTGTCTTGACTAACCGGTGTACGCCTAGCCTAACATGCTCAAGTGCATGGGTTTGCATGCAAATCATACCTGCTTCACATCTACGGCCAGTGAATCCATAAACACAGGCGCAACGGTCTGGTCCAATGCATCTGCCTGCATTCAGGCAAGGCTCACGACAGTAGGCTACAAAAAACAAACGGAATAAGATTATTGAAAGAGAGACAAGCAATTAGAGTGAAGAGCAAAGAACTTATAAGCAATTTGTAGAATGGATGCATAACTTATGCCCGGTTTTTCAGTCGTTCAATAAACTTATTGAATCAATAAGGGCCAGTTCATGAGCTCGTTTTTTCATTTTTTTCATTTTTCATTTCACCACTCGGGATTTAGCCAAGTCCTAGACTAAAACGGGTGGCTACCATAGCATCGACAAACGTTTGTCTCGACAGGTTAGTGGGTTAGCAGCATATAGGGCCCTTAGTACATAGAGTCGAGGCTAACGTTTGTCGATGCTACGGTGGCCACCCGTTTTAGTCTAGGACTTGGCTAAATCCCGAGCTCATGAACCGGCCCTTATTGAATCAATAACTTTTTTGCATTTGAAAACACATGGTTATTGATTCAATAGTGCTATTGGATCCATAAACTGTCTATTGAGCGACTGAAAAACCGGGCATTAGTGAAATATAGTACATTGCTTTGAAATATTTTTAACACTAGCATGATTCTGAAAATTGTATAATCTAATTATGTATTTTTGTAACATTCCTTCTCATAGTGAACGAATATGTCTGGCCTGATCGAGAGGTTGGCTTCACCATGCCAAATTTCAACAAAATTAGTCGAACTATTTTGGAGGAAAAAAATAAAGAGTAAAAAACAAAATCGCGACTACAGGGTAAACAAAGCATTTTAGGACCCAAGTTTACTGGAACTTTTTTCTTAATTTCAATGTCAGAAAACCGCTCAAGGAGTTTGTTGATCTATTTTAGAATCATTCTGTACAGAATTTAATTAAATTGAAAACATCTTTATTCATAATCATGTACAGATACAATGAGAACAGTGTCAATATTCATATGAATAAACGAAACATAACAAATAATAGAGAACAGTCATAAAACTTTAGTCAGATGTGTGTACTCTTGTAGGGAGTACAGAGGCAATGATACCAAATTTAATATACCTTGAGACTAAAGAAGTTTGTTGATCTATTTTAGAATCATTCTGTACAGAATTGAATTGAATTGAAAACATCTTTATTCATAATCATGTACAGATACAATGAGAACAGTGTCAATATTCATATGAATAAACAAAACATAACAAATAATAAAGAACAGTCATAAAACTTCAGTCAGATCTGTGTACTCTTGTAGGGAGTACAGAGACAATGATACCAAATATTCCTTGAGTCTCATTCTTAATTTTTTAATATCCTCTATTGATTGCAATTCTAGAGGCAGCATTGTGAAATATTTCATACCCATGTTAAGGTCAATTCACACGACGACGACGACGACGACATTCGAATTTCGTTCTGCGCATGCGTCACCAGCCCATGCTCTGATTGGTCCATGTCTATCTTTGTTTACAAATGATAGCTGTAGCTGTCGGCTATCAAGCTCTCAAGTCTCAAAATTGCAGTACCGGTATGACTTGAAAAGTTTTGTATTATAATTTTATTTACTGATCATTATTTATATAATAAATGAAAAATAATATTATAAATACTATTTATATTGTCGTACTAATATTATTGATATTAATTGACAATTGATTTGGAACAGCGAACATTCAAACTTCGTACCTAGTCACTTAGAGGTGGGGTTTCGTTACTGCGGCTCCGCAGCCGATCCCGACACGACCAGCCAAAATGGCTGACAAGTTGGGAGTCTGGGCACCCCACTGCCTTCGAAGGCCGTTATCAAATCAAATTGATAACATCAAATTGAACAATAATAAGATATTGAAGGGCTTGAAACCGGCGAATTACAATATCTGAACAAGTTTTGAACAAGATCTGTTGCACCATGTATACACCCGCTGGGGTGTATACATGGCCTTCAATGGTAGTGGGGTGCCCAGACTGCGAATTTGTCCGCCATCTTGGCTGGCCGTGTCGGGATCGGCTGCGGAGCCGCAGTAACGAAACCCCACCTTTACCTAGAAATTCGGCTGGTAAGAAGTTCTAAAAGGATGGACCAATCAGAGCGCGGGCTGGTGACGCATGTGCAGAAATCGCATGTGCATGTGGTGACGCATGTGCAGAGTCGTCGTCGTGTCGTCAATGTGGGAATTGACCTTAATGCGTCTTTATCTTGAAAAATTCCAACCTGTGTCTTTTCGTAATTCTAAAAATATGAACAGTTTTATTTCATTTGTGCTGCACTCACGTTCAGCACAGTTCTCGCCGTGATACCCGGGCCGGCAGACGCATTTGCCCTGTTGACAAGTGCCGTTGTTGAGACAGGGCAGCCGGCAGTGGTGGACCCCTAGCGGTGACGTCACGTGAGTGGACGGAATGTCGCCGCGCTGCTGCTGGTGATGAAGGCCTGACGAGTCCTCGGCCTTGTGGCCGGACAGTGTTGCCGCTGACGACAACGCCTTGGTGAGCTGATCAACAGGTGGGTGGGGAAGGTGATCGTCGCCTGCAACATCGATTAGTTAACTATCGAATCGATACTTGTACAAATCTATATCGATAGTTATGTAAATATCGATATTTTGAATGAAAGGTACTGAGACTAATTTTGGGTTGATCAAGCACCATAGTCATTCTAATTTAACTTGTAACTATGTAAATAACTATGTGAATATCGATATTTTGAATGAAAGGTACTGAGACTAACGTTGGATTGATCAAGCACCAAAGTCATTTTAATTAAACTTGATGCTTGTAGATAGATAGATAGATATAGCAGGATACTTTCAACTTGTCATAAATCAGCTGTTTCAAAGAGCGATATCACAATACTTAACCTACAAATGCTGAATCTCGCAGATTATTGAAAAGGTCTTTCAAAAATTTATTCTTTGAAAGGTATTCTTTAAAAAGGTATTTTAAAGACTTTAAAGGTCTTTAAGACTTTTAAGCCTTTTGATTATTGTGTCGAAATCACTGTTTAATTATTACTGGATCAGCTGATTTATGACAAGTTAATTAGCTCCTGCTATAACTATCGAATGTCGATTATCGAACTATCGAACTTGTACAAATCTATATCTATTGTTATATCGATAGTTATGTAAATATCGATATTTTGAATGAAAGGTACTGAGACTGAGGCTAGACGTATACCGGTTAGTCAAGACGTCAAGACAAGACGAAATTAGTCACGTTTATTGTCACAGCAGAGACAATTGGAACTATTAAGTATTCCAATTAGTAGACAAAATAAGTATTCCAATAGTCTCTGGTCACAGTAATACACATAGCTGGTTATGAAGCAGCACACACCGATGCAATGACTAATCGGTGCGTGTTGCTACATAAGCAACTATGTGAAGTACTGTGACTAAACGTGACTAATCTCGTCTTGACTAACCGGTGTACGCCTAGCCTTATGTTGGGTTGATCAAGCACCATAGTCAGTTTCATTTAATTTGACGCTTGGCATTAGATAGATAGATAGATAGATAGATAGTTAGATAGTTGGATAGTTAGATAGAGAGATATCATTTCTTGACGTTGCTGATGAGTGATGACTATAGAGTACGATAAATAATACCTGCCTATCTATCTATCTATATCCAATGCCAAGCGTCAAATTAAATGAATATCACTGTATCAATTTTTAATTGGAGGCCACCAGGGGTCTGGGGTACACCCTCAGATATAAGTCAGGAAATTTCAATATTTGACAGAGTATACATGACACTGTTTTAGACTACTTTTAAGGTCTTGCGATAGCTGAAATTCGAACATTATTCTATTAGGAGAAACAATCATTTACTATTAAATTAAATTTCGACAATTTCAGAGACGGGGTGGCCCTGACTAACTTTTGTTATCAACTCCGGTGTAAACGCAGCTTAACACATGCAAAAACAAAACAAAGATTACTTGACTGAGTTTTTGCTTGATCTTAGATGGTAGGGGGGGGAGAAGGGCGCACCCACTCGTCTAGCGGGGGGAGGGAGGGGCTCTCCAGTCTCATTGGCTTAGTTACGCCACTGTCTATTTTCCAATAAATATAACAACCGTTTTATTGCAGTGAACTTGGGATAAAAATAGACTTGCATCAACCAACTCAAATTATATGCAAAAACTGCATCAATCATTCTAAATAAGCAATAATTATGTTCAATGACTTGAGCTCGCAACAAATTAATGACAAAATGTTAATGTGTGTATAGATATAACGTAAACTGTAAACTAGCACTTTAACAATCAACTATAACTGTCAACTTCAGTTATGGGCATTTGTTGGCAGAGATAGTTTCTATAGGAAGCAATTAGAATAAAATTCAAATGATTCATTGTCTGGATATCATCCAAGAGCTTTAAAAGAAGAGACAGAATTATTAATCACATTGGCTGGCGCTCTCTCACACCCATTCTCTTTGTTTTTATCTCTCTCTCTCGATCCTTCTTTCTGTCTGTTTTTCTCTCAATCTCTTTCTCTGTCACGAAGAAGTGTCGAAGGATAGGATACGTATGCTTAGAAATCATTCTATAAGAATGGTCATTTATATGTTCTAACTTCGCCAATTCATTTAGATAACAATCACGCAAGACTTACTTGACTGTCTCCTTTCTCTTCTATTTTTCTTCTCCTCCTCCATCTCCTCTTCCTCCAGCACTCCTCCTCCAGCACTCCTCCTCCTTATTCTTCCTCTTCGTCTTCTCCTCCTTCTCCTCCTCATCCTCCTTCTTCTTCTCTCTCCTCCTCCTACTTCTTTTTCTCCTTCTTTCTATTCATCTCCTCCTATCCTCCTCCTTTTCGTTATTCATTTTCTTCTCATTCACCCTCTTCTCCTTCTTCTCCTTCTCCTTCTTCTCCTCCTCTCCTCCTTCTCCTCCTTCTCCTCCTTCTTCTCTCCTCCTCTCCTCCTCTTCCTCTTCTTCCTCCTCCACCACCACCCTTCTCTTCCCCTAATCTTCTTCTTCTTCTTGTCTTCTCTCCTCCTCTTCTTCTTCTTCTTCTCCTCCTCCTCCTCCTTCTTTTCTTCTTTTCTTTTTCTTCTCTTCTCCTTCTCTCCTCCTTCCTCTTCTTCTTCTTCTTCTTCTTCTTCTTCTTCTTCTTCTTCTTCTTCTTCTTCTCCTTCTTCTTCTTCTTCTTCTCCTCCTCTTTTCTTCTTCTCCTCCTCCTCCTTCTTCTTCTTCTTTTTCCTTCTTCTTCTTCTCCTCCTCCTTCTTCTCCTTCTTCTTTTCTTCTCCTCCTCCTCCTTCTTCTTCTTCTTCTTCTTCTTCTTCTTATTCTTCTTCTTTTCTCCTTCTTCACAAGTAGTACGTATAGAACACAGAGCTACAACATTGTGTCTGTACACATTGGAATTTGTCGTTGATAATAATAAACATAATAGCATAGCACATAGCAGGCTGGCATGATTTACATGCGACATATAGGTAACATCACCACTTCCATCACAAGTGGATGCAAATGAGCAACTGAAGAACTAAGAACAGTGAAGGAAATAAACTAACACAAGAATCTGTACTGTACATCTCTCGTTTGTTTTCTAACGGTTACATAGGAATATTACAACCATTTCAGTAAATTGAAACACTTACAATCAACCCACTGTTGACATTGATAGAGTAACATTGGAGTAGGCCTAACATTGAGTAATTCTAGCAATGAAGTACTGTATTATCGAGTAATTTTAGAAATTTTTGCATTGAAGTAATATTGAGCAATCAGAGTTACAGGAAGTCTTACACCACCATAAATTCATCACAATACTTAACATTATCAGAGAGATTTTCAATCTACCCTTATGAGAAGGTATCTGTTGTGTATTTAATAATGAGGAGAAGTCGAATTTTTATTGAATTTTACACGTCTTCATTGTATCTCTTGTACACCAGACATGTAAATACAAAGAAAAAGGAGGAGAAGAAAAAGGTGAAGAAGAAGATGAAGGTGGAGAAGAAAAAGAAGAAGATTGAAAAGAAGTAGATGAAGGAGGAGGAGGATTGGAAACTATTTAATGTATTTCAATAGTCGCAGTTTTATGCGACCTGGGATGTCCTAGCCTAGTGTATATGAATCATTCGATAGATGGATCTTATCCATCTGTGTGGCTGTAGTTTGAATGTATAACAGTATCTCTCTTAACAGAGACTAAAAGGAAACTTGAGTGAAACTATAACTGGAGAGAAGGTGAACTAACACTGAATGATGGCTGAACGGAAGCAAAATGGAAACTAAACAGAAACTAAAAGCCAAGAAACTGAAAAGAGACTGCAAAGAAACTGAGATTGAAAAGAAATCAAAACTGAACAGGAATTAAAAAGAAACGGAACAAATACTCAATTTTGAAAATTCAATGGATGCTCTATTCCAAATGACTATCACAGAAATAGAAGTGAAACAATAGTTTAATTGTGATTGAGCTACATTTCTTTTAACATTCCTGTTAACTCATCGTGTTAACATTCCTGCTAATTCGCTAGTCCTATTAACTACTTTACTACCCGGCTGTATTTCTTGTATTACATTTAGCAATTGGTCCGTAGCCGAGGGCGATAAGCGCCTGTCTGATAATTCAAAGGTTCCAAGATCGAATACAATTATTCATAATAGACAGGGTACGTAATTAATTAATTAGTTGACAAGTTCATTATTAAATTATTGTATATAATTTTAATCAATCCTTATAATATATTTACTGACCTCCATTGTTAGCACCTGGACAAGCCGGCGAGAGTCTTCCGTCTTCACAAAGACAAATATTCGGTTTTATACAACTGCCTTTGCCACATGTTCTCGTACAGACGGCTGGAAATCAAAACCGAAATTAGGTGAAATACATAACGCTAGTTGCACGAATGCCAATTCAATAAAGGGATTATTAGAGAAATTAAGGGCCGGTTCATGAGCTCGGGATTTAGCTAATTCCCAGACTAAAACGGGTGGCCCCCGTAGCATCGACAAACGTTAGCCTCGATTCTATGTACTAAGGGCTCTCTATGCTCATAACCCACTAACCAGTCGAGACAAACGTTTGTCGATGCTACGGTAGCCACCCGTTTTAGTCTAGGACTTTGCTAAATCCCGAGCTCATGAACCGGCCCTAATTATTCAATCACCTGAATATTATCAGGCCTTATTGCGATCGTGTCCGTATGTCTGTTTGTATGCATGATATTATCTTAACTAGTGGAAGATAGACCATTTTTGAAATTTGGAATTATTATATTATTAGGCTAGGCGTACACCGGTTAGTCAAGACAAGACAAGACGGGATTAGTCACAGTACTTCACATAGTTGCTTATGAAGCAACACACCGATTAGTCATTGCATCGGTGTGTGCTCCATAAGCAACTATGTGAATTAAACGTGACTAATCTCGTCTTGTCTTCTTCTGTACCTAAAAATAATAAGGAATTATAATATTTGGAATTATATATTATTATTTGGAATTATTATAGATTTAATGAGATTGAAAATTAATATAGATTACGTGAGAAAACTGTCAATTTCAGCTTTGATAATAGCTGAATGAGATAGGCTTTTAATATTATGTATCATTTTTCTCACTAGAGGTTACAGTATATATTTTTTAAAACAGTATATAGTTTATGTATGTTAAGACACTAATTCAATACATAATGCTTTTAAATATAGATAATTGAAATGAAATATATATATATATACATGCTTATGCTTTTTTCAGGCCAGTTCAGTAAAAATAATAATAAAAATATTGACCTGAAATGAAATATTCCGATGAAATGTTTTACTTACGTATAATACATAGGCCAGTAGCTTGTTTGAGACTCCAGCCGGGACAGCAATAATTTCTATACCTACTCCTACAGACATTTGGCCTGGAAAAGAAAAGAAAACATGTCAAAACTTCTTCAAAATAATTGAATAATAACGCAAAACTTCAAAAGATAATTGGGAAACCGTTATTTCTATGTTTATGGTTGAATTCTATGCAATTTTTATGCAATTCAAGAATGAAAAGTCTGCAAGTTATCACAGCCACTAATCTATCAAGTTATTGAGACACCGATTACGGTTGTCACAATATTATCAATATTTGGTGAACTATCCCCAAAGAAAATTCTATGCTGATAGAATTAGAACTAGAGCTGCCAGAATTAGAATGCTGAGAAACGGAAATCTCTCCTAAATCAGAAGTAAAAAGATTAGTAGAATATTCATAGTACAGAGCCGCTTGCTCATACGATTGATAGTTCACATGTTGACTGACCTATCACGGTGAACGACTGCTATTGGCCTAGACAAGCCACTCCCATAGTGGGCGGTTCGGTTTGTCTAGGCCAATAGCAGTCGTTCACCGTGATAGGTCAGTCAATCACCAATCGTATCGCTTGCTCCGTAGTACATATCCTACAACAAATTGATAATGGGGTAACAATCGAAACAGGTATCTCGATTTATTTATAAATGATTTATGGTTGTAACAACTTCATGTCGTCTCCTCATTCAAAATGGATGACCATCACAATATCATCTTGAAAAGCAATTTAAGATGTTTTTCATCAACACGTTTTCAATGTATATGCATTAAACATAAATGAAATTGAAAAATAAAAAAGATACACTCACAAAACAATAACATTTCGACAGTATATGATAAAACCTAAATTTTAAAACAATATGAGAGCTTCAATATCACATTTTTAGATTCTTCTAAGCTTAAACCTTCTAGGCTAATTATGTTCTTCCCTAATGGCTGGATTTCACGATTCCAGTAGACATTCAGGTTACCAGAGGCAGGTTATCTGAAGCAGGTAAACTGAACCGTGAAACCACTTACTTGAACAGGTTATGAGACCAGAGCAGAGGTAGGCTGCGAGGCAGGTAACCTACCTCTGCCTCCAGGCAGGTAACCTGCCTCCAGTAACCTGAACGTCAACTGGAATCGTGAAATCCAGCCATAATAGACAAAAACGTATAATTAGATGGATCGCCTTTAACGGGCATAGAAGCAGCCTGTATTAATTCAACTTATTAAGGATTAAGAAATCCTAACTCAGGATCAACATAAGGCTCTGCAAAACTATAATTTCGTGTTCAACTAGATTGCGATAGATTAAACTAGTGTTCTTTAAACACTAGTATAAATTATGCTATTTAATATACACTACTATTACTAAACATTTAATTCTAGTCAAACTGCTTTTGTCTAGTTATCAAAAGTCTTGTAATAGCTTTTAAAGTCTTGTAATAGCTAATGTAGCTTTTAGTCTTGTAATAATTACATAAATTACACAAACACAGACGCATTCATTGATGAGTAGCCTATATACAGGTATAATAATATTATCAAGAACGGGTTCGAAGTTAGCTAAAAGCTTATACGTAAGTAAACGTGGGAGTCGATGATTGGTTCAGAGGTTCTGCCAATCCTCTTTTTCGACTCATGTCGGTCCATCCGCGATCAAAGTTTTCATCCAATGCCATTCGATAAAATAACATTGAACTAACAGCTGATTAGTTAAGACAACCTTACACAATACATCTATTTGAAATTGCGCTGCATTGTAAGGCTAGGCGTACACCGGTTAGTCAAGACAAGACAAGACGAGATTAGTCACGTTTAGTCACAGTAATTTACATAGCTGCTTACGAATCAGCACACACTGATGCAAAGACCAATCGGTGTTTGTTGCTTCATGAGGAACTATGTAAAGTACTGTGACTAAACGTGACTGATCTCGTCTTGTCTTGTCTTGATTAACCGGTGTACGCATAGCCTAAGGCTGGGCGAACACCGGTTAGTCAAGACAAGAAAAGACGAGATTAGTCACGTTTAGTCACAGTACTTCACATAGTTCCTCATGAAGCAACACACACCGATTAGTCATTGCATCGGTGTGCTTCATAAGCAGCCATGTGAATTACTGTGACTAAACGCGACTTCGTCTTGTCTTGACTAACCTTTTAATTATACACACCGATTAGTCATTGCATCGGTTGACAGTTCAAGCAAATGAATAACTTTACGACAATTTCGTCTTGTCTTGTCTTGCCCAAAATGATTGTAATCGAAATACTTGGGGAAATGAAAATGGCGGATTGTGAGAAAATAAAGGGAAAATTTGATCGTGGTCTCCCAGCTATAATTAATCTCAAATGCACGGGGTAAACTCTTGGTTATACCGTTTAAAATAAGTAGGTAACTCGTTTTGCCTCCTTTTCACCGCTAAAATTTGACTCCAGTTAATTTTGACTCACTGTCAAACGTTTAACGCCCAACAATTCGCCATTGAGAGTTTAGCAAAAGCAAAAAGATTGTCAACAGTTGATAAAATACGACAAAAGTCGTAGTAAATCACACCTCACGCACTATCTGGGAGCCCAGGTTCGTCCCACGGTATTTTTTTTCGATAATATCCGGCACCGTATTCATCAACTCAAAAACTTTACTGTTACTAAATTTATTACTTGACAACCCTTTCTATTCTGCCGTCTACTCGAATAATATGATGTTGTTATTTATTATGTAAGTATAAATGTATGTATCTACCGTATTATACATACTTGTGTACATTACAGTCGCTGCATAAATTATGAGGCATCTAGTAAAATGTAATCAGAACTATGCTAATCATGATCTTGTCAACTTGAAGCATGCTGTGTGGGTTAAATAGAACTAATCCAACTTGAAAAGCTTGTTTTCAACTGCTAACATCTGGTAATAATAATTTTTATTTGTATAAGGTTGAGGATTATAGTGGGATTTAAATACCACAGTGTTGAGTAGGCCTATACGAGACGGTTATTGATAAAAAATGAGCACGATCTAAATTTCCGCTAGTATTTTAATAGGTTTTAAAAAACTTATTCTATGAATAGTATGATAATACTGTAATCGTTCCCGTTTTTCTCATGAGACTTAAGGACGTTCAGCCGTAGGCGCCTTCCTAAATAAATTACACTCAACAATCTGTAGACAACAAATTTGAGATAATATACACATTTTTTGGCAAAAATAATCCCACGAAAGTATATCTATAAGTCTAAAGCCATCTCACGGTATATGACTGTTAGTAGGATCGGATCTGTTTACTCTTCAAAAGTAGTTGAAAAAATCAATCAAACCACAAACAAGATTGCATCAACATTCAATTGAATGTTATATGCTTGTCATTACTGTATAAGTGGTCCACTTTATTAGGAGCAATATTGAGATTGTCTTGAACGGTCTTTAAAAACAAAAAAGTGATCGAAAAACCTTTTAAACATCTGACAAATTATAGGGCGCTACAGATAAATTAATAAGATCTTCTCTGATGATCCTGTTATGAAAATGGACTACTATGTTATTAAACGCCTACTTGATTTTTTCAAGTATATCTCATACAAAAAGGAATAGCGTTGGTAATGGCAATACTAGTCTAACGTTTTGCCATGAACTTATTTCAATCTCGAAACTGAACTTATCAATTTGTCTATTTAGAACGAGACTTAAGATAGGCCTAATCATATTCATAGAGTCCAGTATCCATTGTTTAAGAAGGCGATTGGCTCAAACATCCAGCCCATATAGTACCAGTTGGCGAATTGGATGAGTGTTGATTTTGTATTATATATTATTAATTTAGATCTTGGACTTTGTAGACTTAGGGCCGGTTCATGAGCTCGGGATTTAGTCAAGTCCGAGATTAAAACGGGTGGCCACCGTAGCATCGACAAACGTTAGCCTCGACACTATGTACTAAGGGCTCTCTATGCTGCTAAACCACTAATCTGTCGAGACAAACGTTTGTCGATGCTACAGTAGCCACTTGTTTTAGTCTAGGACTTGGCTAAATCCCGAGCTCATGAACCGGGCCCAAGACGCTGTAGACTTAGGATATAAATACCCTGTGATAGTACACTAGTTTCGTTTTTAATGCCTCAATCCGTTCATGCATAGCCGATATTTGGTTCACTATTATAGAAAAAGGGGTCGAGGCATCGTCCTTTGGGAGATTTTTGTAAGAATAGATCATTCGAAACGGCAATATTAGAGCAGTTTAAAAGCCTTACCTTGGGCGTTCCAAATCACAAAGGAAAGAAAACCTATCTCACCAGCTCACCACTTAATTCAAATTTATTTTTTCAAAAACACAAATTTTCGCTCAATTAGTGTTCAGTATTCCAAATTATAACCTGCTTGTCCCAATGCCAATAGTTATTATTTTTACAATAATTTACTCAATATTGAAGCCTCTCTCATCATCACCCCTCTAATTACCCACGCACAAGCCTAGACCTCATGTAGGCATCACCCTCAGAAAAAACAGTTCCAACAGTTTCATATTATGTGTTTTTTCTTTTCTTTTGTGTTGATATTTATAAAATGGTGCTTCACCTCATAGGCTGGAGAATATTCTTTAACGTTTTACCTGCAATCTCACAAAACAAGGGGGTCAGGGGGTTTTCCCCATAAATTTTCAAAAATCAGTAGGATCTCACGAGCGCTAGCATATTTTTCATGTGTAGAAACGAACTATTACATTGAATTTCGAAACACATGGAGGAGACCTCCTTGTTTAAACTGGAAGGGTTATTAATTTATTGACTTCAATAAAGGCGAAGTTAGGACTCGCAGGTCCTCTCTTACACTCAATCTCAACATTATTGTTCAAGGGTTAAGCTTGTAGACTGTGAGATGATGGCAATGGAATCACTGAGCTAAATTATCTAACTGGAGGTAGCAATGAATGAACAAGCTGGGTTCCTCCTATTTTTGTTATCATGCCCCACTGTACTGCCAACCTAACAAAATTAGGTGGCCCGTGTTCCACCTAATTTTGTTAGGTTGGCAAAACAGTGGGTACATCATATGTTGCCTAATCATAAAATGATTAGGGCATGATAAAAAAAAATAGGTGGAACACGGGTCTCGTATAGCAGTCCTGGCCACTGCTTCCTCCAGTTAAATAATATTTGGAATCGCCCTTTTGCGGAACACTCTGTATAGTAGAGATCCAAATCGAAATGGTGGGCGTATTAACCATAGAGACCCAATGAATCGACTTCCAGAGTAACTGATAGATGATGTCAGTAGTGCTGATGTTATACTAATGATGATGATGTGAATGATGATGATGATGATCGTTTACTATCTGGGCGTGTGTGATCATTGATAGGCTGTGGTTGACTTTATAAATATATATTTGTACGCACAATGATCTGTTGATGGCTAGCTTGATAACACAACTGTATACATATGTATACAGTGAACGTGAATCACTGCAGTGCACAGTTTATAATAGGGCAACCGCAGTAGCTCTACTTGCTTGAAAAAGTTATTGTGAGAAGAGCAATGAGTGTGTGAGAGAGAGAGTGAGAGTGAGGGTGAGAGAGAGAGAGAGAGTACGAGTGAGAGAGGTTGTTTGATTGATTGATTGAAAAAACACTATTGAGAGTGTGAAACTATTGAGATTGATGACCCAGGGGAGATTAGGCAGTTTGGGGTCGATTAGTAGATGGAGATTGAAAATACGATTGATAAATTAATAATAGAACTTCAATGGTGAAATTATTCATATACCGGTAACAATAACTTAACATAAAAATTAATAGTCTCAGCACACTATATAGTCTATGTATAGTGAAGCTCAATTTCTGTTTGGGAATCCCCAAAGTGAAGCCGAAGGTAGATTAAATTACTTCATCCAAAAACTTTTAAAAGCTGCATAAATTTCTATAAATGAGCTTTTTCTGGATATAGTTTTACAGTCAGATAGCAGTTGCTCCGTGGGCACACACACGGCCTCTAATAACTTTTGTAAAAAAACTTTTGTTATTAACTCCGGTGCAAACGCAGCTTTATAATGCGGCAAAATCTCATACGGATGTCTTCTACCCTACCTAATCATATGTTACTTGAAGGTTATTTTATTGAATTGAATTGGGTGAAAAATTTGATCGTGTACACATAGTTTCAATAGAATTATTTACCAAAGTTCTACTCTCACCATTTCGGGTTCATCCAATGACTAGAACTAATCTCATACATTCTCTCTCTCTCTCTTTTACTCTTTCTATTTTCCTCTATCTCTCTCTCTCTCTTTGGTTCCAGAAGGATAACAGCGTAGTCGACTGAGTATGTAAACCAGAGATTGTAGAGCTAAGCAGGCAGATGATGGAAGCGATAATGTTTAATATGATTATGATGTTCCCAAGTGTACAGTTATCGTGTAGCATGTTGAGTGGGAAAAGACATCATCCACCAGTTAGTATATGATTTATCTCAAATTCCTATCTAATAGATTGCCATTCAACACACTTGAACAAGACATGTAATTCGTCTTCTTCTAGATTATTTACTTTTTATTTTTTCTTCATCTTCTTGTTCGTCTCTCTGCTTCTCTTCTTTACAGCATCCTTCTTCGACTCTTTTCTCTTCTCTCTTCGTCTTCTTCTTCTCCTCCTCCTTCTTTTTCTTCTTCTTGAATTTAATTTAGAGTAAATATGTCTGATTGATAATTAAAATATCTTCAAAACGGGTCAACCTTGCGAATTGACTAGGCTAATATACGTTATGATGCTACAATACTGTATGTGACACCACTAAGGCTAGGCGTACACCGGTTAGTCAAGACAAGACAAGACGAGATTAGTCACGTTTAGTCACAGTAATTCACATACTTGCTTATAAAGCAGCACACACCAAACCAATTACTAATGGGTGTGTGTTGCTTCATAAGCAACTATGTGAAGTACTGTGACTAAACGTGACTAATCTCGTCTTGACTAAATACGCCTAACTCTTTATTGGGGATTAAATTGTCAGAAAACAGCTGATTGATGTATGCTGGTTTACTGACGTTAAATCAGCTGCTTTCCGTCAAGTAAAATAATCCTGCTATAAATGGGTGATGTCAGTTCGGCCTATTCCGGTTCTATCACACACATGCCTGATCTCACGTAAAGCAGGATTCTTTTAACTTGTCAGAAAACAGCTGATTTAACGTTAGTAATCGAGCGTACATCAATCAGCTGTTTTCTGACAATTTAAAAGAATCCTGCAATAACATCCAGTAATCTATCAGTTGATATATGAAAGCAGCGCGTGGGCTTGGGAGCTCACCGATTTGGTGGCTGTGTTGACAGTAGTAGTCTCAGGTTGCATGTCCTAATAGGCGCAAGGCAGCCTCCTGTGTGGGCAGCCTAATACGTTCTCTCGAATATCTTTTGGACGCATGCTACACCTCCTGAGATGCCAACAATGCCAACGGTTGTGTGCTAACAGCACCAAATCTGGAAGTCTCTAGTCCACAAGCCACATTGCTAGGTCTCGATAAGATAGTCTCGTAGTTTTGATTACAGTGTGGTCATTGGTGTGAATGGGTCCGTAACATTGTATTGGAATAATGTTTCACTCCCTCTACCGCAATACTTTTGCCCAATTTATATTTCCACCATCAATGTTAATTGCTTGATGTATCGAAAAATTTTGTGATCACTGTTGTGGTTTGTTGCTTTCAGTAGCCTATGTAATCAATGCAAGAATCGGCTGAGAATATTTGAATGGCTAGCTTAGTAAAAGTAGCTGGTATACGCGATATGCGTTCAGCTCTGCCCATCTGTTTTGACATCTGTCAATTTAGCTACCATTTAAAAATCAAAATTAGTCCCTCATCTTTGATAATAATCTTGTCCTTATTCTTCAACTCCCTCTTATTTTTCTCCTTCTTTCTCTTCTTCTT
Organism: Laodelphax striatellus; assembly: GCA_017141395.1. Taxonomy (NCBI): domain Eukaryota; kingdom Metazoa; phylum Arthropoda; class Insecta; order Hemiptera; family Delphacidae; genus Laodelphax; species Laodelphax striatellus. The sequence continues at coordinate 5,491,067 of CM029537.1, forward strand.
CTTTTTCTTCTTTACCTTCTTCTTCTTCTTCTTCTTCTTCTTCTTCTTCTTTTTCTTCTTTACCTTCTTCTTCCCATCTCTCTCATCTCTTTTTGGAGTCCAGGCAGAATGAAAAAGGCTGCCATCTGTATACAAGGTTTGGGATTTTTCTAGTGGCGAAGCGTGGTATACTTATTTGGTCATCGCCGGGTATATTTCCTATAACACGCTTCGCCACGGGATTTTTCCCATACATAATAATATTCTTTTAAACAGATGACCACACACAGTAGTTGATTGCTATGCATTTTTCTTGATTCTACTAAAGATGTCAATAAGGCTAGTAATGGACTTTATATTTGTGAGATACATAAATATGGTAAAAATAAATGAATTAATAGATACAGATACATCTCACAAAGACTGAGATATCGCAATTATATCAGGGGCATGTTTCATAAAGTTTAGAAGTCTTGTAGAACAGCAAATTGGAAACTTATAGTAAAAGTATAAAGTTAGGTTGTGTGTTACACCTTTTATCACATACATAATTGACACTAGAGAAATCAATCATAAATCGATTATTTATGTCAAATCCAAGTTACAGTATCTAAGATTGATGGACAAGCCGAGCCAACAATAAACAATTGAAAATATCCACAAAGTTTACTAAGTCTTCAAAAAAATTCACTATTAGACTATTACAGCTTTGAACAGATTTGTTTTCATGTTAGTTTGCCGTTTTTCTGTGTTAAGAGAATTTTATTTTTAAGTGAAAGAGTGAATAATGAGGCAAAATTTCATATTATGTAGCCTATGTAGGAGAGGGTTTTATGTTTTATGTGGGGGTACTTCATACAATCAGCTACTTAGTATTATTATAATTTAGCTCAATGTTATTTTATCGGTTAAAAAATTTGATCGTGGATACACACAACTTTAGAAAACAACAATTACTATCTCTCAATTAATGTTCTCTCTACATTAATGTTATATCAAGGTCACTGACCTCACGTCAAGGTCATTTCAAGGTCACTTACCCTCCGACGGGAACAGCTGATTGCAGATGATTGGAATCTGAGCCGGAATTGGCCGCATCAGCTGATGGTAACAACAAAAACAAAATGGCCGACCAACTTATGAGGTTTGCCGCAGTTGTGGTCATAGCAGAATGGAGCTTTCGTCTAGCTCTCATCCTATTCGGGTCAGATACACGGCCACTTAACCTCGAACATGGGTCACCGGAAGGTGTGTGCCTGCAAAATAAAATCGAAATCAAATTAAATAACTTCGAGAAGTTTGTAGATGATAGAATTTTTCACCTAATAAAATATTAAAAATGTTTGGAGGGTAGAAAAGTTAAAAAATAAATATCGTCTAACTGAATGGGTTATAAATGACCACAACTATATACCTCGCCTCGACGAGGCGATATATACATATCGCCTCGACGTGTGAAGGGCAACAAATGGATCCCATAATGAAGTTTACTGATGTTAAACAAAACTTGAAGTCTCTCTCTTTCACTGTATGTACTTGTTGATTTAGTTTTTCATTAATTTACACTTTAAATTTATACCTAAAACTAGGGAGTTCTTTTTCAAACACCCTGTATATAAATGACCACTATCTATCTTCCGCAGTACTTCATGTGCTAAGATGGAGTACAGCTAAGGCACTTATTAGACTATAAAGTGTTTTATGAAAGATCTTTGACAAACATATGCCAGGTTTCTCAGTTGTTCAATAAACTGAACACATGGTTATTGATTCAATACTGCTATTGGATCCATAAACTGTTTATTGAACGACTGAGAAACCGAGCATATGTTTGTCAAAGATCTTATATAAAACATTTGATAGTCTAATACGGGCCTTAGGCTAGGCGTACACCGGTTAGTCAAGACAAGACGAGATTAGTCACGTTCATTCACAATACTTCACATAGTGGCTTATGAAGCAACACACACCGAATAGTCATTGCATCAGTGTGTGCTGCTTCATATGCAACTATGTAAATTACTGTGACTAAAAGTGACTAATCTCGTCTTGTCTTGTATTGACTAACCGGTGTACGCCTAGTCTAATGTGTTTTCTAGTCTACTACGACAAAGTCACAGTAATTCACAGACAATGACTAATCGGTGTGTTGTTTTAGGCTACACTGTTAGTCAAGACAAGACAACACGAAATTAATATTATCACAATTCACATGCTTGTAGCAGCGACACCGATGAGTCATTGCACACCGATGCAATGACTAATCGGTGTGTGTTGCTTAATAAGCAGCTATGTGACTAAACGTGACTAATCTCATCTTGTCTTGACTTGACTAACCGGTGTACGCCTAGCCTAAGTGTTTCTAATTCATAAAAGTTTCAAAAAATGTACAAGTAACTTTTCAAGTCTATTGTGTTCTTGTCGCAAAAATATTACCCTCAAAATTTTGGATTTTTCCGCTCATGCTCACAGGCTATCCTAACAGAGCTGAGCATCAGCAATCAGCTGTTTATTAAATAACAATCATTTTTGCCATTGACCAAATTTTAAAAAATCTAGTAATCATTTTGTAAGCCCTACTTCACGCTCGACAATAGTGAATAATGATTGTAGGAGATAAAGAGAGAAGAGAGTATTTGAGAGAGAGAAAATATTTGAAAAAACAGTTGAGTCACAACAGCTGATAAATCGAAGAAGAAAATAGGCAATATTTTGAACTACATTGTACGGGTCAGTTGAAACATTTGTGGGCCAACTATTGAAAACGGAAGTGCATTTTTCCAAATTGAACAGATTTAGCAAGCACTAAACATGATAGCAGCATCTCCCGTAGCAACCTTCCAAGAATTAATCTTGATGCAACTTCTATTTTTGTACAATCATTGACCAAGATTTAGTCGGTTTTTAAGGTTCTTTTTATGTGTGGTCAACTGTTACAGTCAGTTCTTCAATCTCTCATAAAATAAATTTCATATGACAAACGATAGTGTATTGCAGACCTTGAAAATTGTATATCTAATAAAACTTTTGCCTTGTTGTTCGTACGTCTATTAAAGTTAATACTTTAAAATTTAATGTTTTATTACTCTGTATATTTATAATATTTCATAAAATACTTGTATGCGTATAATTTACATTTCATGTACTTGTAATATTGTTTTTCCAAAATAAATAATTGTTTGGTTTGATTTGAATATTGGAACTTGAACAATTGAATCCACGCAATTTCAAATATTAATTATTGAGTAACGATTAGTGTATCTCAAATATTTCATTCATCAACAGCACATGCAGTAATTATTTGATAAGATGCACTTGTTCAATTGAGTAAGTTGGCCTAATACAACTTTCATTATCAACTGTACACTCTCTATGTAAATGTAGAGGCGTAGGATGGAGAAGATGGGGAGAATGAGAGAGAGAGAGAGAGAATACGGATAGGAAGAAGAGAGAATGAGAGAGAAAGATCAGTAGACAATTCCACATTCTGCAAGTGAAGTCTGTGTGCAGGAACTTGTTAGATATGATATAATAATTTTTCGACCCCATTTAAGCCCACATAAATCACCAGAGTATTAAGATTAAGCTATTACTCATTCAGAGCTCATTTACCGAATGGAATGTGTGTGCTGCCTTATAATTCATCAATGAAACAATTCATTCATAAAACATTCCTAGAGCTGCTTGACTTGATCGAAATATACGACGGTCTCGAATTCTTCGTACCAACTGCGTGCGGTTTATTCCTCCTCTAAAATTAATTATTTCCTGGCATCATAATTAATTATTTATTTAAAAATTGATTATTTTATTATTATAAGAATGATCTCTACTATTGAGGAGTAGCTGATGGACATCAGCGCACTCAAGTGAGAGACAGAGTGAACAACCGGGGGGGATTGAAGCTAGGTTATCATTGAATCAAAAATGTAAAAATGCCTGTTTTCAAACCAATCGTATTCGAAAAATATTCAGCCAAAATATTCCAGTAACTTATAAAATCAAAGCTACGATGTTTAAGAACACTCCAGTGGTCATTTCAAGAGAAAAGAAACAATGATCATTTTAATTTGATCCTTTTTCCAAAGGCCTTCCTTTCCAAAAGAGAGTGAGAGATGTAGCGATGTATAAAATATAATATTGAACGTAAATAGTTGAAATATTGAGAATGTGAGATGTAATCAATATAATGTTGTAATTGAATAAAATATTATTTGTGTGAAATAGTTGATGTCTCTGAAATAATAATGTTTTTATACTTGCGATATCGATTGTTGCAAAAAGCGGGAAGCTCAAACTTCAAACTTCGTAACCAAGTCTAGCAAGAAGATGACGGAAATTCTGCTTCTTCTCCTCCTCCTCCTACTCTTCCTCCTCTTCCATCTCCTCCTCCTTCTTCTTCTTCGTCTACTAGTTATTTTACCAGCACTAGTTCTTTATCTAGTTTCATTCATCCACGTGCATTGAATTCTTAGTTACCAGTGTCCTTCGAACAACTATTTCCAGTTATAAATTAATCGAATGCCAAATGAAGTATGTTATCAGAATCTACATAAATTTCCCATAAATGCATAGGCCTACCCACCTTCTCGATAGTTACATTGAATTTCAATTTTCAATCTTGCAAGTAAGTTGCATCAGAGTATTCACACTGAAACATTTACGAACTGTATTTCTAATAAAGTTATTTGTTTTTATAATTATACAGTACCTATTTGAATCATGATTACAGTGCAAGAATTCTTTTTTCTTATTCTTATTCTTCTTCTTCTTCTTCTTCTTCTTCTTCTTCTTCTTCTTCTTCTTCTTCTTCTTCTTCTTCTTCTTCTTCTTCTTCTTCTTCTTCTTCTCTTCTCCTCCTCCTCCTCCTCATCCTCCAGAATGTTTTATGCACTTTAAAGCAGCATATATCACATTCAGTTAACTTTCTTTTCTTCGCTTAATTCCAAGCATGTGTTCATACATTGCTCTCTTGTATATCATTGCTTTTGAAGTTGTTTTCCTTTTTGTTCACACTCTTAGGGCCGGTTCATGAGCTCAGGATTTAGCCAAGTCCTAGACTAAAACGGGTGGCCACCGTAGCATCGACAAACGTTAGCCTCGACTCTATGTACTAAGGGCTCTCTATGCTGCTAACCCACTAGCCTGTCGAGACAAACGTTTGTCGATGCCGCCAGTTTTAGTCTAGGACTTAGCTAAATCCCGAGCTCATGAACCGGCCCTCAATGTCTTTCTTTATAACTAAAAGATTTGAAGTCAATTAAAATGATTAATTGAAAAGAATTACAAAAATATCGACCCAGAAAGCGACACAATAATATTATTAGAGATTCGTAATCAAATATTATAGAATAAAATATTTGTTAAAAACCAAGTTAACATCAAGCACTCTATTTCATTATCAACTGAGCTAGAGAAGTAATATGCAAAAGGCTAACACGAATACTGATGTTCTTATAAAAAAATAGTCTTAAATGCGGATACTCGGTTGCCATGACAAAATTTTAACATGATATTTCATGCTCTAAATTTTTAGTTCAAAATTCAATATTTTTCTGAACATTTGGAGTTTTTGTGATGTGTTAGTGTTTTATAAACTTTTAGAATTTCATATATAAAAAAAAACATTTTTCAAAATTAGTAAACATTTGCAAAGTGAAATAGAACTTCAACCTAATGGAATTAGGTTATAAACGGCGAGGTGGAACTACCTTCGGGTGTCCCCACCAACCAAAGCCATACGCTAGATAAATAGATAGTCTTAAATGTTGTATAAGGAACGTTGAGAAGTTATTTGAACATCCTTTGTAATGAAATTGTCCAGTTTTGCATTTAATTAATCATTGACACCGCCCAAGTCCTGAGATGCTAAACAAACCAAGTTTTACTTTGACATTGCAAGGCCGCATGTGCGTCATGTTTATTGCTCCTTACTCAAGCTCCCTTTCTTTCTCTCTGTCTCTCTCTCTCCCTCTCTGTCTCACTCCTTCCTCTATTCAAATTTCAAAGGAAACACCCAAATGCTACTGAACCAATACTCTGTCTATTCAACCGAACTCGTACAGTGCGTTCACTTTGCTATGGTACCTGGAATGGCAATGAATTACAGCTGTACCTCATTAAAGCTTTTTGCAATGATGTAATAATTGTATAAAAAATAGTATTAATAGTTGTATTGTATAAATAATTGTATATATTCCACAATGATGTCTACATGATGCAGACAAGTTTATTAATATTGAATAGTGGTTGAAGTTCTGTACACTTGGAACGTGGTAAAAAGCGCGAAGACGAAGAAAAAGAATAAGAAGAAAAGAAGAAGAAGAAGAAGGAGGAGGAGGAGGAGGAGAGGAGGAGGAGGAGGAGGAGGAGGAGGAGGAGGAGAAGGAGGAGGAGGAGGAAGGAGGAGAGGAGGAGGAGGAGGAGGAGAAGAAGGAGAAGAAAGGAGGAAGAAAGGAGGAGGAAGAAGGGAGGAAGAAGAAGAAGAAAGAAGAAGAAGAAGAAGAGAAGAAGAAGAAGAAGAAGAAGAAAAAGAAGAAGAATATGAAGAAGAAGAAGAACCTTGTGAACACTACTTTGTATTATATTTAATGATTTGTAATGACAATAATATTCATTTCCAGTGCATAGATGCCTCCTCAGAAAAATGAACGAGCTAAGGATACATTTTATTGTTCTAGTTTTAATTAATAAATTTTGCTCCACTAGAGACCAATGCAGAGTACAGTGACATTCATTTAATTTGACGCTTGGCATTGAATAGATAGATAGATAGATAGAGAAATATAATTTCTTGAAGTTGCTGATGACCGTAGAGTACGATGGCAAAGAAATAATATCTCTCTGTCAATCTATCTAATGCCAGGCGTCAAATTGAATGAATATCACTGTATTTATACGGTACATATAATTATTGAGAATGGAGGAAACTTCAATATTAAAATTTGTTATTGAGTTCGAAGTCATTTCCACACTGTCAAACTTATTTCAGTAAAAGGAAAGAGCTTCAATTATTTTTTTTTTTTTTATTTGACAAGAAACCGAAAGTCTTGGATGAGATTGAAGAAGCTTTGAAGCAAATTGAAGATTGATTCTATCAAATTCCATTTCCCAATGCTGCACGATTGAATTTTTCATTTTCTCAGAATAAAACAGAAGAGTTTCAAATCAAGACATTAAGAAATTTTGAAAATAGTTTTGGAATGTTTTTAAATGGGAAGAATTCAAAAATTTTGTCCATGATCTTAAACCCACGATTATAAGACACTCTCAAGTAAGTGTAAGTCAAGTTGTTTTCTACTTGAAAGTGTTTCAAAATTAATAGTGTTATTTTATTTTTACTTTATATTTTCAAGTGATTTGAAAACTATTTTATAATAATCTATTGTCACTTACGTTAACACAGAAACAAGCTCCCAAAAAAACTCACTTTACCGTCACAAAACTCTCACGACGCGTCAAATCAAAGACTGAACTTAGTTTGGGAGCACTGTCACTTCTCGGCAACGTTTTTCCCTTTTTCAGACCGAAATTTCCCTGTCGATCACCGCTACACGCCTTGCTTTACTACTTAGCATACGCATCGGTAAATTTGGAACCGTTTTTCAATCAGCTGAGTATTTTGATTCCATACGGGGGCGAAAAACTCCCCGTGGGTGAATTCCTGGTTTATTCAGTGCAGGATTTCCCTTCCAATAGGCCCGGAAAGCTCCCAGGGGCGCGTGCCAAGATAAAAAAATTTAAAAAATATCTTGTAGAGACACTGTTAGTATTAAGTCACTGGTTATGGTTTGATTCAACGATTCCAGTAGACGTTCAGGTTAATGGAGGCAGGTTACCTGAAGCAGGTAAACTGAACCGTCAGACCACTTACTTGAACAGGTTAAGTCCAGAGCAGAAGCAGGCTGCCAGGCAGGTAACCTGCCTCCAGTATAACCTGAACGTCTACTGGAATCGTGAAATCCAGCCATAAGTATTAATAGGGCTTATACATACATTAAATTAGCTTATTTACATTAATAGGGTTTATAATTATACATTAATAGGGCTTATTATGCATTTTCCCAATATTCATTTATGTCGTAAGTTGACTACGATTCATATTTCTATCATTCGTGTTCATAAATTTTACATACTTACAGATTTTCGCAGCTGACAAGTGGATTTTTGTCTTTCAATCTTTCTGTCGCGAAATTCGAGTGAATATGTGATATTTCAGGGAGTTTTAATATTATTCTTGTTTAATTAATTTGAATTTGTCATGTAGAAATGTTAAGAATTCAAAATTATTGTTAGTCAACAGTTTTTTGGACTCACAATTTCAGTAAGATGAATCAACAACATAGGCCTAACCAATGGACTATTTATCAAAATTTGGGAAAGAAGCAGTTTTGGACAAATGTCTGTTGATTCTTCCCACATTGTTATCTTGCCAATAACTGAATGAATGAATACTTGTTTGTATTATTTTGATTTTCGATAGGCAATCTTGTAATCTTATATTGAAAAATTTTGCATACGTGTTTGAGATTAAAATCATTTTATAATTCATTACAGAATTATTTTCCATGTATTTGCCCAAATAGCATAATTAAACAACACCACATTTTTGTTGAATAAAATATTGAACTACATCAATCTTTCGTTAATACATTAGCGGTATTCCATTAACCACAGAACCGAGTAAATTGATTAAAAAAAACTTGCAATAATAAAATTGTGTCATGGAGTGATACGGTACGTCTTGAAAAATATTTTAACTGGAAGATCTCCCCACAAAGAAAGCAACAACCTGACGTGAAAGTAAAATAAAAAGTCTAAAAAATTTGACAAGTGTTACGTGAGAGAGTTCTAAATGCACACTAGGCTACTAGTAAAAGTCACAAATACATTTGACAGTTGTCGCATCAAGTAGACGTATAGGGAAATGACAAACAATAAAACACGAAGAAAGACAATGTAAAGAGCTTTTCATACCATAGGCCTACTATACAGTATCTTGGAGCTTTCTTTTCATTTATCAATATTTTCTATTCAATTGCTACCGGCAAGTACCGTACGAATATAGAAGAGAAGATTAAGAGTTACAGATATAGAGAGAAGAGAGTTACGGATATAGTTACAGTGGAACCTGTAGGCTTACAAGACAAGTATAGTTGTTGTAGGCCTACTTATTTTACAAGTTTTAGTTTCAATGAATATGGTTCTTGTATTATTTTTTCCTTTGCATTCTTAGGCTAGGCGTACACCGGTTAGTCAAGACAAGACGAGATTAGTCACGTTTAGTCACAGTAATTCACATAGTTGCTTATGAAGCAGCACACACCGATGCAATGACTAATCGGTGTGTGTTGCTTAAAAACTGTGAAGTAATCTTGTCTTGTCTGATGACTAACTAGCCTGTTGTTTTCTCTCAAATCATATTGTCATGATTTGTATAGTCTATTACTCGTAATTGATTAATGATCTACCATCAATAACTTAGGCTATGCGTACATCACCGGTTAGTCAAGACAAGACAAGATTAGTCACAGTAATTCACATAGTTGCTTATACCGATGCAATGACTAATGTGTGTGTTGCTTCATAACAACTACTGTGACTAAACGTGACTAATCTCGTCTTGTCTTGACTAACCGGTGTACGCCTAGCTCGTGATTTGATAATACAGGATTCCGGTAAATTCTGCTCTTTGTTACCTCTCAAAAGAAATTGTGAAATATGTGTAGTCTTTTAATTAATTAATGATCTAACGTTAAAACTAACACTATCAATCAGTTTGATTAATGATCTGGATCAGATTCTGACAATTTAAAAGAATCCTGCTATAGGTACATAAGAGTAGGAGGCCTAGGTGACAAACGTTCCAGTCTTTCCGCCTAGCCTACAACAGGAGAAGAATAAAGCACAGTTTTTTTAAATAAAGCACAGTCTGATCTAGTCGCCTTTCTGTAGCACGTCTTATTAGTGAGGCCTATTCTCGTATTCGTGAGGCCGCGCTAAGTATTATATGTTGATCGACTGCACTCAAACATACATTACCCTTTAATTTATTCGAAGGCTGAAATAAAAGACGAAGACCGTCTCAACCGCTATGAAAGGATGTGACGAAATACTATGCAAATGGATGGAAACTATTCTATTCTATTCAGAAGAATAAGAAAAGGAGAGACAACATGAATAAGGAAAGAAGACTACATATTAATATTATGTTAAAGTGTAGCGTACTTTGTCCCCTGTGGTGTTGTGAAGAAGATGCACTGGAAGTAACATAATGAGAAGAGATGAAGACATGAGGATAGTAGGGTGCGTTCACGTTGCTAAGGCCCCTGCTGGACTTGACACTGAATTATATTAGAGCTGAGCATAAGAGCTGTACTGTACTTATCTTATTTCGTAAACTATGAAATTTCATAATAATTCAGCACTTTTTTTTATCTGGCCCGCCTAGGCATTCTATATGTAAAATATGGCCCTGTACAAATTTGAGTTTGACACCTCTAGAGGGTTCCTAATATGAACCCTTTAAGTAGTGGCGAAGCGTGGTATACTATACCCGTGGTATTCCTATAGGAAATATAACCGGCGATGACCAAATAAGTATACCACGCTTCGCCACGGCCTTTAAGGTTCATATTATGAGCCTTTTTCTACTAATAAAATTGATCCAAAAACTAAAGAACAACAATTTTGACTTCTGAAGATTAAGATGCCGAATAAAAATTCACAAAACAAATATAAAACTTTAAAAAATTCTAGATATTCACTTGAATTTTTTACTTCAAAAGCTTAAAATGTTGGAAACTAAACACGGCGGTCAAGTTCAATTGACGACTGTAATAATTTAATTATACTGACATTGTTAACTTTATGGATATTTCCTATTCCTATGTATGTAGTTTTATCTAAGAATTACGAGTTTATGCCGTATTCATAACAAAATAGGATTCACTGTGGAAAACCAAAAGTGCGTACACTGTAAAATTAATAATAAATGCCTATGAAATTATTCCATCACATTAATCTTCAGCGATGTAAACATCAATCTCGAACTTCTAATGGCCAGCTACAAGCCGCCATTTCGTTGTAGACTCCTCCCATTTTCATTGAACCAAACCGTCGCCTCTGATTGGCTGACGATACTGAGCTACGATTGGAAGCCAGCAGTCAGCTGTTACAGTAGTAGACACGCCTCCCACCCAACTTGCTCCAACCATTCTCAATACAGTATTCAATGAGCAGTATTTTTGTAGTTGATGATTTTAAATCATTAATTGATTGATTACAAATTTGTGAATAGAGTAGTTCTAAAGGTAGGTTCTCGCTTCTGCGTATGTGCAGCCGATGTCAGTTGAGGATAGTCAAAATAGCAACTTTTTCAAACAAAAAATTGTACCTACTCGTATTATCAAATACTGATTATGAGTCTAATAAATTCAGTGAATTAACTATATTCGAACAAAATGTTTTCTATTTATGCATGACTATTCTTGTATTCAAGTTTCAATTAGTTGCTTTTTGACTATCCGGAGCCGTTGTTATCGAAACCCTATATGAAAAGCGAAAACCTACATGTAATGAAGTCTAGTTCAATCGTCTTCCCTAGCTCAATCTCTCGTATATTGAAGAACACCAATATTATAAGTCTCACAATCTCTAGCAGCTTCATAAAAAAATACATTTTTACGTAGCTAGAGCTGATGTAGAATCGAGAAAAAACGTTGTTTCGGGGTATTCGTAAAAACGGGGTTACATTATTATATTGACTATTAATCTACTCTCTGTAGATTAGTAGATTAGTAGAGTGTTTAGTGATTACATTGAGTGTTTTTCACGTTTCAAAGGGGTTTTAAATAAATAGGTTAACTCGGGATAATCGATAAATTGGATAATCAAATATCAATATATCGATTATCGAATATCAAAAAATTCGATAATTCGTAAAACTGAGGTTCTACTGTACTAGTATGTCAATTTTTGCAGGATTGCCGACTTTTTTATTCGATTATGGTTCATTTGCGGACCATGGTTCATCTTATGTTCCTATCCTGACTGTTTCTGAATAATCATGTCCTTTACGTATAATAATTAATTGAAAGATATACCTAATTAATAATGCTATAAGAAACTCTGGAGACTTTGAGTTGAAAGCAATTGAATAGTTGCAATATCTTATTTCCTTCCAACCTTTATGGCACGGTTTCACGATACCAGTAGACGTGTAGGTTACTGGCATGCAGGTTAGTCATATTATGATCTTCTACTCTATACAAACAAGATCATATGACCAACCTGCCTGCCAGTAACCTGCACGTCTACTGGTATCGTGAAACCGCGCCATAACGTATATTTTGTTATTTCAGCGTTGCAACTTTGCAATTTTTCAGGTAGCCTACAGCTTACTCTATTATTTGAAAAATCGGTATATCTAAAAATATACATGAAAAAATGACAATTCGGAGATCTGAACACTTATTTATAATTTGAAATGACATTTACATACATGATAAGTCACACAATACATAAGAGTGAATAATTACTATTATAAATATCAATAATAATTATTATACTTCAATTTATTACAACTGATATGTAAAAAAAACTTATTCAAACTCATCATTAAAACTAGATTTTCGTAAACAATAGCATATTACACTGAACACTCGAAAATAACAACTAATTATAAAAAATGACTCATTGAAAATAATCATCTAATCTAATCCATAGTTCTAAAGAGTGTAAGTGTCGAATAATCACGCTCTTATTACTAAGTAAATGTGTATTTGATTTACAACGATATAGTAGGCAGTTTCACACGGGGTGAACTTACAATTAAATTAAATTTCGCAACTCGTTAACCTATCAAACACTTATCAGTTATCACTTTATTATATCACTAGCGGGTTACATCAGACAACAATTTTATTTCTTGGAACATTCTAATACATTCGAGACTATTTCACTTTTAGGGTCCAAATTTAATAGTGACACTCAAAACATAATTAGTAATTCAGGTCGCTCAGGTTTGTAATTATTTCATAAAGTAATTACAGTATTAATTACTTTATGAAATGATACATGAAATAGGTGAATGAGCTCTGAGAATTGAGAATAATTTTTCATAGCGTGGAACATAAAAGAAAGAATATTTATCGCTAAAAAATAGTCGACACTTTCCAATTTCCAGTTATTTATTAGATAGCAAAGCTTTGTTGTCGTAAGCCTATCGCAGTTGATGCGATTACAAATCCAAAAATCATGGAAATCGAGGGAATCATGGAAAATAAAGTAGAACCAAACTGATACTTGAACCAAAAACTAACACGCTGAACCAGAATCCTGAAAAAATATAAGTAATTGATAATCACAGGTTTGTGAAGTAAACCAGGTGTAATTTTCGCTTACGAAATGAAATCTTACGAAAAAACCGTTCATAAATAGGGTCCTAAGTTCCAATTTGAACCCGTTAAGTAGCAACCACATTTGTTCCAATTTCGAATCCGTTAAGGTGGGTTTTCGTTACTGCGACCGAGTGCCGCAGCGGAGCCCGACCCAGCGTTGCCAGATGCAATTGATGAAAAATCCCAACTACTACTATGGGGTTAAAATTAAGACCCAGCGGCCAGATGCAATTGATGTTCATCAATTTGAAGAAACCATTCATAAATAGGGTCCTAAGTTCCAATTTGAACCCGTTAAGTAGCAATCACAGTTGACTTGATCTGAATTCCAATTTCGAATCCGTTATAGTTGGGTTATAGCGGATTCCCGATTCAAACCCGCATTCATACCAACTTGGGAGTCTGTTCCCAATTTGAATCCGTTTACTAGCACTCTCAGGGGGCTGTCATAGAAGGAGTGGAAGTATTGTATCTTCCCTATGTTAAAAAAGGGAGAAGCCTGTGTCATGGCCTTCTTGAGTTTTGTCTAAAGATGGCCATGCTGTGTCTCCATCTCATTCAGGGGGCTGTCATAGACGGAGTGGAAATATTGTATCTTCCCCATGTTAAAAAGGGGTGTAGGCTGAGTCTCTAGTTTCCGGCTGAGTCTCTAGTTTCCGGACGGAGTTTTGGCGCTGTATTTGAATTCAGAGCTTTTAGGTTAAGTTTCATTTTCATAAAGACTTTTAAAAGTTTATGGTATATTTTGCGGTATAAATCAAAATTGTTGAGAGAATATGATTGATATTTACGGCAAAATATAAAATTTTTGTTAGATTCTTTGTTTTTTAGGTTGTTTTGAGTAGAAGTAGGTGTGATTCTCTACTACAGGTTAGAATGGTTATTCACTAATTCACTAATAATGGTTAACTTCTAATATCGTTACGCGTGTATCAAACTTTCAGATTATTCTTCAATATCATTGATATAATATCGTTATGCGTGAATCAAGCTTTTGAACCATCCGCTATTCAATCAGAATCAGTTGTAATTATTATCAATTTATGATGTTTTCAAATACACCGCTAAAAGTCCGTCCGGAAACTAAAGTCATCCTACACCCCTTATTTCTCTTACTTCCAGTCCCTGAGATGTCAGGTCCCTGATCTCATTGGCTGTATGGCGCGATCTCATTGGCCGAATACACTCTGGACCGATGTCGGCCATTATCATGGACGTATTTTTGGTGGTGTATTTGAGTTCAGAGTCATCATGTTAAATTAAATTTTCATGGAGTTTTGAAAGTTTATGGTATCTTTGCGGTATAAATCAAAGCTGTTGAGAGAATATAGTTAATATTTACGGCAAAATACAACATTTTTGTCGGATTTAGTGTTTTTTTTAGGCTGGTTTGGGTAGAAGTAATTGATTTGTTTTATTGATTAACTCAACTGATATGTTTGGGATTGTAATCAATATTATCTTAATAGAATTCGATATTTCAATTTTCAGATCAAAGAGGACAGCTTTTATGTGAATTTGAAAAGGAAACGAGTAAAAACTCTTGCATTATCAAGTACGTTACCGTATGGTACACTTTGAACTGGATTAAATTGATTATTTCTAGTAAAAACACGGAAGAACTGGATGTTGTCAGTTTCAAGTCAAACGGTTCATCACAACATTTCGACCGAATGTCAGTCTGGTTAGTATAAATAACCAATGAAAAAACGTGTTGGCCAAATTCGCAAGTGAACAACATTATTTATACAGGTGAGAGTGCCGATTTCTCAGTTATGTAGATGTTTTCAAATACAGCGCCAAAATTGCGTCCATTAAAAATGACCGACATCTTACTCCCCTTATTTCTCTTAGTTCCAGTCCCTTAGATGTCAGGTCCCTGATGCCGGTATAAATCAAAACCGTTGAGAATATAGTTAATATTCACGGCAAAATACAACATTTTTGTCGGATTTTGTGTTTTTTAGGCTGGTTTGGGTAGACGTTATGTAGATGTTTTCAAATACAGCGCCAAAATTGCGTCCATTAAAAATGGCCGACATCCTACTCCCCTTATTTCTCTTACTTCCAGTCCCTTAAGGTGGGTTTTCGTTACTGCGACAAAGTGCCGCAGCGGAGCCCGAACCAGCGTTGCCAGATGCACTTGATGAGAAATCCCCACTATAAATTGTTGGGATTTTTCATCAATTGCATCTGGCAACGCTGGTTCGGGCTCCGCTGCGGCACTTTGTCGCAGTAACGAAAACCCACCTTTAGATGTCAGGTCCCTGAGCACTCTAGTTGTTTGCAATACGAACTACAAACGCGAGCTAATTGTTCGGGTAGAAGTTATGTACTTAGATGTTTTCAAATACACCGCCAAAATTACGTCCATTAAAAATGGCCGACATCCTACTCCCCTTATTTCTCTTACTTCCAGTCCCTTAGATGTCAGGTCCCTGAGCACTCTATACCCTGTTCATCGAGAGATGACAGAAAGGCTCCTCCTAAAAACTAACGGGACAGAGCGCTTGGCCAATACAGAGCAAGGTCATCGTCCAAAGAGTGACAGTTTTCAGGTCACATTCATCCCTTACACAAACATTTCTATCCTAGAATAGCAGTAGAGAATAGCGCTAGGACCGCTTGTGAATTGACCTAACCGTACCGATAGGAGGAGCCTTTCTGTCAACTCTCGATGAACAGGGTATAGTTGTTTGCAATACGCGTTCTTGAACAAACCACAAACGCGAGCTAATTGTTCCGAAGACGTTCTTTCACAACCGACTTCGCCGCTTTCAATGTTCATCAACGGCAGCACGCAACGTGACCGGCAACTGTCCGCTAGCTTTGTAGTCGAGCGCATACTGTTTGACGGCGCGCGCCGCCAAACAAGTGAGCCGCAGATAGTTGATGGGCTGCACCGTGTGATAGATGTCGGGCTGATAGGTGCGAAAGGTGGCTCCCGAACCGTCCACGCAGTCCAGGTGCGCGCCGCCCTCGAGCAGCGCCTTGGCCAGGGCCGTGCTGCACGGCTGCAGCTTGCCGGCCAGGTGGAGGGGGGTGTGGCCCGCGTCGTCGCGCGCATTCGCGTCCGCGCCCACTGCCAGCAGCATTTTGATCAGGTTCACCGAGGGAAAGCTGCAAATTTAAGAGAACAATATTGTTCAAGGCTAGCATTAGACATCACATGTTTCATGAAAGATCTTTAACACACGCTGGAGGCTAGTTGCAGTGCATCCTGGGCTAGAGTCTGCTACAACTATGCAACAGTCTCCGTCTGTTTTGCATGTTATTTTTAAGCGATTTAGGGCCGCTTTCCCCAACGCTGCTTAAGCAAAACATCTGGCTTAAGCCTCATTCGGAGAATAGGAAAACTATAGAAAAAAATGGAGCGTCAGCTGTTATTACTTTGAGCAGCGTTGGTGAGAGCGGCTCTAAGTTTACAGTATCTTGTGTGAATTTTAAAGACAGTAAAAAGGAGTGCAAGTAACTTCCAGCGGTCACCTATCACTAAAGCTGCCATATCTCAGTCAATATTATTTGTCCAATCATAGCAAATAAATCGATTTTTAATGGTTTCAATCGATTTTTAATTAAATTTCCTAAAAAAAGTTATTCTTGTAAAAGTTTCCTAATATTAATGGTTTCCGAGTTATTCAAGAAACAAAATCTTAAATTACCGCCATTTTGTTTTATGGATTTGAAAACTTGTCATAATTTTTTTGTAGCTTTGTCTAGTTGTCATAAATGTTGGTGCAAAGTTTCAATTCCATATGTTTCACCATTATTGAGATAAAAAGTAAGTGGAAAAATCAAAATGGCAGCTGTGTGAGTAACTAAGGACTTCCGGACAATTTAAATATGATATTTACTCAGGAACAATGCCTCAGAATATTGGTAGGGAGTTCTGAATTCTGAAACACTCTGTAGCACATTTAGAATAGGTGGAAGCTGCAAATTTAAGAGAAAAATTGCTTTAGAATAGGTGGAAACTGCAAATTTGAGACCAAAATTGTTTCAGAGTAGGTATACAAAACTGCAAATCCAAGACCAAGATGGTTTCAGAGTAAGGCTAGGCGTACACCGGTTAGTCAAGACAAGATTAGTCACGTTTAGTCACAGTAATTCACATAGTTGCTTATGAAGCAACACACACCGATTAGTCATTGCATCGGTGTGTGCTGCTTCATAAGCAACTATGTGAAGTACTGTGACTAAACGTGACTATTCTCGTCTTGTCTTGTCTTGACTAACCGATGTATACCTAGCCTAAGGTCGTAACTGCAACTTTGAGAAAAAATAGTTTCAGGGTAGGTGGAAACTGCAAATTTGAGTGGAAAAGTGTAACATAGGAAGATCGTTCGTTAGGAGGAGGAGGAGGAGGAGGAGATGGAGGATGAGGAGGAGGCGTAGACTACAACTGACCTGCAGGCAGGGTAGCGTCCAACGAGCGTTGCCTCGGCATAGCAAGCGATGTGCAGCGGCGTCTGACCGTTGGATCCTTTCACGTTCATCTTGACCAGTTTGTACAGCAGCCGGCTCGCCTGTTCACGCTGATCGCTGTTCATGCCTGACATCACACATTCAACAAACAACCGAATTAAACAAACATGTACATTAAGGGCCAATTCATGAGCTCGGGATTTAGCCAAGTCCTAGACTAGAACGGGTGGCCACCGTAGCATCGACAAACGTTCGCCTCGAGACTATGTACTAAGGACTCTCTATGCTGCTAACCTACTAACGTGTCGAAACAAACGTTTGTCGATGCTACGGTAGCCACCCGTTTTAGTCTAGGACTTGGCTAAATCCCGAGCTCATGAACCGGCCCTAACTGCCGGTATAACTATCGTGTTGAGTTAAGTATAACATGAAACCATGGTCTTGGTGTAAATATTGTGTTTATTAAAATAAAAATGGAGTTTGACAATTTAAAACATTTTGCTTGTAATTCCACAACATCAATATTTGTTCTACAAATTTTATCAAATGACAGTTCGACCAGATGGTGTCTATAACTATAACCTATGTTGAATGACAAGACAAGACAAGATTAGTCACGTTTGGTCACAGTACTTCACATAGTTGCTTATGAAGCAACACACACACCGATTAGTCATTGCATCAGTGAGTGCTGCTTCATAAGCAGCTATGTGAATTACTGTGACTAATCTTGTCTTGTCTTGACTAACCGGTGTACGCCTAGCCTTACTGATTAATTTCTGGTAACATGTGTAACATGAAATCTAACGAATTATGAATTCGTTAGATTCCAATAAATGAATTCTACCTAGAAGAAGAGAAACAGTGGTTAGTGGCACAGATAATGTATAATTATTAGATGATTATAGATTAGATATTCGCTGTATGCATCTACCGTGTTGCGCTCTGGCGGATAATCGTATGAATCTACGAGGGTAGATTAACATGGGCAAGGATAGGCTTATGTACGTAAAAATTAGTTTATAATTGAAATAGAATTCCCTGTCGCTATTTTTCCTACTTATCGATTGTGGAATTATATTTAGAATAATAAAATTAACATATCGCATGTTCTAAAACATTATTATAATCTTCAATTCAAGTTTTTAAATCAACTTTAAAGGTTATGTTCGAAGCTCATGGAGCAGACGACGTAGTTTATCCACAGCTGAGTTCATTTCCATTGGTTATGATTTCAAATTGCATTATGGGCGCGAGACTTCAAATCAATCATATTATGCTTTTGAACTGGATGTTTCACTCGATTAATTCAAAACTGAGATCCGATTTCTTTGATCACTTTACGTTTGGAAATATGGAAGGAATAGAAGCCGCAATTACCATTGTCAACGGTATTTATTTAATTAGGAATACGACAATACTTTAAATGCATTGTAAATGCTTATTCCCTATCCTTTCTAATGTTAAACCACCTAGAGGCAGAAGAAGAAGAAGAAGAAGAAGAAGAAGAAGAAGAAGAAGAAGAAGAAGAAGAAGAAGAAGAAGAAGAAGAAGAAGAAGAAAGAAGAAGAAGAAGAAGAAGAAGAAGAAGAAGAAGAAGAAGAAGAAGAAGAAGAAGAAGAAGAAGAAGAAGAAGAAGAAGAAGAAGAAGAAGAAGAAGAAGAAGAAGAAGAAGAAGAAGAAGAAGAAGAAGAAGAAGAAGAAGAAGAAGAAGAAGAAGAAGAAGAAGAAGAAAGGTCTTTAAGACTTTCAAGCCTTTTGATTATTGTATCGAAATCACTGTTTAATTATTACCGGAACAGCTGATTTCTGACAAGTTAAAAGGATCCTGCTATACTTAGCACAGTTTTTATTCTTCTAGGTAGATTAATAAATTCATCATTGATTAATTCAGGATCCTGCCAGGTATAGTGCTTACCAGGATTGAGGCGTCCGAACAAACAGCTCAGGTGCAGAGCGATGACAAGCACCCGATTCAGGTGCGCCGTGTCGGTGGCGTGTCGGCTCGGCTCCGTCTGCTTGGTGGCCAGCACTGTGAGGCCCGCGGCCACCTCGGCAACGGCCCGTTCCAGAACGCGCACTATGTCCTCGAATGTCACCGTGGGCACGCGGCGGCCCCGGGCGTTCGAACGACCTGGTGACAATGAATCAAGTTCGTATCACTTCATATCTAGAATTAGATCTTCATATCTAGTTCATATCTAGAATTAAAGAAATATCTAGTTCATATCTAGAATTAAAGAAATATCAAGTTAAAGAAATACTCGCGCTTTGCGAGCTCGGCAGGGGGGTTGCACCCCTGCCAGATCCCCCTCCTATACAATTAGATAATATTATGTTGTAGAAATTTTAGTTGGTTGAGAAATTATTATTACCGGGTTATCATAAAAGAATGGTGCGGTTTCAAGAGAATTGGTGCGATTTTCTGACAAACATTTGACGCGGATCAGTTCATGATTCCTGTCTAATTTAGTTTGTTTGGCTTGAACACTGGTTTCTATACAAATTCAATCTTCGCACCATTCTTTTATGATAACCCTGTATTATGTTGTAGGAATTTTAGTTGGTTGAGAAATTATTATTTAAAATATTGAAAAATGTCATTGACACTGGAAGATTGGCCTTTGTTGGCTTAGACTAGGCGTACACCTGTTAGTCTAGACAAGACAAGACGAGATTATTCACGTTTAGTCACAGTAATTCACATAGTTGCTTATGAAGCAGCACACACCAATGCAATGACTCGGCTAGGCTAGGCGTACACCGGTTAGTCTAAACAAGACAAGACGAGATAAGTCACGTTTAGTCACAGTAATTCACATAGATGCTTAGAAGCAACACACAGCGATTAGTCATTGCATCGGTGTGTGCTGCTTCATAAGCAACTATGTGAATTACTGTGACTAAACGTGACTAATCTCGTCTTGACTAACCAGTGTACGTCTAGCCTTATACTCACTCCCCTGCTTTATCAATGATAAAATTATAAACAATTAATTAATCCAGTGGATATCCTCCAAATAAATATTTTTCTCTTAATATTGATAGTGGAGTACTAGAAACATTTAAAGAAAATGAAAAATACACTATCAAAAAGACAGTTGTTCCAAACCTATCACCAATCCAAATACTGACAATTTCAAACAACGCTTAACCTTTTTTTTGCATCGCTTTAAATAAACCTCAATATTATGAACACATGAAAAATTTGAACAATGCATTATGATCAGAATTGAGTCTACTTTCATCTTTGATAATTAATAAACTTGAAATTTCTCATAATCAGGACTTATACAGTGAAGGGCTTCTAATGAAGGAAGTTTGGAACAATTAGATCGTATTGAAACTAAGTAGGCCCAATCATTGAATCAAAAGTAAAATTCTTGTCACACATGCAACACATGCATAAGCATTGAAGAAGAAGAATGTATTTGAATGTATTAGTGCTTGTTTTGTTTAAAGATGAATTTTGTAATGTGACAATGCCTTATGTACTGCATGTATTTATTGGCGGAAATAAATCATTGAGTATCATTGAATAAGAAAAGAAGAAGGAGGATGAGGAGGAGAAGAAGAATCAGCACTCACCTTCCTCGCCCATCATATAGGAGAATAGTTCGGTGAATGAGAATAGCGACGACTGGGTCATCGGATTCAGCGGATCGAGCATTTGCTGTTGCATGTCCAGTGCGTAGGACCACAGCGAGATGCAGCGCGAAAATTTGCCCGCGTCAGCATAAACGGCGCCGCGATAACGGATGTAGTAGCTGGTGTCGGGGTGCGCCGGGCCTACAACAAACCAAACATTAATCGAATAAATCGAATCGAATCAAATCGAATAATTCTTTATTTTGGAAAAGCAATATTACAAGTACATGAAATATACATTATAGGCATACAAGTATTTTATAAAATATCATGAATATACAGAGTAATAAAGCGAAATAATGTACTGTCTTTTATAAAATAACTAATATTATCCAAAATAAGATACTGCTTGATAAATTCAATTAGAATTTGTTTGCAAGCAGGAGCAAATCTAATAATCATATTATCGAATCTATCAACTGTTTTCAGTTTCAGAGTCCGTTTTGCTCTTCTCACCGACCGATTTCCATTGATTGAGATCTTGAATTGAAGGAATAAAGGCTGTTACAGACCGCTTTAGCCTTAGACCATGTATAGAATAGACACGGCCTAAAGTATGCTATAAATGTTGAAGCAAACATGAATTGGCTGATTAGGGGCAAATCATTCTAGTCGAAACTACACGAGCGTTCTTGGGGCAAGACCACAAGTCACAACTATTTGAGCGTTCTTTGCTTCCGTATTATA
Source organism: Laodelphax striatellus (assembly GCA_017141395.1). NCBI lineage: Eukaryota > Metazoa > Arthropoda > Insecta > Hemiptera > Delphacidae > Laodelphax > Laodelphax striatellus. The sequence goes on from CM029537.1 coordinate 5,513,206, forward strand.
GGCTACACTAACAGTACTATATCTTGTACTACTGAATAGTACATAAGCCATGCGACGGCCCTGGAATTGTAGTCGTGCATTAAAGTAGTCGTGCATTAAAGTATCTCAACAGCTGATATAATCTTGTCTCTCTCGCACAGTTCACTCGCTCTCACTCTCTCTTAGGGGCAAGAACAGTAGAGATGTTTGCTTCAAAGACTTCTTATGTTAAGATAGGGAAGACCGTGTCTATTCTATACATGGTCTAAGGCTTTAGCGACGTCTAGACACACATGGACACACATATCCACAATTACCTTCGGAATTACCTTCGGGTCTCCCCACTGATTATGAGTGTTCATCTCCCCACTCACAGTGTTCATGAGTATATGAGTGATGATTTGTCTGAAATGTCATCTTGCTGAAAGTGCCTTCTGTGTGTTTTTGATTTTATGTGTTTGACGCCATCGATCCCGTATTAAGGGATAAGGATGCAGAATCAGGTATAAAGGTATAAAGGATTAAAGCCAAACGATGATTGGCCTAATAATAATGTACAAAAAGACATAATGAAATAATTACAATAATAATTGGTAACCGAGACAATCGCTTTCAAGTGATAATTATAACTAATTATACATAATAGTATTAGTAATAATAGGCTTCAATCAGACCAGTGCCTGCATTATACAGTAGCCTGTATCGGACACGGACGGAATCGACGTGGGAGTTCCCGTCCAAGCTGTAATGTGTAGCCTAGCCCGGACGAGATTTGTTTTGATTAATTGAGCTGATCAAAGAAGTCGGCAACTCTTTATTGGTCCGAGTGGCAGAACTGCGGACCGTCGACGAGTTTGTTTTGGTTTGACGCTGACTCATTTCCAGGAATATTTAGCTTTGAAGTTGATTAGTACTGTACTACACAACAAAACTATGAAAATGGTAAAATTTCAGATATCTGAATTTTTCAAAATTGTATGATACTCTACTCGCTTTGCTGAGATTGGATCATCTTGAATTTTTTCTCTATCATTAAATTTAAGCTTTCTATGAAATATTTGAATTCTGATGTGATAGAAGGCTGTATAGTGTATAGGAGTGTGGAAATACGCCGTCAATTGGAAATAATGAGCGTTAATTGAATGAAATAATTGTTCAGATTACCTAGAATGCGTTCCCTGATGAGGAGTGACTGCATTCGCATCTCATCGGGATCGGCTAGCAGGTCGTCCAACTCGTCCAAGGTGCGAATTTCCCTCGAGTGCTCGTACGCCTCCACGGTGACCGGTTGAGGCGGCTTCGGGATCGGGTTCTTCTCGTCTGATCTGAAATTGTTGGAAAAAAAATTAGACAATCACTTTTTATCATTTAAATATGTTAGAAAATCCAATAAAGATAAAAATAATTACGTAAATAACATACAAGTATAGCAGGCTTCATTTAATTTGGCGAAAAGCGCTCCAGTCAGTAAGTAGACAAATTTCGTTTTCTTACATAAAAAAAAACATGACTGCATGTCGGTAGTAAAGTGAAAAACAATAGTGTACACATCGCAGTTCGTAATGGATCAAGAAATAATCATCAGAATAAACGAATTTGAATTTGAATAAATTAATGAAATACAGGGTGATTCAAAAAGAATACCACAACTTTGAAAATGTGTATTTAACGAAAGAAACATAATAGAACCTTCTGTTATACATCATTACAAAGCGTATTTAAAGAAGTTTTTTTCACTCACAAAGAAGTTCAGAGATGTTCAATATGACCTCAGACACTCGACTAATATCAACCTGATAGGTACTCAAATCATTCCACACTCTGTAGCATATCGGGCGTAACAGTTAGGTAATTTGCTGTTTTTTCTTGTTTCAAATCATGAATGGTGGATGGATATTGATGATTTGAAACAAGAAAAAACAGCAAATTACCTAACTGTTACGCCCGATATGCTAGAGAGAGTGTAAAACGAGTTTGAGGGATGTTTTGAGTTGATATTGCTCGAGTGTCTGGAGGGTGACATATTGAACATCTCTGAACTTGTTTGTGAGTGAAAAAAACTTCTTTGAATACTCTTTGTAATGAGGTATAACAGACGGTTCTATTATGTTTCTTTCGTTAAATACACGTTTTTAAAGTTGTGGTATTCTTTTTGAATCAGTCTGTATATATTGTAGTAGAGTTGCAACTTACCTAAGCAGCATGGCACGCTTCCACAGTTCCAGGGCGCCGAACATATCACGTTTCTTGTCAACATAGGTGGCACCGAGCAGCTCGAGGGCATCTATGCACTCCTGTCTGGTCACTCGGTCCTCGTAGGTGATCAGGTACTCCACTATGTCTGTGTGCCCCGTCACACTGGCCGCTAGCAGCGGGGTCATGCCTGTACAACACACACAAAATTAAAAAAAAAACTCATTTCCTAACAATTTTAAAAAAGTCCTGACAGAAATAAGTGAGATAGTTAGGGCCGGTTTCTCCAACGACAGTTGAACCAATTTTTAGTTTAAACTTAGGTTTTACCACTCAATAGAAACTTTTTTGTCAGAAAGTTCGATGTCCGAACAGCTAACCATTTGATTCAATGATGCTAACATTGAATCAGATGGTCAGCTGTTCGAACATCGGACTTTCTGACAAAAAAGTTTCTAGTGAGTGGTAAAACCCAAGTTTAAACTAAAAATTGGTTCAACTGTCGTTGGAGAAACCGGCCCTTAGAGAAATATAAAGATAGGTACCTACTGTCATATCTTTATAAATTATCTGTATCATCTCCATCAGTTGTTGCTTAGTTACGAAATGTAAAATGTTCTAACAAACACAATTCATAATTATTCAGTTCTCGGTTCTCATTCAATACTTTTCTATTTCGATGTAGTCAATAAAACTTATTCTCGATGTTATTTCTCTTAAAATAAGTTTGAAAAATGAGTGAATGGCTTAGGGCCGGTTCATGAGCTCGGGATTTAGCCAAGTCCTAGACTAAAACGGGTGGCTACCGTAGCATCGACAAACGTTTGTCTCGTCAGGTTAGTGGGATAGCAGCATAGAGAGCCCTTAGTACATAGTTTCGAGGCTAACGTTTGTCGATGCTACGGTGGCCACCCGTTTTAGTCTAGGACTTAGCTAAATCCCGAGCTCATGAACCGGCCCTAAATGTTTGTCTGCAATCCCATATCAAATTTAAAAATTTGGCAAAAGTATGGCGGAAAAAAATTATTTTCACTACTCCACATACTTTGATAAGAGTGCTTCACACAAATGGCCACACTGTTACTATGCACTCTCTGTAGAATAAACCCATTTTCAATTATTTAGGGCCGCTTTCCCCAACGCTGCTCAAGCTATACATCTAGCTTAAGCCTCATTCGGAGAATAGGAAAAGTCAGTATTGAGCTTCAGCTGTTGCTTAAGCAGCCCATTTTTAATTATTTAGGGCCGCTTTCCCCAACGCTGCTTAAGCTATACATCTAGCTTAAGCCTCATTTGGAGAATAGGAAAAGTCAATATTGAGCTTCAGCTGTTGCTAGAGCAGCGTTGGGGGAAGCGGGCCTTACTGTCTCCAAAGATTATCAAGTATAAAGATCGATAAATCGATTCTATCGAACGACTATCGAGACTTATTGAATAATAAACATCGAGTGAATCTATAATATAGACTGAAAAATATAGATTGAAAAACTACAGAAAAGGCTCTACCATGTTCTCTTTGCTCTGAGGACTGTTAAGTTGAATTCGAACCTCAAGACAGCTCTAAAGGTATACCATGGGTATTTCATATCACTAATTAGATATAGTATTTTGTTTTGGGGTCAGGTAAAAACTACTTGAACACAAGCTTCAAAATGCAAAAAAAAGCACTGCGAATTCTCGAAGGGGTGGGTCCCTCTTCTTCTTGTAAGCCCATATTTAGAGGACTCCATCTCCTTACGGTGCCGGCGATCTATTTCCTAGAAGTAGTTACGTTTGTGTTCAAGAACGCAGATATTTTTAATGTGAACCGCATCAGTCATGTATACGAAACACGAGGTAGAAATGCAGGTTTGTTTCAGCTCCCGATTCATAGGCTAACTCTCCTTGAAAAAGGACCATATTATTCAGGACTCAGGTGTTTTAATGTTATTCCAGAAGATATCAGGTTGTGTGGTAGCTATAAAGTGTTTTTATCGAATATAACTAAAACACTGGTAGAGGCATGTCCCTATACCATTGAAGAATGTTACAATGCATTCACAGGACTTCGGTCTTGACCTTGACATGTTGCATGCCACTTGAGCTCTGCTCAAAATTTGTGGCTCTACGCAACAAAAATAATAATAATAATATAGACTGACCATAGCAGTCAACATCGATGGTAGCTCCGAATCGTATGAGCATTTTGAGAATGTCGAGACTGCCGGACTCGGCGCAATCGTGCAGCGCCGTGTTGCCCTTGACACTCTTCGTGTTGACGTGGGCGCCCAGGCTGAGCAGGTACTGCGCAATTTTGTAGTGGCCCTTGTAGCAGGCGATCATCAGACACGTGTGCCCGTGCCGGTTCGACACCTCTATGTCTGCAACCAATTCAATCGATAAATATCATTCATAAAGTGCGATTGACAATATCAACAACATTTAGCACTAATTTAATCAGTCACAACAATTTACAAATAAAATATTTTATTGAAGTTTTTTTCAGTTTATCGAAAGATAATAATAATAATAATGATGAAGATACAGAGTGATTCAAAAAGAATACCACAACTTAAAAAATTAGTAAATTATGAAAGAAACATCATAGTACCTTCTGTTGAACATCATTACAAAGAGTATTTAAAAGAGTTTTTTTCACTCACTAACAAGTTCACAGATGTTCAATATGTCACCCTCCAGACACTCTACTGATATCAACCCGATAGGTACTCAAACTCGTTCCACACTCTCTGTAGCATATCAGGCGTAACAGTTAGGTGAGCTGCTGTTATTTCTTGTTTCAAATCATAAATGGTGGATGGATATTGATGAGTGAAAAAACTTCTTTAAATACGCTTTGTAATGATGCATAACAGTAGCTTATACCGGGTTATCATAAAAGAATGGTGCGGTTTCTAAAGAATTGTGCGATTTTCTGACAAACATTTGACGCGAATCAGTTCATGATTCCTGTCTAATTTAGTTTGTTTGGTCTGAACACTGGTTTCTATAAAAATTCGTAGGTCTGTTCGTGAGTTCTTAGGATTTTCGTTTATCTAGTTGTGTTATCTAGTTCACGGCAGTTCTCTGAGGGTGATGCTCACACGAGCTCTAGGCTAGTGCGTGGGTAATGAGAGGTGTGATTATGATTTGACTGCAACGTCCAATAATTTCTTCCATGAGAAAATAATTAGATTAAATCAAATTAAAAATTATAACAGAGGGTATAATTAGAGAAAATAAGAGAAATTATTAGAGAGGGTGATTATGATTTGACTGCAACGTCCAATAATTACTTCCAAGGGAGAATAATATTAGATTAAATCAAATTAAAAATTATAACAGAGGGGATAATTAGAGAAAATAAGAGAAATTATTAGAGAGGGGTGATTATGATTCGACTGCAACGTCCAATAATTTCTTCCAAGGAAAGGTAATAATTTATTAGATTAAATCAAATTAAAAATCATAATATTTAATAAATATAATAATGAATTTTGATAATACTGACTGGCGCCGTTGGCGATGAGAAACTTGACAATTTCAAAATGGCCGTCGAAGCAGGCGGCGCGGAGGGGGGTGGAGTGGGTGCGCGTGGTGGCGTTGATGCGTGCGCCGCGCTGCACCAGAAAGCGGACCACGCCCAAGTGGCCGGCGGCCGAAGCGCACCACAGCGGCGGCGCGCCCTCTATCGTCTCGCCCTCGAACACCACTGTAGTACGACACAATCGGACAGAAAACGACAAACCATCATTTCACTGCATTATAACTTCAGTCATAGCCTCCTCTAATACAATTAGACGAGGAGCCTCCTCTAATACAATTAATGTATTAGAGGAGGCTATGCTTCAGTAGGCTATAATAATATAGGGGTTTGATTGATATCAGAAAAACGGGAATGATCTATACCCTGTTCATCGAGAGTTGACAGAAAGGCTCCTCCTATCGGTACGGTTAGGTCAATTCACAAGCGGTCCTAGCGCTATTCTCTACTGCTATTCTAGGCTAGAAATGTTTGTGTAAGGGATGAATGTGACCTGAAAACTGTCACTCTTTGGACGATGACCTGGCTCTGTATTGGCCAAGCGCTCTGTCCCGTTAGTTTTTAGGAAGAGTCTTTCTGTCAACTCTCGATGAACAGGGTTGTAGTAGGTGAAATTTTGCACAATAATAGCTTTCAAAAATATTCATTTCGTGCACATAGAAGCCAAAATTTATTGTTACTTCATAAAAACCAATGTTCAAATTTCGTTCATAGAATGTATTTCAGTGTTTGAGTTCCTGACCTCACTGCAAAGTACGATACTGTATGGCCCAAACGCAGGAGTAGCTCAGTGGTAGAGATGCAGTCTCCTAGCTATAGTCCGATTCACGTCAAAAAGTCAGCATTGTTTATATGAGGAGCATTGATGCCAAGTTTCATTGAGAGAGAAAGGGAAAACTGCACCAAACGTGTTTGTTGGGACTGTGTGCGACAACAATGCACAGTGCGGCAACTATGCACAGTGCAAATAGGATTGAGACATCAGCAACTGCCTTGTGCTGAACAAGGATAGCAAACTCCCATCTAAGCAATGCTGACTTCTTAACGTGAATCGCACTATAGAGGACCCTAGTTCAAATCTCAGTAATCGAATTCCTTTTTGTAGATGAGTTTCAAATCTCAATCATCATTGTTTTTTGAACAAAATCAGAACATTTCTTCTTTAAATTTTGAAAATAATAAGAAAATATATGTGTGATTCTTGAAGCATGCCATTCTTTTATTTCAAAATACATACAATCATAATAGCAGAAGCAATTTACGTATTAAAGTGATAAATTTCAACATAAAATGCGAAAACTTCACTTTTGGAACACGCTGTATAAATTGTATATTGGTGTTCAGTTGGTCTAGTAAATATTCTGCTTGAACCTTCTTCTACTCCTGTGATAAGCCCTAAGACCACCCTGTGACAATAACATAACTTACGCCAACAAATTATATCTAATTTTAATAAAAGTATCTTATTTTTGGAACAAGCTGTATATCAGTGGTCGTAGATGGTCGTGTTCTCTACTACAGGTTAGAATGGTTATTCACTAATTCACTAATAATGGTTAACTTCTAATATCGTTACGCGTGTATCAAACTTTTGGATTATTCTTCAATATCATTGATCTAATATCGTTATGCGTGAATCAAGCTTTTAAAACAATCCACTATTCAATCAGAATCAGCTGTAATTATCATCAATGTACGATGTTTTCAAATACACCGCTAAAAGTCCGTCCGGAAACTAGTCATCCTACTCCCTTTATTTCTCTTACTTCCAGTCCCTAAGATGTCAGGTCCCTGGGTAGAAGTTATGTAGATGTTTTCAAATAGAGCGCCAACATTAGGACCAATAATAATGGCCGACATCCTACTCCCCTGATTTCTCTTACTTCTACTCCCCAGAAGATGAGGTTATGTTCGTCAGTTGCCTGAAATAAATAGCAATCTCACCGGATCCAGTCTGCTCGATGTCGGCATTACAGCGGTCGGTGAGATACTGGACGACGTCGAGGTGCCCGTTGCGACAGGCCATCAGCAGCGGCGTGGCTCCGTTCGTCTCGCTCACCACCAGCATTAGCACTTCGTACGCGCTGCGGTGCTCCAGGAACGCCTGCCAACATACAGTCAAATAAATTAATAGATTAACACTTCATTTGCATATACGAGGGTAAGTCAATTATTATCCGCAATACAGTTATAACATTTTTTTGGAATCAAATAGCAAACCTACAAGTACATCATTTTTCGACATAGTTTCCTTGCTTTTCAACGCAATTGGTTCATTGTAGTTCAAGGTTCCTGATACCCTCATAAAAAAATGTTTTTGGTTGAGATGCAAGCCAGGAATGCACCACTTCTTTCAATGCTTCATTCGTGGTGAATCTACGGCCTTTTAATACCTCTTTGAATGGACCAAACAAGTAATGATCAGAAGGAGCAAGATCAGGGCTATGTGGAGGATGATCCAGTACTTCAGATTTTAATTTTCTGAGCGTTTCAGCAGTGTGGGCAGGAGTATGCTGACGAGCATTGTCGTGCAATAGAACAACACCTTTTGACAGCAATCCTCGGCGTTTGCTTCGAATTGCAGGCTTTAGCTTGGCAGTAAGCATCTTACTGTGACATATTACTGTTTATTATTGTCCCCCTTCCCTGATAACGTTCCAATACTGGACCTTGTGAGTCCCAAAAAACCGTAAGCATCAGTTTTAAACGCTGCTCACGACTCCTTTATCATGCGTAACACTTGTGCGACAATTTTTGAATTTTTAATCCATTCATAAACACTATTTCCGTATTATTCCGAAAGTCATCTATGAGTTTTAGCCCCTAAGACACCTTCCGACCACAAAAAACGAATCACTTCATTCACTTCTTCATTGGTGCAAACGGAAAGCGGAGCGGCCATGATTAACAGCAAGAAAGCGACAATGAAACAAACCTAGCAGCTTGAAACATGCGCAGATGTGACCTCAAATATTCAAAAAAACATGTCATCAACGCAAAACAACAGTACTGCCAACATAAACAAAAACATACCTTTATTGCGGATAATAATTGACTTACCCTCGTACATTTAATACAGATGGATTGCAAACAGCAATCAACAAACGTGCACATTCAAATAGCAGTTGCTATAGTCCGATTCACGTCAAGAAGTCAGCATTGTTCATATGAGGAGCATTGATGCCAAGTTTCATTGAGAGAGAAAGAGAAAACTGCACCAAACGTGTTTGTTGGGACTGTGTGCGACAACAATGCACAGTGCGGCAACTATGCACAGTGCGAATAGGATAGAGACATCAGCAACTGCCTTGTGCTGAACAAGGATGGCAAACTCCCATCTAAGCAATGCTGACTTCTTGACGTGAATCGGACTATACCAATCAATCAATCATCATCTATTGTCATAAACATTACAATGTTGAAACAACATGAGCGTCATTTCAGCTTCTAAACTGGGGTGGCAAGGTCTGCCAGGGATGTGGATTTCAAATTTTGAATTTGAATGTTCATAAACAGTGGTCTGACTTATATAGGTTATACTGTAGAAAAATAGTTTCTAAAATCCACTACTGAAACACACGATTTACAGGCTCCGTATTTTTTATAGAATCAGCTATAATTCCTACAACATAACTTAAGAAGAAAATCATACTTGAGGTATCTTCATTTTAAAAATAGCATTTAATCAATTTTTTTGTTAACCTGTATTTAAAAAAAAAATCCTAGGTTAGTAATTGAGCTTTTAAAATGTTTGTTATTGTACTAATTAATATAACGTAATATAAGATGATCTTATAACCTATAATACGTGCGATTCGCTCCTAAAATATCGTTTTACACGTGAGAAGTTGTATGGAAAAAGAAACCCCTATATTAGAGGAGATTCTCCTGTATAACGTGATTTATGAGTTTCATGTATTATCAGTATTATTCTACATTGGATACACTTATGAACTTGTATGAATTACACTCAACATTGTTTATTATGGTATAATTATATAACATGGGATGTATAAGGTAAGAAAACAATGCATCCGAAAAGTATTGATTATTTTGAAAATTATAGATAGGCCAGAGAATATAAAGAGAAACAACTTAAAATTCGAATAATATTTGGGCTTCATAAGCTAAGAATACAACTTCCGTATCAAGCGAGCAGCTCTGTGCGGAACGATTTGATCCTCCCATCCACACAATGTTATTCCACTCCCATTTAAACGCATGTTAAATCTCTGATATTTCCAAGTGGCCTTGTCGTGAATGATACGCTCAAACAGAGAGTGTATCAAGTTAGCAGTTCTTCGCGGAACTCTCCTATCTTTCCAATGCTTTTTCGCTCGGTCTTCCAAAAGCTTTCTAGTGCTAGATGATACGCAACGCGAAGCGCTGCAATGATTTTTTCAAAAAATTATTTAAAATAGTAAAACACGTGTGAATGAGTGAAATTATACATCAATCCGTTCAGAAAAACTTGAATTTTCGTTTAATTATCCTATTATTTGAAAATAGTTATTAGGTTTTAGTCACAGGCATCTTTTAAAAGTAAATTTGATCAATTTTGAAAGATTCCATCATTTTTAAACAAATCAACAAACTAACAATCCATTTTCTATAAATTATTTTCGATTTTCAGCTTATTATTCCTATCATAAATTCTCGTACTTTTGATTAAGGCTATTATTGAATAGAAATTTATTTCCTTTAAACTGATCTAGTAATAACTAAACCTTAGACCATGTATAGAATTCTATATATGGTCTAAGAACTAAACTCTAAACATTTGTGTGTCTATACGCTCTAAAATACGATAATTAATAGTCTATTTTTCATTTGATGGTTAGAAGCATTTTATTTTAAATTTTGATCTTCAATATAATCAGTTCTTCACATTTGGTAGCAGTGTTTTCTCCATGGCAGTATATCTTCTATATTATTAGACTACAATAATGTATCACAAAACTAAAATGTGATTCATTCTATTTAATCACCTGGAATGTAAATGAATTATTGCGTCATTACAACTTAATACAGCTTTCTACAATGTTTGAATTCAGAATGTATGATACACTCCATCCACTATACAGTATAAGTCATAAACTGCTAAAGGGTGTAGAATGTGAAGAATGAATTAATTTTCTTATATTTTGACAACGCTCTTAAATCAAACCCTTTTTCATGTTATTTTTTCAGCTATAAATAGAGGAAATCTAAAATACCCATCAAATAGTGTATTGAATTTTGTTGATTACCGGTTTGAAGGTTTTCAAAGTGATGTTGAGTGAGAGGTATGAATATTCATTTTTAATTGGTTGACGGTTCAAAGCGTATCTGATTCTGAATTCCGCCGGTAGGTGGCAGCAGTTACTGGGTGATGTTATTATTATTGTTCAAAATGGTTTCCAATAAAAATTCAATAAAATTTGTCCTACAATTCAGAAAACCAACAATTCGCAATAAATTGTATCAATAAAGACGGAAGGATGAGACTACTCAAGGTCAACTTTGATTCCCGCCAACCAACGGTGGTTTTCAGGAAGTGGCGCGAAATTTGAAATAGCACCGAAACAAGAGAATGCACATAGAGTGGCAGCGGCGACCGTTCAGGAAGTGACCTTCGAGTAATAAATAAAATTAGAAGAGCACCGTCGGAGCAACTCGGAGCAGGGTGGACCTTGAACTCACAAGAGTGGCAATAAAACTACCGCTAATCGTTTGATATTTCTATAAGTTATGCGTCGAATTCAACTTGTAGCCTATAACTATAAACTACTATAGCACCAGACTTACAAATTTGAACTTGATTTACAAGAGTAGTATGTATAGAACATACTAAGCATACAAGAGTACTGAGAACTGAGTACTTGAAGCTTACTTGATATTTACTTGAGACCGTGCATCAGCTTAGAAAAAACTTTTTTATAGTGATATTTTTTGAAGTTTTTCAATTTGGATACTATCAAGCTATCAAAATGGAATACATTTCAGAGGAAACATTTATTGTTCATTAGTTTGTGAGATATGGGCGCCTAAAGTTGAAAGTTTTGGACCAGATTATCTCAAAACTGGTTGCAAATACAATCATGAAATTTTTGAGCATATATGCTTTAAGGTATTGTCTATCACATGACATAATTATTTTCTCAGAATGAAATTTGTAAAAAAATATTTTCGAAAATAATTTCTTCAAAAACAGCGGTCACCTATCAATAAATCTGCCATATCTCTGTTAATATTCGTCCAATAATAAAAAATAAGGTGTTGATCGATTTGTAATTAAATTTACTAAAAAAATTTATTATTGTAAATGTCTTGTAAAAGACACCCTGTATTGTATAGTGGATAGAATCTTATACACTTTGATCATGGTAAAAATCTGTGATGAGATGTATTGACATCTACATTTTAATTAATCATTCATTTCCAGTTCAGATTCCTCCTTTTATTTAGTAAAAAGTGGACGTTCTATACGTTGTTTTACTAAAACAATTAAAACTGTTTTAATTGTGTTTGAGATTGTAACAGGAGTAACTACTGTTTTAATCGTGAGAATTTTCATTACCTCAAAAAATAATCTTCGATTGAAACAGAAAATTCGACATTAAGGGTCATATTTATGTACATCCTTTTAGAAAACGAAATATTACGAAAGAAACGCTCATAAATACGTCCCCAAACACTAGTCAACTGGCAAAGTGTAAACGAGCCTTAAAAATGGAGGATGCAACAAAAATTGAATCGAATTCAAGCCGATAATATCATAGTTGATAGCATTTCTATGTCTGAATCAGCTATCTCCATCTTAGATGGAGTTAAACCTGACCTATGAAGGATTAAACCATATATGGGAGGAATAAGGTCACCCTATGACAAGCTACTAGTGTGCCTCTTTTCCTATATCGTGACCGAGCGATTTGTTTCTTGTATGCAATGTGGATTACCCACTTCCTTGTGAGTCATTTCTACTTCATTATAGGAGAAATTAATTTCTAGTCAAGATTGTACAGAATTTACTGTAGTTCAGAGAATACTTCTATGTGTTAATGTATCAATTAATATAAACATAATAATAATAATTTATTAGAAACCAAAATTTACTCAAGAAAGTCACTCAAGTTATCTTGGATAAAGAACGTTCGATCCTAGCTTCAGAACTGAGTGAGTATCATATTAAATAATATTACTGTATTCCAATTCGTTATGTGTGAATTTTGATGCTAGCATGATGTACACTAGGCTATATTTTTTGAGTAAAAATTAGTATCTTCAAGAATCTTACAAATGCAATCAGGCTACTAACCAGCTTGCAATTTTTGGCTTGTAATTTTCCATGAGCGTCATTTCAGCTTCTAAACTGGGGTGGCAAGGTCTGCCAGGGATGTGGATTTCAAATTTTGAATTTGAATGTTCATAAACAGTGGTCTGACTTATATAGGCTATATTAGTCATAAACTGCTAGAGGATGTAGAATGTGAAGAATGAATTAATTTTCTTATATTTTGACAACAATTACGCTCTTAAATCAAACCCTTTCCCATGTAATTTTTCAGCTATAAATAGAGGAAACCTAAAAGACCCATCAAATAGTAGGCCTATATTAGATTTGTTGATTACCGGTTCGAAGGTTTTCAAAGTGATGTTGAGTGAGAGCTATGAATATTCATTTTCGATTGGTAAGCGTATCTGATTCTAAATTCCGCCGGTAGGTGGCAGCAGTTACTGGGTGATGTTATTATTCTTGTTTAAAATGATTTCCAATAGACACGCCTCCTTGCTCCGCCTACTTTCTCTTCTGATTCGTCGATAGTTGAAAGCGTTTCTAATTCTAAGTTCCGCCGGTAGGTGGCAGCAGTTACTGGGTGATGTTATTATTCTTGTTTAAAATGGTTTCCAATAGACACGCCTCTTTAAACTTTAATTTTTCACTTGTTTGCAAATAACTGAAACTATTAGCCTACTGCTTGATTACTTCTGATAATACGATTTTTGGGGTAGAAAAAAAATGGGTTTGGGAATTCTGGGGTGGCAACTGCCACCCCCGAATGACGCCTATGTAACTTTCCTCCTTTACGATTCATAAGAAAAATCACTGATGGAACCTTTGTATGAAACCTTCAAGGAATATTCTGAGCTAAATTGATCTTTAAACTGCATATTTTGGGCTTCTATTTCCAAAATTTACCACGGGGTACCCGGAACCCCCCTTTACTAGAGGATATGGAATACCTCCCAAACCCCCCGGGACAGATCTCTACAACACTTCACCTGTTTTTGTTAGCAAGAACCGCCACTACAATTCAATATTACGTGAAGGGATACGCTGCCTCTAATCACACTCTACGTTTATTAGGCTAGCTAGATCAAAACCCATAAAATATTCAATCCTCTTGAAATCGGAATTCCTTGACAAGAATATTTCTGAGTGAAGAACTATGAGCTGAAATAAGCCCATGAGAGTTCGCCAATCTTATAGCAGGATTCTTTTAACTTGTCAGAAAACAACTTATTTAACGTTAGTAAACGAGCGTACATCAATCAGCTGTTTTCTGACAATTTAAAAGAATCCTGCTATATATTAGAGTTCACTGAAGACATCTCATATAAGAAACGCTCATATCAGCGGCCCTAAATTTCGAAAATTTCCAAAGTCCAACAAAGCATAGCTAGATTGTTTACGAAAATTGACTAAATCATTAACCCGATTTTGAAGATTCTAAAAATATTCTTCAAGTTTGTTTGAACCTTGACCAATATTGAAAATTTGCAAGTACAAATGACACAAGCTTTTTAAACAAAACTGTTCGACAGATTCAGAAGTCTGTCTATTTTGAAAGGAGAGGACATTGAAAATGTCAGCATAAAACAATAATAAAATTGTAGAATAGATGGGAAAATTTATATCCATCGTAAATAACTCGCAATGCTGTTCTTCGACATAATGCACTGTTCTGAAACTAAGCCTAGGCGTACACCAGTTAGTCAAGACAAGACAAGACGTGATTAGTCACAATTAATTCACATAGTTGCTTATGAAGCAGCACACACCGATGCAATGACTAATCGGTGTGTGTTGCTTCATAAGCAGCTATGTGAAGTACTGTGACTAAACGTGACTAATCTCGTCTTGACTAACCGGTGTACGCCTAGCCTAATAGTGAACTTGGTCTAATTTTCACAATGATTTATTTCGAATGTCAAAATATTTGGACTATCTGTTTCGAATGTTGTTGTTGAGATAAATTTAAACGGAGAAAGGACAGAGAATGAATATTTAGAAGAAGAAGCAGCAGCAGAGAAGGAAGATACCAACCACCCATGCTAGAAGCTTGAGCTATTTTTGTCAAGAAATCTTGGCGATACATTGAAGCGCATTTTGCATGCGATAAGAATACGTCACAAGTATGTTCTATTTTATGAATCAATTTTGAAAACACTAAGGGCCGGTTCATGAGCTCGGGATTTAGCTAAGTCCTAGACTAAAACGGGTGGCCACCGTAGCATCGACAAACGTTAGCCTCGACACTATGTTCTAAGGGCTCTCTATGCTGCTAACCCACTAACCTGTCGAGACAAACGTTTGTCGATGCTACGGTGGCCACCCGTTTTAGTCTAGGACTTTGCTAAATCCCGAGCTCATGAACCGGCCCTATAAATTGTTTTTGAACTGAATTTGAAGTTCAATGGTTTCAATTGAAAGGAATGCATTGATTACAGCAAGATTACTAGATTTTAGATAAATCTAGTATACTAGATATATATGTCTAGTAAGCTTGTGATAACAGTACTTTGGGTGGGAGGCGTGTCTGGTATCAGCAGACTGCTGGCGACCAATTGCAGCTCAGTATTGTCAGCCAATCAGAGGCCACGGTTCGGTTTCATGAGAATGGGAGGAGTCTACGACAAAATGGCGGCTCTTAGCTGACCAGTTGACGTAATAAGAGATTGTTATTGATGTTGCAATAATATTGAAGTTCGAGGTTGCTGCTGTTGATATTGAAGTACATACAATGAACAAGTTTGAAACAATGATTGTACTGTTACCAAATGTGAATATATAAATCGTGAAAGAATATTGAATTTCCAAGGCTAGAAACTACGCATATAAACAATATTTGAATTATTCCTTTTTTCTGTTTGACGAATTCCGTTAAAAACTGCTTTTTCTTTATTGGCCGATCGAATTGAACCAATACCAATACTTGTTTTTGATTAGTACGCTAATACTTGTCTTCATCTCTGATTTGACTTGACAATACTGCTATAAGGCTAGGCGTACACCGGTTAGTCAAGACAAGACAAGACGAGATTAGTCACGTTTAGTCACAGTAATTCACATGCTTGCTTACGAAGCAACACACACCGATTAGTCACTGCATAGGTGTGTGCTCATAAACAACATGTGGTTTGTGACTAAACGTGACTAATCTCGTTTTGTCTTGACTAACCAGTGTACGCCTAGCCTAATTACTAAATACAATGCTGAATTTATGAATATTCCAACAGCTCGATATGTAATCAAATCAAAATCGCGGCATCTCTCTCATTCGCTCGTTCGAGTACGCACACGCAACTTACCTGATTTCATTCAGAGAAAAGTGCCCTATTGTCCCAGCATTTGAATTAATCAGCCGATCAATTAATAACCATCAATATCAACTTGACCTCCAGGGTACAAATAGTAGTAGCTTGACCAGTGTCTGTGTCACAATAATTCACAATGAATCACCTCTACTTATTAACACACAATGGCTTGCAATTATTAATGGATTGCAATCAGTTGGTCAATGTCAGAGAAATTCAAGTCATTGATACTTTGACTAGAGAGAACAGAAGTAACATTAATTACAGTACCTGTTCTGATAATAACTCCGAAGCTATAAATAAAAGATACATGTTACTTGGGGACTTGTAAAACCTTTTTAGCTCAATAGCCAGACAGTTTTAATGGTTTTTACATCTTGCCAGACACATTGAAAGTATACCTTTTCCTATACATACCTTCATTTATACTTCAACTACCTCTGGGGTATTGTCAACATAGTTGATTGTTACAGCGAGATTCAATTTAATAAAGATAGTAAGCAGATACAGATACGGAAACTGTATTTTTATCAGATACAGTATATAATTGGAGGCACAGCACTAGCCAATCAAAACAAACGTAATAATTGGAACAGGGAAAGTTAGCAAATCTCAAAAAAAAAACTCTTGAAACTGCGACAGACACCATTTTTCACGGATATATTTCACAAAATATTCATATCACAGAAATAATTATTATTATTTGTTGGATTAAACCAGGGAACTAAATAGAATAGAAGTATTCTCTCTGGATAAGACTTTGCAGACGTCATTCTTTAAAAAACACAGTTCTCATAACTTTTGATGAACAGCAACTCACAGTCCAACATGACGACAATCGAGACTCGATATAATTCTAATCAATTTCTGATCCAAACATTTTGACAATCAACACTCGATTCACACCTCGATAGTTCTAATCAAACAAAATCACCGTATCAAACCTATTTTTTTTTAGAAACAGAAAACTCACTGCTTTCTTGAGAAACTTTGCAGACCTAATTAAAAAGATAACCAGGAAACTACAGTTTCATAATTTGGGAGATAATCAACTAACAATCGACTCTCGATTCACACCTCGATAATAATTCGAACAATAGATAATTATACTATAGAAATAATAGAGCGACTAGCTCTATTATACTTAGGAATATGATAAGACAAAAGTAAAAACGTGTCTCTACTTTTTGTACTACATTCATGATTGTGTCCTCAAGTCTAAATACAGTATTTCCAAGTTTTTCTTTCTCACACATTTTCAGACTATAAACTGTCATAATTTTTAGGGGAGCGAAATGGTCTTTATCTGATGCGAAACGTTCTTCAACAACATAGGGTGATCATAATAATGAAGTATCATCATAAAACGAGAGGCTTACCTTATTTACTCACGAATGTAAAACCAACACAATCATTGCCACCAAAAATACAGAAAAAATTAAAACATCCTTGCCTTTCTCAAGTGTACAGGTTTATTGCGTTTTTAAACAAGACACAAATTCAATGTTAGTCCACTCAACTGAAACACTGTGATCTCAAACGATACAAAAATCTGAACAACCGAATTAAAAATATTGTTCCGAATAAACTTTCTCATTCAACTGATTGTTTTAATCGCACACAAAGATCTTATATAGACTCAACTGGCGTTCACCATTTTGGATTTGAAATCTCACAAAAATCGATTGATTCAATGTCTGTAATAAAGGCCTTCACACACACACACACACACCACACTTATGAACTAAGAAAAATGGTTTCAATATCAGAGGAAATTACGAAAAATCTCCTTTGTACAGAGGTCGCCAGAGTTGCAATAGGAAACAATTGCATTGGTAACTTGCACATAATATTGGCCTACTCGCTCTCTCTCAGTCCGACTGACTTTCTCACATTCTCTCTCTTTCTCTCGCACAGTCATCACCACCATCCTACTCACTCCCATTCACTCACTATCTCACACTCACACTATCCAAAGTTAATAATATCTTTCTCACACTCTAGCACGCTGTACTTTTAAAAGCTATTGTGCAAAACAATAGTACTTTGAGGAGCAAAACAAAAAGTAAAACTTTTTATTGTGAAGAGAATAATACCAGATTTTGTAGAATCGGATCATGAAATAAAATAGGCCTATAGTGATTTCTCACTAATTCTCGCGATTTCTAGTAAAATACAGTGCAACGATCTTGCTGGCAACAAAACAAGAAGCCCAAAAATAGCTTCATCTCAGTAAAATCTCCTCTAATCAGGAGTCTGATTCATAAATTTCATATAAAATAATTGAAATCATTATTTTAACTACGAACGTGTTACAACACAATCATTACAGTTTCATAATTGAAATCGAAACAGTAGCTTTTTCGAATGCAATTTGAAACTTGCATGATAATGACGATATTATAAAACGGATTGAACATTGTGAAACGTTCCCTGGTTTGCACAGACTACAGGTTCATTAACATCTCCAAATTCTTATCTTGTCTAGACACGTCCTGAAAGAATGTTTGGCTATACAACTCTCCTATCTTCTCACAAATAGTTTTCACCCGTATTATGATGTAAATACATTGTAAAAACGTGGTTTAAAAGTACGGCAAGTTAGTCTTTTGTCAAAAAACAGTTCGGTATTTTTTTGGCTGATGTTTTATTCGTCTATGCCTTTTGCGTTGGTAATGAGGTGGATGATAGTATACGGTACAAAAATATGCCTGAGGGCATGGGAATCGAACCCTTGACCTTTCAAGCGGAAGAGGACTGAAGCTGCGATCCAAGATAATATAATTGATGAATTTATTCGACAAAAGAAACATACACAGTGCATTCTTAATACATACATAAATTCAATTAATAGAATCTAAAAAGAACAATGTATGCCTATCACTGTCTCACTAGGCGATGCCTCACTTGAGATACCTTAAAATAGCTAGCAGCGTTGCCGCTCGTATTTTAACCTCGGTATCTCACTCGTCGTTTAAAGGCTCTCACAATAAAACCATTGCATAAACTACTATAGAGCAACAACATTATCGGGAAACAGTATGCTTAGATTTAATAAATTTTTCTGGGTATTTGAAAACGGGGGGGAATAGGAGGAGGATGATGATAAGAAAGAGAAGGAGGAGGAAAAGGATAAGGAGGAGGAGGAGGAGGAGGAGGGAGGAGGAGGAGGAGGAGGAGGAGGAGGAGGAGGAGGAGGAAAATAATAGTAGGCCTACATTATACAGAAATTACCAGTTCCAACTGCTGAGCCAGATTCACTACAAAGTCCGAACAAAATAATTGTATCTAAAAGCATATATAGAAGAGTTTTAGCGTAGTTTTTTGACATGTTAACCTTGGTCAATGATTATTTGGAGGTCAGCCTTATTAGATTTGAAGCGTGAACTGCAAAAACTGGATTGGCTATTACTTTTTTCTGCCGCCATAACCAAACAAAAAACATAGTTGTCACACACTTTAATATTATTCTTATTCTCATCAAAGTTACCACAAAGTAGAGAGGAAAGGAAAGGAAAGTTCCTTTCTTCTCTGTGGAGTTACACAAATTAAAGGGAATGCTGTTCAAAAAACTGTATCATAAATAATTTATTCGACAAACAAACACTGTACAATCGAAAGCAAGTTCAAAAATTACATTCTCAGGAAGAAACAATGTTGTCTATTGTCTAAATAGGCATCCCCAAAGGTAATCCTGAGTGGGGATCCTTCATTAAAATTTAACTTAAAGTTCAATTAATTCAAATTCAAATTGAATTACAATCCGAGATTTACTGAAGGAACTGCCCAGTCACTCCAGTAATATTAATGTTTCAGAATTTGTTTTATTTATTCATAAAATTAATTATTCTTCAACCTAAGGCTAGGCGTATACTGGTTAGTCAAGACAAGACAAGACGAGATTAATCACGTTTAGTCACAGCAATTTACATAGTTGCTTATGAAGCAGCACACACTGATGCAATGACTAATCGGTATGTATTGCTTCATAAGCAACTATGTGAATTACTGAGACTAAACGTGACTAATGTCGTCGTGTCTTGTCTTGACTAACCGGTGTACGCCTAGCCTGAGATTTCCAGAGAGTTTTGAGCATGTGATAATGAACCAAACCAACATCAAACGTTTTAGCTAAACTTTACTGCGTTACAAAACAAACACCTTTGGACAGTTACTATTGCATAATTATGTTTCAGAATTACCTAATCGTATAACGAGGCTTGTTAGTACTGTATTACATTGTACGCTGATTATTAATTAACTCGATGTGAGAAAGTGTTGCATTGTTGCAATCTGTTACAAAATATGGTTCACACGATACGTTCATAAAATAGAGTTACAAAAATAATACTAGGCCTACTGTAATTCATTTACTTGTATATTCACGATTTCACTCTCACTTTCATAGAATTTTACTTAAATATATATCAGTAATTTACAAATAAATGAATTATATTTGTCATTTCCAATAAACATCAAAAATGTATCAGTAATTTGCAAATAAATTAATTATATTTCATTAAGTCATTGTCAGGCTTTATCCTACAGAAATTCAAACTTCGTAATGTGACCAACAAAATAGATTAATAAATGAAATTTTATTGCAAAGAAAATCGAACAGTTATGATCAAAGTCAAGCAAGTACAGTCAAAAGTTGTTACAAAAATACAGTTTGTACAGTCAATAACAGTGCATAAAGTTTTTAACAAGATAAACACTATTGGTTTCAATTCAAGTAAGTTCAACAACTTTAAAATAGTTTGATACGATGGTTTCATGCTTTTGTAATTTTATATAAGAATTCAAAAAGTTGGCAAAATTATGCCGGTGGCCGAAATAAAAAATGTTCAACACACTGTTATGGACCTTTTCACGCACCAATGACCACACTGTTATTATACAGTCTCTGTAACGAGAACCAATGAACAATATTTTTCCAAAGACGTCATTCTACTGTGACTCTGAAATCAATAATTGGAATTGCGTGCAGCTGGTTCTAAAACTTGTCAATCAACCAGATTTTCATCAATGTATCTAAATACCGGTTTTGGTTCCACACAAAACTTATTTTCCTGAAGAATGTCATAAAACCTATATTTCAATCGCTGTGAGAAACTCCTACGTCAATCCCAATAATTAGTAGTGTATAGAAAAGAATGCTATACACACACTCATAAGTTTCTCATAAGTTTGATGAGTGAATGGTTTCATGCTTTTGTAATTCCATATACAAATTCAAGAAGAAGAAGAAATTCATAGAAAATTCAATTCAATATCATTCATTCACATGGTTTTCATTAGACGCTAACATCAGTCTATTCCACACAGAAATAGTAAGATGATAAGATTTATTGAAAAATCAGGTATCAGACTCTTATCTATAAAACACAAAACATAATACATTCTCTTATCATCTATTCGCTGTGAGCATCTACGGTGTTGCGCTCTGGCGGATAATCGTATAAATCTTCCGGAGTAGATACATAGTTGCTTATGAAGCAACACACACCGATTAGTCATTGCATCAGTGTGTGCTGCTTCATAAGCAAATATGTGAATTACTGTGACTAAACGTGACTAATCTTGTCTTGTCTTGACTAACCGGTGTACGCCTAGCCTTACATAATCATTCTAAACACCTTGCGTCCATTCTACATCATTTCTCCAACATTAGTTTCTCCAGCCATTTCATTACGTGTGAGAAATTCAATAATGTCTCCGAACCCGATGTGTAAAAAACGTTTCTAAATCTAGCTTGCATTTATTCAGTGTAGGCTACAGGGTGTCAGCAGAGCTATTGAATTATTCCAGACACAATCGATAGCAAAAGTCAAGGACAGTTTTATTCTCGCTCTTCAGACCACACCACCAGAAAACGGATCAGCGAAAGTCTTACCCCGGAGCAATAAGCAACAGGCAATACGCAACATTTAGATCATATGATCGTCTACTCTATAGGTGCATTGAACTATTGGTTTGTAGCTGATCCAGTAAAAGAAGACCTTTTTAAAGAAGACCTTTCAAAGAATAACTTTTTAAAAGACCTTTTCAATAATCTGCGAGATTCAGCATTATTTGTAGGTTAAGTATTGTGATCATATGCTCGTCGATCAGCTGATTTATGACAAGTTAATTGGATCCTGCTATAGTTGCCTATTGCTTATTGCTCCGGTGTACGACCGGGGTTAGAGACAGAAAAAGTGTCCAATAAACGCGTAGTAGGCTACCGTATTGTAATCAGAACCACTCTGTTTCTCTGAATCAATCAGTTTCTAAAAATGTTAACAAACAATCATAATAGTAGTGGCGAAGCGTGGTATACTTATTTGGTCATCGCCGGGTATATTACCTAATAGGCAGATTGGCTGCTGCTCTATTCATCCATTCATATTACAGAATAGAATAAGAGAGGCGAACAATTTTTTAGATATCGGTGGGGTGAAATATTTTAGGAAGGCGGATGAATGAAACAAGCCTAATGGTGGGAAACTGACACATTTTTAATGATTAGCCTACGATACGCTTAAGTCGCACCTATACGCCAGTGTTGTATCTTTCAAATCATGTGATACAATCATCTGAGTTGTTACCTAGTAACGAAATATGAAGATTAGAACAAGTCACGATTAATTACATTTCACGTTCAGTTCTCGAGTTCCATTCAATATTATTTTCTATTCAATGTACTCAATAAAGTCAATTCATTATCATTTTCAAACGTCATTTTTAATCATAAAAGCCACCGATTTCAAAAACCTGAATCCAATTTATAATTAATATCGGGGGACCGAGCTGTGCTCGGGAGTACAAAAGCACAGGAATGGAAATTATAAAGAAAAAAGTATGAAATTAAACAATTTTTTAAAGTACAGCCATCAGTCATATGCACTAAATAATCATTGCACTATAAAAAAATTAATCTCAGTTTTCAAAATATTATGAATAATCGAGTTTGAATGCATATTATTTGAAAAATTGCTTTTGTGGTAAAATTTTGTTTCAGAGAAATAAGAAATAATAAATGGGTTAGTAATCAGCTGTTTTAATGAACTCTTGACGACTTTTCTCAAATAAATAAAAACAGATGACATGGCTAACTTCATGCCTCAAATTTGAAAATACCAATACAATATGGAATATTTTCAATATTTTGAATTCCTTTTAATTTTCTATAGATAAATTAAAATAAATTAATAAACGAAAAAATTTTAATAGATAAACGAATTATCTCAACAGCTGATAATTATAGTCTTCTCTCACTCACTCTCTCTCAACATCAAGAACCGACGGAAAATTGTTTCTTCTGTCAGCTGATTCTCTGTCACTGTCTCAGCAGCTGAAATAATAATCTTGTCTCACTCACACACTCACTCGCTCTCACTCTTTCTCATCATTTACAACCGACGGAAATTTGTTTGTTCTGTCAGCTGATTCCTAAAGGATCGGTTTTTCCTTTTTAATGTCCTTCAGCGAGTTATCCCAGGGATGAGACCCGGCGCAAACTAATTTTTGTATCACAAACCTCCTATATTCCAAATTTCGTCAAAATCGTTAGAGCCGTTTTCGAGATCCGTTGGACATACATAAATACATAAATACATACATAAATACATACATACATAAATATAAACATACAGAGATTGCTCGCTTAATATAATAGGATTGTATTTGAGAAAGAGTCAATTCAATTTGAGAAAGCATCAGATGTAAATGAGAACAGTCAATTGTATTTGAGAAGCTATCACATGTAATTGAGAATAGTGAATCGTAATAATGAGAAAACGTCAAATGTAAATGGAATAGTCAAGCCTACAATACTACAAGCCCACTGGACGGAGCTAAATGGTGACTGTATTTAGTTCAAGAATTCACCGCTAGATAGTGGCACCAACAGGGTTCCAAACTTGAAGTGGCTGCCGGTCAGCTGACAATGAGATACTGTGCTGTGATTGGTCGGTGGGAGGGGGATAGTCACGCCTTCTTTCAACACTAGGCGGAGCTGAATGGTGACTGTATTTAGTTCAAGAATTCACCGCTAGGTAGTGGCACCAACCGGGTGAAGTTAAAAATTTAGATATTGAATGATTTATGCATCATCTTCAGACATGAACGTATATTTGAAATAATTACAATCACTATTCAATCTAATTCCAATCACAATCCCATCACATTTGAAGATCCAATTGGTACTGAACAAGTTTGTTATTTCTTTGATAAACAACTTACATCACGATTGATGAAGTAATACAAAATAGTCTAACTGTATTCTTGACACTTGAAATTTTTCGCTGTTTGGAATGAAATCCATTAACTTTCATTCGAAATATCTATTCAAGTACAAAATACTGGTTGAAAAAATCATTTATTAACAAAACCAATTTTACATTATAAACCATCAACTCTACTAGCATTCTAGCAATGACTAGAAAAATAAAAAGTAATTCTTCCATTGTTTATGACAGACAAACATAGAATTAGGGGTTGCTTATTGCCAGTTGTTAATAAAATTGACCAGAATTCAATGGATGAAATGTGATGCTCACTAACAAGAATACTTGAAAAATTAACTTCATAAACTTCAGAGTTTTCTCAGCTTAAGAAACGGCAAAGATATAAAAGTCTGTTGCTTTCTTCACGAATAGGCAATCAAAGGATTGTTTTCGTACATAAGGAACCCTACTATTAAGGTTCAGGACCTTGGGTTAAAATGATGTAATATGCAAAGTTTCGTGACAATCGGATGTATGGTATTCACATGCCGCGTTTAAAACGAATACCCTTAGCAATTTAGTAATATAGATGACTGAATCATACTATTAATACACGTAAGCCCCTGCGCCCACTTCGCAACTGCTATCTGATTTCAGTCAGCAACCCAATGTTGTCAGATGACATTTGGCTGTTTTTCGGGTAATCGGGTAATCTAGCCTATCAGCCAAAGTCATCTGGCAACGCTGGGTTGCTGACTGAAATCAGATAGCAGTTGCTTATGGGCGCAGGGGCTAACTGTAATGTCAGGTACCTACTGTCTTTATTTATTTATTTTTTGAAATATAAGAGCGGAACTGAAGTGCTGTCTCCACTTTTACGATGATTTGAAAAGGTCCCAATTTCATCAAAGTTGTAATAGATTGCATGTATTATCAATCAGTTTAATATTAAAAAAATCATAATAATTGAACAGAGAATTTGATTAAGGATTCTTACACCAGTCTGACATGAATCCGGTTACAATAGAATCAATACGAGTAACATAGTAGAGAGATATGGTAAAAATGTTGTAGAACATTTTTTGTTACTGTACTACAGAGGTTACTCTGTACTACTGTACAGAGGTTACTGTTCTACAAGCAGAGATTATCTATTCCATATCGGTTTGAGATATATGCTACACTGCAAGTAACAGAAACACTCTGAGGCTAGGCGTACACCGGTTACTCAAGACAAGACAAGACGAGATTAGTCACTTTTAGTCACAGTACTTCACATAGTTGCTTAAGAAGCAACACACGCCGATTAGTCATTGCATCGGTGTGTGCTGCTTCATAAGCAGCTATGTGAATTACTGTGACTAAACATAACTAATTTCGTCTTGTCTTGTCTTGACTAACCGGTGTACGCTTATCCTAACACCGCAGAGAAATATGGTGAAGAGATGTAGAACAATAAGTAACAAGCAACTACAAGTACAGTAGTTAATACAAGTAGCCTAACAGTAATAAATAATACTAAATACTAGTAACACAGTAGAGAAATACGAAATAAAAATAAAATAAAACAGAATATGAAACTTTGAATGCCACCTTCGATGATGACAAATTTGAGGTTATGTCATGTGCGTGTGTGTGTGTGTGTGCTCTTCTTTTTCCCGCCGATGTTTGGAAAGTGGGTCACTGGGTCGGTTGGTCACTACAAAATTATTATAATACTATGAAGAAGAGTGAATAAGATGGAGGGAGAGGTGGATGAAGAGGAGGAGGAAGAAGAAGAGACTGATGAAGAAAGGAGGAGGAGGTGTATGACAACAGAAAAGCACCGTTTGACTCTGACCAAGATTGTTGGCATTCGTGATGTATTTTAAACGCAGATCAAAACTCTTCCAAACCGATACTTTCCTTTTTTCACTAATGAAATGAATTTAATTTGAACGAGCATCTGCAGAATGGATGAATAATTAACAATATTCTACTCACAAGCCTTTTACTCACAGATCTGTTAATGGAATGCCATCTCACCTGTAAAACAAAATACAAATCGTTAACAATATGACAAGCAAAAAAAATCTGATATTTTATTTAATGAGAACAAAGAAGAGTCTTTGTTCCATGGTCCTAGCCTTAGGCTAGGCGTACACCGGTTAGTCAAGACAAGACAAGACGAGATTAGTCACGTTTAGTCACAGTAATTCACATAGTTGCTTATGGAGCAGCACACACCGATGCAATGACTAATCGGTGTGTGTTGCTTCATAAGCAACTATGTGAATTACTGTGACTAAACGTGACTAATCTCGTCTTGTCTTGACTAACCGGTGTACGCCTAGCCTAAGATAGTTTAGTTCTAAGACACTCCTCCTTATGTATGGGTTGAAAAATCCAATATCTATCACACTCTCGAAAACAGAAATAACACTATCAAGAAAGTTCAACACACAAAATTATGACGAAACTTTTTATCGAGCCATAAAAGATCATCTTATCAATAAAATTGATTAGTGGAAAACTACCAACATTTTCACAAACGCACAAACATAAACTATTTCACATGCGATGACACTTGATGAAACATCATCAAAAGCAGCCTATTAATTTACGAGTTGGGTTATTTCTATCGAAAAAACCAAATGTTATCAGTGGAAACAACAAGAAGAAACTTGCGATGTGGCTTTTTTTAACCTACTTAACGACTAATAATAGTTAATTTTGAACGTAAATGAATGGATGTGTTGAGGTTACACAATAGATGCTTGAACTCTATCTAATCAGCAGCCGCTTTTAATTGGTTTCAGACTAAATCTCGTGATTTTTTTCAAATTAACACCAGACACGAGTATCTAAATCTGTGGAGTATTATAATATTATGTAATTGTACTAGAAACATTCAATAATATCGAATTGCTAAGAAAAAACAATTCAGAACAAGAGGCAATTCAGGCTAGGCGTACACCGGTTAGTCAAGACAAGACGAGATTAGTCACGTTTAGTCACAGTACTTCACATAGTTGCTTATGAAGCGATTAGTCATTGCATCGGTGTGTGCTGCTTCATAAGCAACTATGTGAATTACTGTGACTAAGCGTGACTAATCGCGTCTTGTCTTGTTTTGACTAACCGGTGTACGCCAAGCCTAAAGTTCGAATAAAACTAGTTGTCTAACATTGAATCAAATGGTCAGCTGTTCGGACATCGGACCTTCTGACAAAAGCGTTTCTAGTGAGTGGTTCTTGAGCACCAGGCCAAGGGACAACTAGTTTTATTCGAACTGTAATAGTCTGTGCGGCCGTGCGCGGCTCAAAGTCAATCCTTCATGAAACGATTAGTTTGAAAGATTTGATATCATTCAAACGAAATGATTATCAAAAACCTAACAACGATTTACTAGAAACTGCAGTTTTCTCCAATGGTTTCCACATTTTTTCAGCGAATAATCCAACAAAAATAGACAGAATCTAAACTTTTCAGGAACCACAAATGCGTTTCAATATGTGTACTTCAGTGCAATGGAATTAATTATTTGTCACGTGAAGAAAGAATAATAGGTTTTCCTATAGACGGGGGAATTATACGGAAGCGATTCAGTTGACGGTCATTCAGCAGTGTTATTTTAGGTAAATACCGGCTGTAATGAAACGTATATAGAAACTTGTAACTGGAGAAAAATGGGGGGGGGGGGGCGAAGGAGGAGGAGGAGACAGAGACAGAGACAGAGAGAGAAGAAAATATTCAGCAAGTCAAGTTCAGCGTTCAAGACTGGTATGGAAATAAGGCATTTTAAAACCGGGTAATAAAATGCTTCAAGAGAGAACCAAAAGAGAGAGAGAGAGAGCAACGGACAGCTGTGGAAAGAATCAAGAGTGAGGGTGTAACTGACAGAGAGGGAGAGAGAGAAAAGAGATTGATAAAGTTCAAGCCAATGTTTTTTAAGTTAACAGAAAATTTATCTGAAAATTTGGTCAGTAAAGCTGACTAACTATCTGCATGTTAACCAGATTCATTTAATTTGAAGCTTGGCATTAGATAGATAGGTAGGTATTACTTTGCCATCGTACTCTACGGTCATCATCTACTTCTCGTTCTCACTCTCTATCTTTCTCTTTTTCTGTCTCTGCAAAAATAATGCCCTGGTGCAATGAACAATGAAAAATAGAATTTTTGTTTCAAAACAACTGATCATCAAATCATAAAGTTATAATGTGAAAATTTTCAGATTATAGCAAGATTCTTTTAAATTGTCAGAAAACAGCTGATTGATGTACGCTAGTTCACTGACGTTAAATCAGCTGTTTTCTGACAATTTAAAAGAATCCTGCTATAATACCTATCCCTATTTTAAAGCAATGGCAAAAATTGAAACTTTGATCGTTCATTCCTCATCTCCACAAAGACTTTTTTCAAAATGTAAGACCTTATCTCAAACATCTACTCAATGAGATCTTTCAAATGAGACGTGAACGAACAAAATCGGTTGAGAAACCACGTAGAGGAGTTCTGATTACAAAAAACATGTTCGCCTATTTTTTACAAAAATGATAGTACAGTAGTTGATTCCCCATGGTACTGTAGGTACTCAGGTCTATTTTGAAAACAGGTAGTTTGGCTGGCAGCCTATTTTTAGGGAGCACTGCGCCGCTGAAGACAACAACACAATTTGGATGACGCAAAATTGCTACTCAGCTATAATACTTCCATGAGTTAATGAACTCTTATTTGTATCTATGTAGTCAGTCGCGCTTCTTCTGTTTTGCATGTGGCTAGCTCAAAACTAAAATAGCCACACAGATAAACGGAAATACAGTAACCCAAACTGGAATGGAACGACCTTCATAAAACACTTTTCAAGAGCATAGTGGAACAAATTGAGAACCAACTCAAAATGGAGCACAAGGATTTTTTAGAAACGTTGGCAACAAACTTTGATGATTGATAAAAGATTTGAGATTGGAATGAATGAATACAACCATTACTGTACTTTGTTTCAACATACAATAAATAAACAGTAAATAGGCTACTTCAAATTTACAATAATTACAAAATAATTCACAATTATTATTCTGTAAAGCTATAAGTCCACGATCGAATTTTCCATTCAATAAAATAACCATGAACTATCAACTGATTAGGTAAGGTCATACACATTGACTGTAAGGCTAGGCGTACACCGGTTAGTCAAGACAAGACAAGGTTAGTCACGTTTAGTCACAATAATTCACATAGTTGCTTATGAAGCAGCACACACTGATGCAATGACTAATCGGTGTGTGTTGCTTCATAAGCAACTATGTGAAGTATTGTGACTAAACGTGACTAATCTCGTCTTGTCTTGATTAACCGGTGTACGCCTAGCCTTATACTGTATAGCAAGAATAATTTAATTTGGCGAAAAACAGCTGTTTCGGCGATCAGTATCACAATACTTAACCTACAAATGCTGAATCTCGCAGATTATTGAAAACGTCTTTTAAAAAGGTATTCTTTGAAAGGTCTTTAAGACTTCAAGCCTTTGAATTATTGTGTCAAAGCTGCGTAAAATCACTGTTTATAGATTGCCAAATCCGCTGGTTTTCGCCAAATTGAATTATTCCTGATATACATTGGACATGGATTGTTATACTGTAAATTGTTATTATGCGGCCAAATTTCATATGGATGATATGTTAGGGTACAGGTATATTTATTTAATTTGGCAGATAGCGAATAACTTTCATTTAACATTATTCTATGATAACGGGTGATGTTATGTTAAATTTTTTAGCATAAATACTGTATTTAACATGTAAAAACATATTTAAAAACGAAATCAAAAGAACATCACCTGTTACCATAGAAATGTTTAAATTAAACTTATTCGCCTATCGCCAAATTAAATGAATACACCCATAAACTTTTACCTAATCATGTGTTAACTCAAAATTATTTTATTGAATGGAATGTAAAAACAAATTTTATCGTGTAGGTTATAATAATTATGAAATGTTTGTATTTTCTGGAAATGGTGACTCAATAAACGAAATGAAATGTTTCCAAACACTTCCCAAGTTTTCGTTACAATGTTTTAAAATCATAATAGTTCATATTGCATTGTTTTATATAATAATTTATAAATTACAATGTTAAAAACCTTGAACTGTCCACCTAAGAAGAGCCTCCCGTTAGTGGAGGATCTAAAAAAGCGAATCCAATAGCACAATAATTGCTAACAAAAAGTGCTTGACATTACAAAAGATCAAAAGTCAAGTTTGTTTTGTCAATATTTTCAACCGAAAAAAACCACAATCATATCAAGAATATTTTGAACTATTATCTGAACATTTATAATAAGCAGCTCAAAAACAGAAACGTGACACAAAGTCTCGTGCATCTATCGCTGTTGCTTGTGGAATTCACGCGATTATGTTTGCTCTCTACTCTACTGTTTTATCAGTTTATTTTGGGATAGTTTGGAGTGGCCCATGCTTGTTCAGAGGATAGAATTTTCTAGGATGGCGGATGACTGTTATTCAACGTTTCCATGGTAACGAGTGGTACAGTCTGCCAGAATGTATCTGTCCAGCTGACAAGTGCAGTCTGTAATCAGATTAATTTAATTTGACGCTTGGCATCAGATAGATAAATAAATAGAAAGATATTATTTCTTGACGTTGCTGATGACTGTAGACAAATAATGGCAACAAAATGAATTTAGGCTGACCTCTTTAGATTCTAATGACAGAGCCTCAAATACAGTGGAATTGAGTATTTAGATTCTTAAAACGTGGTAGCTGACAAGGGAGGACGTAAATTTATAGTAATTATAATATTGACTAGTTTGTATTACTAGGATATGTTAAAATAGTCATTCTTAAGTAGTTTTATTTTGCATATCTTGAATGATTGGAATAATTCAAGTGTAAGATATTCATCCTGATTATTTTTTTAAGAGAATTTTTTTTTTTAGTTTCAACAACCTACAGTAAAAAAATGAAACTAGAGAAATGCAGTCAATGATACAGTCATTACGTTTCTCAAACAGGTCGTTTTTCAAAACCAACCAACATGTATAATCAGATTCATTTAATTTGACCAAAGACGATAGGAAACTATTACCACAGATAATGTATAATCATTGTACATTATAAGATTATAGATTATACATTATGTGTGCTATTACTAATACTGTAGTTTCCTATCGTCTTTGATTTGACGCTTGGCATTACATAGATAGATATATGGATATTATTTCTTGACGTTGCTGATGACCGTAGAGTACGATGGCAAAGAAATAATACATTTGGATGGAAGGCTTTTGGAACTTTTCTTTGGCAAGGATTAGGCCTGATTTCAATTGAAGCCATATTAGTTTCCATTTATTTATTAGTTTATTAGTTTCCATGTATTTATTTATTAGATTTCCATTTCATTCCATATTAGTTTCAATTTCTTTTCTCAACTGAATTAAATTTTATTCAATATTTTTTGGGGGAAGGGCAATATTTATACTTTGCTGGTGGGGGGGGGGGGGGGGGGCAAAATTAGTGAAAAATGAAACAGGCACTACTCAAATCTATTGATAGCTAATTTTATTCCAAAGATAAATGTGTGAACTAAAATATAGCATCAGTAGGCTACATTATTAATATATAAAAACAAGATGCAGGGAACTGTATAGCTGTAGTAGCACATGTCATAATTAAATGACTTATTTCCAGTAAAAGATAATTGATTAATATTGTATAGTTATAGATAATTGATTAATATTGTGTAGAATAGCGTTTGCCTATTTTATTTCCACTCCAAAGTGCAAGTTCATCACTAACTTAATTGTTTCAAATTGATTCCAAAACATTTTGTTCTGATGACAAAAGCATTCCCGACAAGCATTTAAATCCCACCTGTCAATGAGAGAAAGATTTCTTTGATCTTTTGCTGCTTTGTGGCGACAGTCGTGTTTATTTTATCGACGATTTATTATTTGTTTGAAGAGTGCCTACAAAGCTTCTTGTTCTCGGAATAATGGGACTTCAACTCAACTGCATCATAAGCATTATTATACTGCCTATGAATTATTACTATACTTTAAATAAAATATAGCTATACTGTTAATAGCCTGCAATTAATTGTCCATTACATACTCGCTAATAGCTGAACCATCAAGCAAATGATTAGTCAATGATTATAGAATATTGAATTATGTTTGATACAATATTTTGAAGGATTAACAAGTATTAGGATTAGGATGAGAGTATTAGATATACAGTAGATTATTATTAAATATTAGTAGACAAGTATTAGATATGATAAAAATTAATGCAGGCCTATAATACAAGCTTAATGCAAGTACTTGGAAAATTTATTATAAAGTAGAATTTTTTAATTTGGGAAATGCTTACAAATGGGAAAACAAACATAAATGGAGTATCTCAACAATTATTCGCCATCCGCCAATTGAAAAAAATTATACTACCTAAATCTAAAGGGTACAAATGTATCTACTAATTTTTTGATTTTTGATGCCTCAGTCAGACGGTTAGGTTCAGAGTGTAGTAGTAACATTCAAAATGGAATGTAAAATAGGTTATCTTATACGTCTAGGCACAATGAAGAGAGGCTTGTAAACTTTGATTATTTTCTAAAAATTGACAAATATTGACATTGAACTTCCACGGTTTTAATATTAGAATAGCATGTAAAATCCTAAAATTTTTAGCAATCTGGGGTCTGTTTCTTAGTAATTTAGAAGTCATACAATGCAGGAAAAAGGTGGCCACACACTGTACAATTACATTAATAACGCAGCTTGCTATAAAGTTATTAGGCTATCTATGCTATAAAGTTGTGTCCATACGAATAAATAATGTTAACGATTTCTAGTGAAGATAATATTGAATTAGAATAAATGTTCTATGCTTTTAATTTACGAAATCCCTAATGCAGGCTACACATATCCTTGAGTCTATAAAATACAGCATGTTGTAGTCATTGGTCGTCTATATCTAAACGAAAAAAGGTATGCCTAGGCTAGGAGAACCCTATAAATGAATAAAATAATGCTTATAGCAGAATTCTTTTAACTTGTCAGAAAACAGCTGATTTAACGTTAGTAAACGAGCGTACATCAGGTGTTTTCTGGCAATTTAAAAGGATCCTGCTATATTTCAGTCCATAAATTAACATAATTAATTTTTAAAAACAAAGGTTTTGCAAGAATAAAGCTAATATTTAGTATATTATTAGAAGGCAACAGTTCTATTAAATCTAGCTGTACAACAGTATGAGATAATTCAGATAGCAACAGTAACAACAGATGATGTAGGAAGGACTTTCTTCAAACCGAAAAATATTCATTCAGAAAGAAAACAAAATTCAGAGTCAAAAAACTTTAAGAAACAAAAACACATATTAATCATATATGCAACCAGTAAAATATAAGTTTTTCACAGAACTGTATCACAGGAATACACTATGCCTTTTTTCGATTTTATAAAGCCTGATATTGTGTTTTTCAGTGCATTTTTGCCTGCCTATTTCAATTACCAAATGCCCAAGTATCAGGGCTGTAGTTGTAAGTCTAGTGTGTGACTTACTTTTTCCTATTCTTTAGGACTTTCATAAAATTTATGAATTAGGCTCCAACGAGATGAACTACATCACCCACATGTAGGTAGATCTATACTTGAGCAAAAGATGGGAGACCTATTTTATAGCCTTCAACATGATGGAGATGAAGAAATTTCATTTTTCTAATCCCAATGTTTTTCAATAGGCTAAATACCTTGAGTAAAACGGAAGTATACCTTGATTCAGGAAGTCAACCAAAACTCTGTCTTTAAAATGTGAGTCTGTCACATACAGTCTCAGTAAGTGACTCACAGAGAAGCTTTTTATTAACTTATACATTCAACTAAAACTGAAATTTTCCTAGAAAGCCAGGAATCAGGAAACAGGAATAACTCAAGTATGTCATCTGATGAAGCTTTTCCCACACTAGGAATGACAGCTCAATTACCTAGCCCTTCAAATTAGTTTGAACAGAAAGTTATTTCCCTGGTTTTTAGGTTAAGCTGCTAGGAATACTAGTGTATGATTCAACTGGGATAAACAGAACCTTAAATAGAATTATAAGTGAAATCATCAACAAACCCTATTATTTAACATAGAATTCTTTTAAAATAGAACACACAATTTAAGGTTCAAGATAAAATTTAATAGAATTATTAGCGTACGGTATTCGTATTCCAAGCCACATGAAGAAAATAACTACCAACCTAGTAACATAATGATCACAGAAAGGAAATTAGCCATTTATGCGATAGAAAATGAATAATAATTATTTAACAATAATGTAGTCTGTGAATAGATCTAGAATGATGTAGGAATTAATAAACAACAATCACACACGCAATAACTACAAAATGAGTGCCTTATATAATAGGTTATAAAATAACCTTATTCTTGGTAACTTACGTGGTGGTGTCAATACATTAAAAATATATTACTTTGTTTGAAATTTGTAGTTTAAAATCTAGGATATTGTATGGGGCTGGAATGTAAGAAAAATAACAATGATAAACTATAAAGTAGGTTAAATATTGTTGTTTGGCTCACCTTTAGTCTACGAAGTTTACCATCTCTGGCAGCGTTGAAGATGACACTTTTAAAATCCATCGCATCATACGAATGCAAGCACTATTTTGGAAGGAAATTTAATTAAATATATCGGGCGAAAATTAATTCAATTCCAAACAAATAACTATGGCCTACCCGGGAACAGCTGTACTGTTAGCGAGAACAACCATCTACCAATGCATGCAAGTGGACTGATTCACTGACTCAAACTCAGATCTCAGACCGTGGAAACTGAACGCGGAAATACGCGACGTCTCTTTGTGTTCTCAAGGTTAGACGCTAGATGTCGCCCCTCTAAAACTAATAATAAATACGTAGCAACGCATTTATTTTCGATGAAAATAATAGAAACTTCGCGCAACAAACATAATTTTAACATTTCTTTGTCTATTTACAAACAAGTTTTCGATCGGTTATATTTTAGGGATGCCTCAAGATCAGTCATTGTTCGAGAACGAAAATCAGTCGCTTTGTTAGTGAGCGTGAAAGTTTCAAGGAAATTTGACAGATTAAAATAATTTGAAAAACTATTTTCATAGATATTGACAGTGCTCGATTTCTAAAAAGAAGAGGTAAGGGAACTGTAGGGAAACTGGCTCACCACGGGTCCTCCCCCCCGAAGAATTTTTAACATTACTCTTGAGTTGGAGCGTTTGTAGCGTATCTGAGCATTTTTGCAGCTTTTTTTGGTAGTTTCTAAAATAATTATTCTATTTTCGTTTTTTTTTTTTACAAAAAAAGGTACGGGAACGCCGTTCCGCCGTGTTCCCCCTTGAAATCGAATCCTGGATATTGATGTGGTCAGATTCTTTTCTAATACGAAAAACAATAGAGCCCTCTTTATTTTGTGTCCCATATTATGACCAGCAAATAGGCTAATGAACTTCGGCTACAAATTCGACGAATAAATAACTACGGTACCATAAAAGAGATATTCATTAGTTAAATCAAAACTAAATAAAAGAAATGAAATCAATAATCAAATAAGAAACTTAGAAATATTTCAAAACATAAGAAAAGTAGTTGGGGAATTGATCTTTCTGTATTTATCAAAGATCTCCTGAAATTCTTCATTAATAGCTAGTAAGGAAATTCGATGAACGCTACTGCACAAAAAACTTTCTCCCCGGGCGGGAATTAATCTGTTGTCAATATTTGCAAATAGCAAAGTCTTCAGAATATTATATGGCATTAATTAGGAATTTCGTTCAATTAAAAACTAAGAAGAGTCACATATTACAGGAAACTACATTTTTGAAATTCATGTATTACAGAAAAATAATTTCTAAAATCCACTACTGAAACACACGATTTACAGGCTCCGTATTTTTTATAGAATCAGCTATAATTCCTACAACAAAACTTAAGAAGAAAATCATACTTGAGGTATCTTCATTTTAAAAATAGCATTTAATCATTTTTTTGCTAACCTGCATTTGAAAAAATCCTAGGCTAGTTATTGAGCTTTTAAAATGTTTGTTATTGTTCTAATTTATATAACGTAATATTAGATGATCTTATAACCTATAATATGTGCGATTCGCTCCTAAAATATCGTTTTACACTTGAGGAGTTATATGGAAAAAGAAACCCCTATATTAGAGGAGATTCTCCTGTGTAACGTGATTTATAAGTTCCATGTATTATCAGTATTATTCTACATTGGATGCACTTATAAAATTGTATGAATTTCACTCAATATTGTTTATTATGGGATAATTATATAACTTGGGATTTATAGGATAAGAGAACAATGCATCCAAAAAGTACTGATTAGTTTGAAAATTATAGATAGGCCATTAAACAGAATATAAAGTGAAACAACTTAAAATTCGAATAATATTGGGGCTTTATAAGCTAAGAATACAACTTCCGTATCAAGCGAGCAGCTCTGTGCGGAACGATTTGATCCTCCCATTTACGCAATGTTATTCCGCTCCCATTTAAACGCATGTTAAATCTCTGATATTTCCAAGCGGCTTTGACATGAATGATACGCTTGAACAAAGAGTGTATCAAGTGAGCAGTTCTTCGCGGAACTCTCCTATCTTCCCCATGCTTTTTCGCTCGGTCTTCCAAAAGCTTTCTAGTGCTAGATGA
Source organism: Laodelphax striatellus (assembly GCA_017141395.1). Lineage (NCBI taxonomy): Eukaryota > Metazoa > Arthropoda > Insecta > Hemiptera > Delphacidae > Laodelphax > Laodelphax striatellus. The sequence goes on from CM029537.1 coordinate 5,550,400, forward strand.
TACGCAACGCGGAGCGCTGCAATGATTTTTTCAAAAAATCATTTAAAATAGTAAAACACGTGTGAATGAGTGAAATTATACATCAATCCGTTCAGAAAAACTTGAATTTTCGTTTAATTATCTTATTATTGAAAAATAGTTATTAGGTTTTAGTCACAGGCATCTTTTAAAAGTAAATTTAATCAATTTTGAAAGATTCCATCATTTTTAAACAAATCAACAAACTAACAATCCATTTTCTATATATTATTTTCGATTTTCAGCTTATTATTCCTATCATAAATTCTCGTACTTTTGATTAAGGCTATTATTGAATAGAAATTTATTTCCTTTAAACTGAGAAGATCTAGTAATAACTAAACCTTAGACCATGTACAGAATTCTATACATTTGTGTGTCTATACGCTCTAAAATACGATAATTAATAGTATTTTTTCATTTGATGGTTAGAAGCATTTTATTTTAAATTTTGATCTTCAATATAATCAGTTCTTCACATTCGGTAGCAGTGTTTTCTCCATGGCAGTATATCTTCTATATTATTAGACTACAATAATGTATCACAAAACTAAAATGTGATTCATTCTATTTAATCACCTGGATTGTAAATGAATTATTGCGTCATTACAACTTAATACAGCTTTCTACAATGTTTGAATTCAGAATGTATGATACACTCCATCCACTATACTCTATACTGTATAAGTCATAAACTGCTAAAGGGTGTAGAATGTGAAGAATGAATTAATTTTCTTATATTTTGACAACGCTCTTAAATCAAACCCTTTTTCATGTTATTTTTTCAGCTATAAATAGAGGAAATCTAAAATACCCATCAAATAGTGTATTGAATTTTGTTGATTACCGGTTTGAAGGTTTTCAAAGTGATGTTGAGTGAGAGGTATGAATATTCATTTTTAATTGGTTGACGGTTCAAAGCGTATCTGATTCTAAATTCCGCCGGTAGGTGGCAGCAGTTACTGGGTGATGTTATTATTATTGTTCAAAATGGTTTCCAATAGACACGCCTCTTTGCTCCGCCTACTCTCTCTTCTCATTGGTCGATAGCTAAAAGCGTATCCAATTCTAAATTCCGCCGGTAGGTGGCAGCAGTTAGTGGGTGATGTTATTATTCTTGTTTAAAATGGTTTCCAATAGACACGCCTCTTTAAACTGTAATTTTTCACTTGTTTGCAAATAACTGAAATTATTACTGCTTAATTACTACTGATAATACGATTTTTGGGGTAGCAAAAAAATGGGTTTGGGAATTCTGGGGTGGCAACTGCCACCCCTTGCCACCCCCGAATGACGCCTATGCGTTTGTTAAATGGTTTGATACAGTAGAACTCCAATTATCCGAACTCCGACTATCCGAATCACTTTCAGAAACAAATTTGTCCAAAAAAAGCTTACATTGACGGAGATGTTAAAAAACAATGATTTTTATTTCTAAACTTGTACATAAGTTCATTTTATTTATAGTTAAAACCAGTGGCGTAACGTTTGCCAACTGGGCCCCCCCCGCAAAAAAATATTCCGGGCCCCTCCTTCTAACACCGGGGGGGGGGGGGGGTCTGGAATACCCCCTGATATAAGGGGGTCCGGGGGCCCTCCCCCGGGAAATTTTAATATTTAACAAGTACATAACAATGTTTTAGACTACTTTTTAGGTCTTGCGATAGCTGAAATCCAATAATTTTTCATTTACTATTAAAATTGAATTTCGACAATTTCGGGGGGGGGGGCCTGGGCCCCATAGGCCCCCCTGGCTAGGCCACTGTCTTTGACAACTCTTGCAGTCTATTCCTATTATGATCAGGAATTCGATGGGCAAAACAATATATTTGTCTAAATAGTCTGGGTCTGGGAACCGGATGTCTGTCTCCATTCAATGATTTGTAAACAAAATTCATTATATCCCGATAAGCTACTTCACCAGCAGACCTTTTGTTAATTGTGCAACTATCCACGTTCTTCCGTCATAACAACTCTCTTAGGCCTAATGACAATTTTTAACCAACTGACATTCTAATAAATTGTTGATGCATAATTTTTTACAAATAGACAATTGTGAATTATTGAAATTTGTGGTTGTTAATTGCACAAAATAAAACTTTTGCTTTAATTTTATTCCTTAAAAAAACATGATATTATTTCAGGCCCTAGCCCGGGCCCCCAAGGGCCCGGGCCCCCCCGCGCCGCGGGGTTTGCGGGGGTGTAAGTTACGCCACTGGTTAAAACATGTGAAAATATCATGTTTCTTTCATTTAATTCAATAAAAAAATAGTGCAATATCAGAACGTAGCTTTTTTCTCTCCAATGGCAATTATTTTAAGAAACTCCGATTATCCGAATATTTGATTATCCGAATGGGTCCCGGTCCCCATTAATTCGGATAATTGGAGTTCTACTGTATCTGATCTTTCATTATAATGAATTTCAAGTGATTGGAATTCTCATACATAAAATGCTCATATAGCAATGCACCAATGCACACAGTAGTGGCGAAGCGTGGTATAATTATTTGGTAATCGCCGATGTTTGCAGTTGCAGTAAAAATTTGGCGTTTTGAATGAAAATGGGTTTGAAAAGATGATTGCTTCAAGTCTTCAGAACTATTATACTGTATAGCTTTCTTAATTATTATGTATTCTAGCAGTTGTCTAACTGTAACGTCTCAATTTCTTTGTCAATATTTTGGTGATTATAAGTGATCAATCAATATAATTTCAAGTTGGATTGAAACTGATACTGTACCTTGATTCCATAAAATTAGGAAAGTGCAAGGAAAGAAGAGAAACAAACAATTTTTTCGTAAATATTAGTTTTTATTATACAAACTGAACAATATTATTTTACTTAGAAGAATATGCATTCCAAAACTTAAATAAATATTTCAAACTAGCTATCAGCCAATTTTTTTAAATTATGCAAACTAGACAATAGTCAATTCTTTTCGTTCTTCCTAACAATGATTTTTCAAAATGACAATGAAGAATATTTTTACAAAAAGATTTTATACTAACTTCAGTAAACAATAATAATTGATATCAGCAATTAAAGCTCAATTACGAGAATATAGAACAACGATGATTGTTTATTTGTTTAGTAGGTTATAGATGGGCCAAAATTTCTTGAAACTGAAAAAAGAATATACACTAGCCAATAATAGGACTGCGTACTATCATAGAGAAAGCACACGTCAAGTAGATGAATCATCAGATATATGGAGGGGTGTTTACATTTTCATTGTACGGCGAAAATAGTTCGTGTCAGGCGAGTTCAGAGGTCTCGCCGATCGCCCACCTGATTAACACAGCAAGTGTTTGAAGTACTCTTGAGTCCCCAGAGATATCGCTACTATAACGTCGTTTTCCTGTCGTTCACCATTCAACATAGGGATAAATCATCTACTTGCCTATGCTTTCTCTATGGTACTATGCAATAAGTCCGTCTTTTTCCTGTATTGAGTGACTTTTAATGTTTATCAAAAAATTTCCAGGTTAATAAAATCTGCAAGGTCCTGTCACTAAAATTATTATTTTTCAAATACACACCTAAAGTTAAAATTTAAAAGTCATCAACATAATGAAATATATAATTTACTAATAAATAGTGATATCTTTTAGTAAATTGGTTACGACTTTCAAATTATTTTCAGCTATAAAACTATAGTTGAAATATTTACAATATGATTAATATACGAAAATTACTATAACACTATTTTCAATCTACACCAAATGAGTATTGTACAGTGTACCTCCATTATAGTTGAAATTAATTACAAAATTGGAGTCGGGCCTATTCTAAAATGATAGCCCAACTGATTCAATTATAGTTCATAAATTCAAAAGTTCATATTTCAATTACAAAGTTCAAGCAATTTATCTTGTAAATTTATGAAATCAATGCAAAGGACAATTATTATTGTGGAATTCAATAAAAAAGTTGAAAATCGTTTTACAATCGTTGAAAATAACCTGCATTTATACAACTCATGTAAACCATAATAGTAGAAGTATGATTTTCATTACACATGCAATTTATAAAATTGACTTGACATTTCGCGTGAGTACAGTGATATTAGATAGATAGATATTATTTCTTTGTCATCGTACTCTACGGTCATCAGCAACGTCGATAAATAATATCTCTCTATCTATCCAATGTCAAGCGTCAAATTAAATGAATATCACTGTACATATTACACAACTTAGGCTAGGCGTACACCGGTTAGTCAAGACAAGACAAGATTAGTCACGTTTAGTCACAGTACTTCACATAGTTGCTTATGAAGCAACACACACCGATTAGTCATTGCATCGGTGTGTGCTGCTTCATAAGCAGCTATGTGAATTACTGTGACTAAACGTGACTAATGTCGTCTTGTCTTGTCTTCACTAACCGGTGTACGCCTAGCGTTACAGTGAAATTTTATAATAGTGGCGTTGCCATCAAAACTTAAAAACTGTGTAAAATATATTTTTCGTTTGGAATCGAATTATTGAAGCACATGAGATCGGTTGTGAATGGAAATTGCGTTTAATGCAATGCGGTGCTTGGCTCTCCTGGTATTAATGCTGTAGATGGATAGATAACAAACACATTATACATTTTTTTGTATACATAGAGTTCGTAGTGTAAAGGTGCGTATACACGATGCCAGTCAAGTCGACTGGCGCCGTCTAGTTCACCAACGACTGAAAACGAAGCAAGCGAGGAGAAACACACTGACCGTTACTGGGTCACATCAGCACATTAGAACAACGATCTACGTTCATTGGTTTTTAAGAATGCAGAGCAGTAGTCATTATTTGGTGCAAAATAGACTCCTCGACTCCTCCAAGGGACTCGAGTCTCTAACAAATCACTTTTCATGAGTCTTCAAATCAAATCGAGCAGTACGGACTCCACGATTCCGTCAAATTACGTTTGACGAGTCCTTTGTATCATAAGAGGCAAAATGGACTCCTCCAAGGGACTCGAGTCTCTATCAAATTACTTTTCATAAGTCTTCAAATCATATCGAGCAGTATGGACTCCACGATTCCGTCAAATTACTTTTGACGAGTCATTTAAATCATAGGAGGCAAAATGGACTCCTACAAGGGTCTCGAGTCAGAGAAGTTACTTTTGACGATTCCTACTATCCTATCCTCCGACGGACTCGAGTCCGTTACTTTTGACGAGTCCTTTAAACTATATGAGGCAAAATAGACTCCTCTAAGGTCTCGAGTCAGAGAAGTTACTTTTGACGATTCCTACTATCATATCCTCCGACGGACTCGAGTCCGTTACTTTTGACTCCTCTGACGGACTGGAGTCCGAGTCCTTAGATCACATTTTGACGAGTCCTTTAAATCATAAGAGGCAAAATGGACTCCTCCAAGGGTCTCGAGTCAGAGAAGTTACTTTTGACGATTCCTCCTATCATATCCTCCGACGGACTCGAGTCCGTTACTTTTGACGAGTCCTCATGAAACTTAATATTGTATTAAAAATGTGTTGTTTGCTAATGCGACTCCTCCCCGCACACGGACATGTCATCCAAGCGGGGAGTCTATTCATAATATTTCGTTTATGTATTTTTCTTGTGTTTATTTATTTGAATAAAACAAATTTGAATTTGAATTTGAATTCATATCATAGCGGGCAAAATAGACTCCTCAACTCCTTTTGATGGACTGGAGTCTGGACTCCACGAGTCTGTCAAATTACTTTTGACGAGTCCTTTAAAAATCATAAGAGGCAAAATGGACTCCTCCAAAGGTCTCGAGTCAGAGAAGTTACGATTCCTCCTATCATATCCTCCGACGGACTCGAGTCCGTTACTTTTGACTCTTCTGACGGACTGGAGTCCGAGTCCTTGAATCACATTTTGACGAGTCCTTAAATCACATCGGGCAAAATAGACTCCTCAACTCCTTTGATGGACTGGAGTCCTTAAATCATATCGGGCAGTATAGCCTCCTCGACGCCGTCGAATGTCGCGCGACTCGGTCGCTGCACGACGTCGCCGCGACAGTCGCTTCCGTCGCCGCGACCGTCGCTCTCCACGTCGTCCCAGTCGCTGGCCAGGTCGAGTCGCGACTGTTGCGTCAGCCGCGGCCCGCTCACAATCACCGAGTCGCCGCCATTTTGTTCGTGTAACACCTCCGTCGTCGCTCCCAGCACCGAGCTCGTTTCTATTATGATTGTTTCACGCTTGCAAGCTTCTTCCACCTGTCATCAATCAAAACAAAACAATATTGTAATCGATTTAAATCTTTAAAAAAGTAATAATAACAAAATCTTTGTTATTAGAGATTATAACAAATCTTTGTTATTAAAAAATCTTTAAATCCTTAAATCAATTTGTACGAGATTGCGCTAATAAGGCTAGGCGTACACCGGTTAGTCAAGACAAGACAAGACGAGATTAGTCACGTATAGTCACAGTAATTCACATAGTTGCTTATGAAGCAACACACACCGATTAGTCATTGCATCGGTGTGTGCTGCTTCATAAGCAACTATGTGAAGTACTGTGACTAAACGTGACTAATCTCGTCTTGTCTTGACTAACAGGTGTACGCCTAGCCTTAGCTAGCCTGTTGTTTTCTCTCAAATCATATTGTCATGATTTGTATAGTCTATTAATTGATTAATGATCTACCATCAATAACTTAGGCTAGGCGTACCCCGGTTAGTCAAGACAAGACAAGACGATTTTAGTCACAATACTTCACATAGTTGCTTATGAAGCAACAAACACTGATTAGTCATTGCATCGGTGTGTGTGCTGCTTCATAAGCAACTATGTGAATTATTGTGACTAAGCGTGACTAACCTCTTGTCTTGTCTTGACTAACCGGTGTACGCCTAGCCTAAAGATTCAGCTAATTCATCTTTACTATAAAGTTGAAATCGAATCGACAAAGAGCTACTAAAATGCTTTCTTTTCATCCCATTCAAACCAGTAATTGAATGACTCTCAGTTGCTCTATCGCAGTTCGAACCTAGTTCAAACTTAGTTCTAATTAGAACCTGGTTCAAACTTAGAACCGAGTTCAGATTTAGCTGTTTCCGAAGAAAAGGATTTAGATTTATTAATTTATTCATGTAGATAACAAATATGACGGCTTAAATTCTAGATTATAATAACAAATTGATTATTCGTCAAATTTACATTAGCTTATAAATTATTCCATGAGTAGATATGAAGCAAAACTATACTGATGATTTAATAATTGTGAGTTATCTAGATGAAAAGGCGAAGAGGAGGAGGAGGGGGAGAAGGAGGAAGAGGAGGAGAAGAACGGGGGGAGGAGGAGGAGGAGAAGGGGGAGAAGGAAGAGCAGGATGAATGAATGAATAAATGAAGAAGAGTGAGTAGGCTAGTATTGGAAGCAACGCTGTGATTTGCCAGAAAATGATGAGCTACTGTTTCTGCGTTTCAAGGGTTCAAAGCACTATAGTTCACAGAGCTAAGCATAAGATTCATGTAAATTGTAATAAATACATAACTTGTATTTTGTAAATTGTAATACTACATCTTATGGTTGAGATGTCAATGTGCTAACAACACGTTACATCTTCTCTGGTTAGTGATCATCAACCTCTGCTGATTCAGTCAAGTGGGTGTGAAACTGGCAACCAGCTGGTAGGCCTAAGCCCACATAGGGCTGTTGAGCCATTGACAAACAAACAAATACTACATGTAACACCAAATTTATTGTATTATAATTTTTTGTTCTGTGTAATTTTTTCAATAAAATTTCTGATTTCTGAACTGAACTGCAATACTTACAATATTCATACACTTGTCTTCTTCGACTACAGCTGCAGAATTGTCATCAGACGCCAATTGATCTGCAGGCGTGCCAACCGTGTCAGACGTTTCGGTTGTCAGCACTGTTTCTTCAGCAGTCAGCTGATCGCTGGTTAGCTGGCTATCGGGCGGAACAACTATAATACTGGTACCCTCCGGCAATCCTCCCTCCAGAGACTGAACCTTCAAAAGAACATTCAAATAAGATATTATAATATTATAATAAGATAGAATTATAATAAGATATAATTCAAATAAGATAGAATTATGTTCAAAATTGCAGTTTACAAATAAGGCAGCTCGTACTCCGGAGCAATAAGCAATAGGCAATTAGCAACATTTGGATCGTATGATCGTCTACTCTATAGAAACAAATAGTCCAATGCACACCTAAAGCAGCTGTTTCGGTGTGCATTGAACTTTTGGTTTCTATAGAGTAGACAATCATATGATCCATATGTTGCTAGTTGCCTATTGCTTATTGCTCCGGTGTACGACCGGGGTAATGTACAGTACACAAGATGAGATGGACTGTAACCTAATGTTAGCTGTAATGATTTTTTTCAAATAGACACCACTTGTCAGCTAAATTATTGATAAATTCTGGCAGACTGTGCTAACAGACTGGAGACAGAGATAGCGTGAATATAGCACAATATCAATATAATGTAGCACTAATATCAATCGCACAAACATTTTCAAAAAACGAAAAAATCCAGCTCAAAAAGCGCTACAAAATGGCATTTGAAATTTTTCAAATATCTCAAAGAATAAAAAGTTCATTTTTTCGCCCCCACTTCTTCACCTTTCCCTCTTATTCTTTTCCTTTCCCAATTCTTCTTCTTCACCATCTCTTTTTCTTTCTTCTTCTTCTTAAACGCCTCTTTTTCTTTTTCTCCTTTCCCTCCTCGTCTTCTTCTGTCTCTTCTCCCCCTTTTTAATCTTCAGTCCTTCCTTTTTCCTCTTGTCCTCCTCCCCTTTCTTATTCTTCTTCTTCTTCTTCTTCTTCAGAAGGCGGACACCGTGTACTCAAGACAAGACAAGGCGAGAGTAGTCACATTAATTCACATAGCTGCTTATGAAGCAGCACACACTGATGCAATGAATAATCGGTGTGTGTTGCTTCATAATCAACAACTATGTAAAGTACTGTGACTACACGTGACTAATCTCGTCTGTCTTGTCTTGACTAACCGGTATACACCTAGCCTTAATCTAATAAGGGCACACTTACCTCATGCTCCTGCTGCTGAGCTTCGGCGGCGGCAGCGGTGTGCGCATGCGCCTGAAACAGCTGATTGGCAGCTGTGATCACTTCGGGCACAATGTACTCTGTGCAGCCAGCGGCGACGGTGCTGCCATCTTGCGGCGCCGGCTGCAACACCACTGCGTTGCCCGGCTCGAACACCAGTTCCGAGCCTGAACCTGTCAATCAATCAATCAATAATTTTTTTTAGACCAAGCATGCGATGCGATCATCTATCAATCAATCAACATTTATTGTCATAAACATTACAATGTTGAAACAATCGTCATTCTGTCATTCTATCAATCATCAATATCGTTCCCACGTTCATGAGAAGTTTAGAAGTTAACGTGATATCTTCGATGAATATTTTTTAGATAATATGATTGGTTTGAAAGCAGGCATTTTTGCATTTAATTCAATGATAACCTAGCTTCAATCCTATTGGACACACTTCACTCACTTGAGCGCGCCAGTATCGAAAGTCTGGTTCTCAAAACTATTCTACGTAGTTCTAAGGCCAGGCGTACACCGATTAGTCAAGACAAGACAAGACGAGATTAGTCACTGTACTTCACATAGTTGCTTATGAAGCAACACACACCATCATTGCATCGGTGTGTGCTGCTTCATAACCATCTATGTGAATTACTGTGACTAAACGTGACTAATCTCGTCTTGTCTTGTCTTGAACAACCGGTGTACGCCTAGCCTAACCGGTGTACGCCGAGCCTAATGAAAACCATACAAATAAATGAATGATATTGGATTGAATTTTATAAGTATTTCTTCTTCTTCTTGAATTTTTATATGGAATCACAAAAGAATGAAACCATTCACTCATTTATCAAACTTATGTGACTTACATTTAACCATCTATGTGAAGTACTGTGACTAAACGTGACTAATCTCGTCTTGTATTGACTCACCGGTGTACGCCTGGCCTAAGTATTCTAAGAGACGTCCTACTAATGCCTACTCTAAATACCAGGGGGCTGTCATAGAAGGAGTGGAAGTATTGTATCTTCCCTATGTTAAAAAAGGGAGAAGCCTGTGTCATGGCCTTCTTGAGTTTTGTCTAAAGATGGCCATGCTGTGTCTCGATCTCATTGGCTGTGTGGCGCGATCTCATTGGTCGAATACACTCTGGACCGATGTCGGCCATTATTATGGACGTTGTTTTGGCGGTGTATTTGAATTCAGAGCCATCATGTTAAATTTAATTTTCATGGAGTTTTGAAAGTTTATGGTATCTTTTGCGGTATAAATCAAAACCGTTGAGTGAATACAGTTAATATTTACGGCAAAATATAACATTTTTGTTATTAGGTTGGTTTGAGTAGAAGTAGGTGTGATTCTCTACTACAGGTTAGAATGGTTATTCACTAATTCACTAATAATGGTTAACTCCTAATATCGTTACGCGTGTATAAAACTTTTGGATTATTCTCTTCAATATCATTGATCTAATATCGTTATGCGTGTATCAAGCTTTTGAGCCATCCGCTATTCAATCAGAATCAGCTGTAATTATTATCAATTTACGATGTTTTCAAATACACCGCTAAAAGTACGTCCACAAAATGGCCGACATCCTACTCCTCTTATTTCTCTTACTTCCAGTCCCCTAGATATCAGGTCCCTGGAAGTAAGTGACTAATGTCGTCTTGTCGTGTCTTGACTAACCGGTGTACGCCTAGCCTAAGTATTCTACGAGACGTCCTACTACAGCCTACTCTAAATACTAATAGCAAAATGTCATTATTACTGACCGTCAAGCAGTATAACAGTCTGATGATGTCCGTTGGCATCGGCTAGGTTGAGGGAGGCGGCAATGCCTGACGCCACCGAGTTCATCGCCTCTTGCTCGGAGGAGGGGGCACCTCCCTCCACCCCTCCCCCTCCTCCTCCGGACGCCAAAAACATGCCGGCCGGCAGCAGAAGGGCACGCTCCCCCCCAACCTCCTCTTCGCCCTCCACCCCACTGGCGTCCATCATTGGCAGTCTGATCACCTGATAACAAACACAAAATAAGAAAATTCACTGCAATGTAATGCACGATCCTTTTAACTTGTCAGAAATCAGCTGTTCCGGTAATAATTAAACAGTGATTCGATACAATAATCAAAAGGCTTAAAAGTCTTAAAGACCTTTAAAGTCTTTAAAAAAACCTTTTTAAAGAAGACCTTTCAAAGAATAACTTTTTAAAATACCTTTTTAAAGAAGACCTTTCAAAGAATAACTTTTTAAAAGACCTTTTCAATAATCTGCGAGATTCAGCATTTGTAGGTTGAGTATTGTGAAAATATGCTAGTCGATCATATGTTTTCTGACAAGATAAAAGATACAGAGACTGTATCTATATGTAACTCTCTATACAGAGACTGTACAATCACATTGTGACCTTTTGATGTCACATTTTAGATTAATTACTAGGACATCCACTATATTTTGGCCGATTCCCATACGATTTGCATTGAAATCATACGCAAATCAAATGTTATGTTGAGTGATTCACTTCTTCCTTAGGCTAGGGTTCTTAATGCGATCGTACTGGTGTCCGTCTGTACCAAGTCGATAACTAACGAACGGAAGATCGTACACTTTCGAGATTTGGAATATAATATCTTCATAGATATTATAAAAAAAATAGATGAATTAAGAAGCCTATTGATTTTGAATATTGTGGGTTGAATTTAAAAAAAGTTACAAGCAAAAAATAGGCACTGCACTTCAAATACATGTTACAGAAAAGTATAATGACATTGAACTACTAAAATTTCAACAGCACATCCCAATGCTTCAATGGCGAAGTTGGTAAAAGGCTACGTTCTCGTCTTTAAAGCCAAATTCAATTCCGAGATGCTGGTTCGAGTCCCATCCGGGACAGTATTTTTTGCCAACAAATTTCAAGTTTTAATCAATTATCCATACATTTTCAACTGTAATAAATTCATTATTGATGATTTGAAATCATTCTTCTTCTTCTCTTCTTCTTCTTCTTCTTCTTCTTCTTCTTCTTCCTCCTCCTCCTCCTCCTCCTAACCCTTCTGCCTCTCAGCGTCGGGTGTGAAATTATTCATTATGTTTATTATTTACAAGCCTACAGTAGTTTATAGTAGTTTATTTAGTAGCAATAGTACACGAGTATTACAATAGCCTATTCTGATTTTATGAAAGTAATCCAAATGTTGAAACGTTTCTCTCAATTGCAGTAAATAGCTACTATGTTTACTACTTGAGCAATTCTTGAAAGTACTGTCCTGTTTTTTCTGCTAATCTGTACACTACAATATCGGGTCCTTGGATACTCCGTTGTATCGGTTTATTCTGTTTGACTTTCTTCAGGAATAAGGGCTCTTGTTAAAACACACATAAGAAAATTGATAAACATCATCACCAACCTGTAATAGATTACTGGTAGAGGCAGCAGTGGTCGCTTCATCGTTCAACTTGATATTAACCGCACCCGCTGCAACCCTCCGCTCCCCATCCTCCTCTTCCCCCTCCTCCTCGTAGCGGCTGCGCAACGACGACTGGTTTTTGTGCGCAATGCGCATGTGCGCTTTCAAATTGATGCTGCGATTGAACGTCTTGCGACAGTAGTGGCAGATGTACTCTTTGGCCGGCACCGCCAAAGCGTCTTTGCCGCTTTTCGGACACGACTGCAGGTGCGACTGCAGTGCCGACTGCGATCTGAACGTCAACACGCATGCCTGTGACAAAAATAATGATCATTTTTATTGCCAAACAAGGTACTTTCCTGTAATACGACACGTCTACTCATCTAGAGACATCGATAGTCGATATCGAACTTCAAAATTATCGATTCTCGTCTTTCCACTGAATATATCAACTGGCAATTTAAAAGAAATATCTTTTTTTTCACTATTATTCAATTTCTTTCAGTCTCAAAATGTTGATCTGGAATCTACCTAGAGGCCGCGAGGTGAAACATGGACCTCAACCCCTCAAACGGTTGAAGAGTGACTGGCATGGTAGGGATGGGAGTGTCTCTCTCACAAATCATTCGCTCTCACTCTGCATGCATACGGTCAGTGTAGAACACTTTCGGCTCGCCTTCCCCTCAGCTTCTGTTGCTGGATTCGAGACACTCAGGTCACTGCCCTTTTCTCGCCCATGTTTTCTTTACATACAATAAAACCCACCCGGACTCGAAGCTAAGGTATCGGCTGCCGAGAACGAACTGACCAAACTTCTACCCCCACCCTAAAAATTTCAGTTCTTGGTCACATGTAGTGGGAGTCGAAGGTCCATGTCTTACCTCGCAGCCTCTACCAACGAAAAGAGTGCTATTACATTTTTATAAAGTGTTTACTGCACAATGAACGTGACTGTAAGAAAGGACTTAAGATGAAGTTCTATTTTCACAAGGATAGACCATTTTGGAAATGTAATCCTTGCAATTTTAGAATAGGATCACGAGTTGGAAGTTGGATTGTGGAAAGCAAAATTCCGTTCACTACCGCCGTTCGTTTTTTATATTGTTGGTGTGAAGAATTAACCACAATCGAATTTTGTGCTAAACAATTAGGAATGAATAAGAACACTGTATAGCCCAGGCAAATTAGACTTCTAGGTCCTAAAAAATAACATAAGGCTGGAAATGGTCTCAAACCACTTTGGGCATCCCAAAGAAGGCTAATATGAGTTTGCGACGATTTCTGAGTGCCGCGTAATATAGGGTGCCCAAGAAACCTCGAAATTTTGGTTCCGTTTCTAGTTATCTTCAATTTACGTCGAAACTAAGCGTCGGACAGAAAAACTCATTTAACCTTTTTTCTAGTAAATAAAATTTCCAAGAGATTGGTGACTAACTCATTCCTCTAAGTTCAATAACTACCGAGTTATGATTTTTCAAAAAAAGGGTAATTTTTGGAGAGAAACTAAAATTCAAGCATTCTAAGTCTTTGATTGTTCATATCTTTCGTATGATGTATTGGAATTGTGTGAATCAAAATCCCTCTGGGGATAATTTTCTTCTCTACAATTTTAGATCAAGTAGGCCTTCTTATCTTGTCTACTATTCGAGCTAGAGCTGTTAACAAAATTCCTTGCATTTCAAAAAGGACCATATTTTTGGTGGTGAAGTCTAACACACGTTTCTATGTACGTCTATTGAAGTATCCTATTAGAATATTGTTTCTGAGATCATTCTCCCTCAGAATATCTACTTTGCGGCTCCAAAAATCAAGTTTTTTAAGAAGTGGGAGGTAAGAAAGGACCCTTCAAGGATGATAAACTGAGGACGCCCCTAACTTTTGTATAAGTAGACGGATCTTAACAAACAGTAGCTCATTGTTTTCAGCTCATTAAGGCGATTCAAATTCATATATCATATGTTAAATTCGGTCAAAATTTAAAAATTTTGTGCCCAAAGAGTCCTTTGACTTTATTCCCATATACCGAGAAGAAGGCGATTTTTTGTTTTCAAATACATCTATCTTGAATGCAATTGTTGATAAAAAAATTGTATTTGGTCTCAAATTGTAGAACAGAATCTCCTCTTTCATTTGAGATAATTTGCGACCAAAATGTCGCATTCTAAAGTTGAGTACATTCAATCGAAAAAGATGAGAAAACTATTTTTCACGTTTTTTCATTATTTTGCTGTTACTAGTTTGCTTCTAAATTGGGATTAATGGGAGTTAAAAACATGTATCTAGGCTCAAATTGTAGGAAATTTTATTCTCTACGTGCATAAATGGCTCAAATACCCATTTAACCCCTTTAGTCTGGTGAAAAATTGATCTAAACGTGAACAAGGAGAGAATTCTGATGATTTTTCGACTTACAAAACCAAATGTTTACAACTTGACAATGCGATATTTTGGTCGCAAATAATCGCAAATGGAAGAGGAGATTCTGTTCTACAATTTGAGACCAAATACAATTTTTTATCATCAATGGCATTCAAGATAGATGTATTTGAAAACAAAAAATCGCCTTCTCCGTATATATGGGAATAAAGTCAAAGGACTCTTTGGGCACAAAATTTTTAAATTTTGACCGATTTTAACATATGATATATGAATTTGAATTGCCTTAATAAGCTGAAAACAATGAGCTATTGTTTGTTAAGATCCGTCTACTTATACAAAAGTTAAGTGTCCTCAGTTTATCATCCTTGAAGGGTCCTTTTCACCTCCCACTTCTTAAAAACTTGATTTTTGGAGCCTCAAAATAGATATTCTGAGGGAGAATGATCTCAAAAACAATATTCTAATAGGTTACTTCAATAGACATACAGAGAAACGTGTGTTAGACTTCACCGCCCAAAATATGGTCCTTTTGAAATGCAAGGAATTTTGTTAACAGCTCTAGCTCGAATAGTAGACAAGATAAGAAGGCCTACTTGGTCTAAAATTGTAGAGAAGAAAATTATCCCCAGAGGGATTTTGATTCACACAATTCCAATACATCATACGAAAGATATGAACAATCAAAGACTTAGAATGCTTGAATTTTAGTTTCTCTCCAAAAATTACCCTTTTTTTGAAAAATCATAACTCGGTAGTTATTGAACTTAGAGGAATGAGTTAGTCACCAATCTCTTGGAAATTTTATTTACTAGAAAAAAGGTTAAATGAGTTTTTCTGTCCGACGCTTAGTTTCGACGTAAATTGAAGATAACTAGAAACGGAACCAAAATTTCGAGGTTTCTTGGGCACCCTATATTACGCGGCACTCAGAAATCGTCGCAAACTCATATTAGCCTTCTTTGGGATGCCCAAAGTGGTTTGAGACCATTTCCAGCCTTATGTTATTTTTTAGGACCTAGACCCTTTTTTTGGTCTAATTTGCCTAGGCTAGTAGTAGATTGGAATAATTACAAAAGAGAAGTATGCGTGGATGCTGTTTGTTTAAGTAAGTTTTGTTTGTTGTTAATAACCTATATTTTTCTCATATCGAGGAGTATCGATACTTTGAAGTTCGATATCGACTATCGATATCTCTAGATGAGTAGACGTGTTGTATAACAGGAAAGTACCCCAAATAAAAAGATGTTACTCAGTTCAATCAGCTTAATCTCCTAATTCATCAAGTCGAGGAGGAGTTTGATCACAACCGATTTACACAAGTGGCCTGAGATTGAGCTTTGCTCAATAATTATCTTATTGAGAAGTATTATTATAGTATTAATACATTTTCAAGTGACAATAATGTATAGTTTACTAACGTTATTAGATCTAATATTATGTCTTGTTTGATCAAACTAAAAAAAAAACATCAAAATCTCAATGATCATGATTTCAAATCTCTTTGATCGTGATTCAATTAAATAAATCCGATCATTGTTTCCTAAATAATTGGAGTTTTACAGTAGAGTGGTGTAATTATTCTAAATTGACTTTCGTTTCACTATTTTAATTGAATATTTTATGAGAATGATTGATATCATTATGCGAATTTCATAACATAATCCTCATACATACCTTGCATTGATGTTTGTCAGAGCTGTGATTGTTGTTATGCTTTATAAGCAGGCTGTCGCTCAAAGCTGAAACAGATATCACAAAATGCATAATAATGTGTCAGTGTCACGTACACCAAATTGTTATTAAATTGTTCAGAAAGACCTGTAGAATTGTTGTATAACCTTGAAAATTCCAAGCGGGTGAAGTCCTTGAATGTCCTTTGGACAGCGGATGTACACAGCGGACCCAAAATTCTTTAAATATATAGGATGGTTAGAAAATAGCGTCCAAAGGAGTTAAGTCGTTTCGACCCCACTGCACCCGCACACGCTTAAATCACCTCGATTTTACGAGAGGTAAATTCAGGTCACAGGTATTAAGGTGCCTTCTGTGAAAATTTCAACTATGAACTTGTTTCTTAATACTGTATTAAAAAACTTTTGTTTCAATTCAAATTTGATTATTATATTGACATTTGCAATACATTTTACGAACTCGCCATGCGAGAATGAAGTTATAATTGCATCAATTGTTTATTCATGCCATTATTTTACATATGAATTATAAATTTATTTATATTGTTATATGTTTTATTCTTTACTTTATGTCTATTATTTTATTCCATTATTATTTATTTATTATAAAGTTATGTATTTCATTTTATTTCTATTTTGTGATTTCAATTTTTTATGGCAAATAAACTATTTATGATGTCATAAAAATGCTGGAAACAAATCTCTACCAAATCCTCTACCAAGTCTGTATATTCTTGAAATTCTTTGTTTTATAAAAAAAACATGAAAAAAGTTTCAAAACAGGTGATTTAGTTCATAATTATGAAACAAGGTATAGACATAATTTGAGAGATGATGCTCACCATACAAATCTATACGCAAAAGGCGTTAAAAGCTCAGGAATACGGATGTATAATTTATTACCAGCTCGGCTGAAACAACTAATGGGAAGGCAGTTTAGAGTACAATTGAAAAAAGAATTATTAGAAATATGTGTGTACTCAACTGAGGAGTTTAGTGCTCATTATGACTGCCGACCACTGTAGTGTATAAGGTGGATAAAATCAAATCAAATCAAATATTTTACCTTGAAACAAAATACAGCAAACTTAAAGAGTACAATGAAAAATAGCCTAATAGAATTAATACAATAGATATAACATAAAATAGTATTAATATACTGTATTAATAACAAGGAAGGTCCCTGCAAAGGCAACAGCCTGAGCACAGGGGCCGAGTATTACATAATAACAAATAAAAAAAAGCAGCATTAACTTATACTTATTAGCATATACTTATACTTATTATACATATACTTATACTTAGCATTAGGATACTTATTTATTTTAATTTTGTTTAAATATTTGAGTAATAATTTTGACGAATCCGCATGCTCCTTGAATAGGTGGTCAATGGATGATTCATGCTGTCATAAAAATGCTGGAAACAAATTGATTTTGATTCAAGTTGCAAATGACCAAGTTGATAAGATAAGATAAGATAAGATCTTTATTTTCCATCAAATATTCATAGAATACATCGGAATTTGTCACAACTAGGAATTAATACAATCAATGTCGCAGATTAGACTGGAATTACACAATAATTACTTAAATTTTATAAACAGTCTGATATCAATATAAAGCTACATAATATAATATTGGAGGTACAGTACACATCTATTCAAAGTTATCCATGCTCCATCTTTCACTTAAGAATTCATCCACAGTATAGAAAGCTCTTTTAAGCAGAAAAGAGGTCACAGTGGTTTTAAACTGTCTTAGATTCAAACATCTTACACTAGGTGGCAATTTGTTGAAGAGCCTAATGGAGATTACTGATGGTTTCTTGGAGGTTTTTGACAGCCTAACGAATGGAGTTTGTATATCATTTTTTGTCCTTGTATCGTAGCCATGTTTATCGCTATTGTACATTAAATTGCTTCTATTTTTCACCAGTGACAGGTTTTGCAGAATAAACACTGAATAAAAGGTTAAAATTTTCAAGTTAATGAACCAGGGTTTACAGTGCTCCCTAAAATCAAGTCCTGCTATAACTCTAATTGCTTTCTTCTGCATAATAAAAACATTTTTTGAAGTAGACGCACTGCCCCAAACAATCAAACCATATGTCATTTTTGAATGAAACAAACCAAAATAAGCTATTTTAAGAATGTGTTTTGAGACGACATGCAAGTGGCAAGTTGCAAGGACTCACCAATATAGTTGCACTGATCGCACTTGGGAAAGCGAATGTTGCGCGGTGGAGGCACGCCATGCTTTGTGTACAGATGATACAGATGCAGGTTGCGTTTGCTCGACTTGTAGCCGCAGTATTCGCAAATGCGCGCGTCTATTCGCTCCTGATGTACTTCGTGCAAATGTTTCCTACAGACAAATAACATTTAGGGCCGGTTCATGAACTCGGGATTTAGCCAAGTCCTAGACTAAAACGGGTGGCCACCAAAGCATCGACAAAAGTTAGCCTCAAAACTATGTACTAAGGGCTCTCTATGCTGCTAACCCACTAAGCTATCGAGACAGACGTTTGTCGATGCTTTGGTAGCTACCCGTTTTAGTCTAGGACTTGGCTAAATCCCGAGCTCATGAACCGGCCCTTAGAGATTAACATAAAGTGTCTCCTACAGCACATTTCAAAAATAAGTTTACAAAAAAGGACTGCGTGGATACCAGTAAATATGTTCTGGTTCGAAGGCTATCCAATAATTAGTGCAATGGTTGGTTGTATTATGAGAAGCTTTAAACGACGAGTGAGATACAGAGGATAAAATACGAGCGGCATCGCCGTGAGTTATTCTAAGGTATCTCAAAGGTTGTTTAAAGGCTAAAGTACAACCATTCCAAACACCATTTTATCTACGACCAATAAAAAAAAATAATATCTTCATCAATCTAAACTCCAAAAATTCACCTTTGTGAACCTCCTGTTCACTTTTTCCTATAATCCCTTATTTTCCCTCTCAAGGATTGAAAGCTTTCCTAGTTCATGGGTAACCATAGTTGGAAGAGCTTACAATTCTCCCCTATTTTGCACCACAACTCCCGTACTAGCCTCTTATTTTTATTGTTATTGCATTATTGTTACTATTATATGTTATTGAGTAGCAGTTAAGTGCGATCTCGGATGTCCTAGTTTATATAATAAGGGAGTAGGCTTATGTTGAGTTGAACCAATTTTGATCCAGGATCAACTCAATGCTAATTAAATAGGATTAGCTGGTAAAAATAGTTGCTCCCGGTTGTTGCAACCCAACATTAGATAACTATAAATCACCTGATAGTGAGAGGTCTCTTCACTAAACTTCAATGAGAATTAAAAACCAAGGAAAATTGTTCAAGTTAACTAAGCAATTCAAACATAACAATTCAACTTGAATTATCTCAACTCATCAACACAGAAACTCCAGCCGATGGAAGATTATATTAAAATCTTCTAATAATGATTATCTAAAATCTAATATAATTATGTCAAAACATTGTATATTGGATAGGTATTCATTGCTTTTGATTTTTTTCGTACTATTGAGATTGTATGCAATGTTTTAATTTAATGTTTTTTCTGTAATGTTTCTTTTCTTTGGAAATAAATTCTATTCTATTCTATAACACTGACCTGTAGAGATAGTAGGTCTCAAACTGCATGGGATGTCCGGGCACTCCGCACTCATCACACAGCCACGGCCCGGTCATATTTTCCGCATTCGGTTTGGCGCCATTCTTGCCGCCCCCGCTCTCTTTAGGCGACCCCGTCCCCGACCCGCCGCCGCCCCCGCCTCCCATCTGCTGTTTCATCACTATGTAGCGCACCTTTAAATAATAATTTGTTTATTTTTATTTCACTGCATTTTTACAATTGGTAATACAAATACATACATTAAGCATAATCATTGAACAATTCAAATAAGAAACAATAAACAATTAGGGCCGGTTCATGAGCTCGGGATTTAGCCAAGTCCTAGACTAAAACGGGTGGCCACCTTAGCATCGACAAACGTTAGCCTCGACACTATGTACTAAGGGCTCTCTATGCTGCTAACCCACTAACCTGTTGAGACAAATGTTTGTCGATGCTACGATAGCCACCCGTTTCAGTCTAGGACTTGGCTAAATCCCGAGCTCATGAACCGGCCCTAAAAATTTAATAAGCTTAGATCAGTGTTTCCCAACCAGTGATACGGCTGACTAAAGTTGTGTTGAAAAAGAGTTGAAAAGAGATTATCTAAAAAATACAAAACCGAGATACACAAGTCTTAGGGGTAACAGCGGAATAAGTAAGGCACTACTCACACCTGGAAACTTCCACATCGAAAAGCAACTCATCGCTCGGCGACTCAGCGACGCAGCATGTGTTTTCAAATGACGACGCTCAGACTAGGCGATATCGCCTAGGCGACATCGCCGCGCAACTGAGTTGCTTCTCGATCTGACATGCTGGTCGCCGAGCGATGTGTGGACAGATTCTATGTACAGAAACGTGAGGTTAGGTGATATTCTAACCACATCAAACTGGAAAAGTAGGATTATTTGCTTTGAAAAGTAGTATTTCATCATTTTTTGGTCACTTCAACTTATAAAATATCGAAGATAAGTTATAAAATTCTCAAAATATTTACTTTTTGAGAATATTGTGATAGTAGTCGAACAGCAACTCTGACAACTAGAGTAGCAGTTGTGAGTATGACAAGCAACTGCTGCATTGCTGAGTAGCCGAGCGATGAGTTGCTTTTCGATGTGAAGTTTCCAGGTGTGAGTAGTGGTTAAGTTTTGTTCAAAATTGACTTCCGAATATTGAATGTTGGATCAAATATTTTCATTTGAAAGGAATCTACCTTTTGCCGGTATTATTGTTGGATAATACATTTAAATTTAAATTAGAAAATTGAAATGTATTATCTTTGTACAATGTACAAATTTTCTATACAGCCATAGAAAAGTATGTACATTTTTATTTTCATCTCTTTCTCTTTATTAGAATTTTTATCTTTATCATTGTATTGTGAAATATTAGGCTAGGCATACACCGGTTAGTCAAGACGAGATTAGTCACGTTTAGTCACAGTACTTCACATAGTTTCATATGAAGCAACACACACCAATTAGTTATTGCATCGGTGTGTACTGCTTCATAAGCAAGTAAGTGAATTACTGTTACTAAACGTGACTAATCTCGTCTTGTCTTGTCTTGACTAACCGGTGTATGCCTAGCCTTATTCAATTAATGTTTGTTAAATGACGAAATCAATATTTCATTTCATCTAATATAATTATATCACATACTGAAACACAGAAATATGTGATTACTAACCCACTAACCGGTGTATGCCTAGCCTTATTCAATTAATGTTTGTTAAATGACGAAATAAATCTTTCATTTCATCTAATATATATATATCACATACTGAAACACAGAAATATGTGACAGGCCTACCTTTGTAGTCTCCTTTTCGGCCTCCGTCTTGCCCCCTCTTCCCCCCGGGGTCACAGCCGACCCCCCGCTCACAATGCTCACTCTAATGTTCTTGTTGTTTTTCATCAGGTCGGGATTCTTCTTCATCAGTTCGGAAATGATCTGAGTGGCGTTCAGGTTGGCAGACTTGTCACCTGTTATCGACACTCGTGACGTCATCACTTCTTTCGAACCACCAATCAGCGGCGACGACGCCGCTGCCGCTTTGGCTCCGCCCCCTTTCGTGGGAGTGGTGGGCGTGGCCAAGGCTGTGGTGGGCGTGTCGCTGACAGCAGCAGCCGTCACGCTATTGGCCGACGCCGTGTTCTCCTTGCCTTCGGCTGCCAATGAGAAGCGCACTTTCTTGCTGCTACTACCACCTCCACCTGAAACCACACAACGTGAAAAAATCAATAAAAAAAACACTCGAACGTTCTCAATTTATTATTTGATGAAACAACCAATTGATGAATTTCATGAATGTGAAAATATGATACAGTAGTAAATTTGAGAACGTTCAAGATAGGAAAACATATGTTTTGCATTCATAAATTTATTCTCATGTCTCACTGCTGAAGAAATGAAGAAACACAGAAGTGGTAATCTTCAAATAGCCATATCTCGGTTATTTATTATTCGATTCTTTCCAATTATATACCATTTTATTCAGAATAAAATTCTCTACATTTTTGTATTTCTACGTTTAATCATGAAAAGCAATATTTCTCCAGTAAAATCGAATTTCTCGGTCGCCATTTTGGAAAAAACAGATATTGAAATTTATTGATATATGTATTTTGTAAATCACACCTTTAATTATACCTCTACCAAATTTCATCAGAAAATCTTGTTTTTTTAACGAGATATGATGAAAAATATTGATAACACAAAATGGCGGATTACCGGTAAACTAAGGAGAAATCAGCATTTTGGCAACGACATTTTTTGTTTGTTTTGACTTGTAGAATACCGTGGTAGTACTGGCGTCAATATTTTTTGGGACACCCTGTAGAGGGGTTAGGTTAGGTGAAAGAGGAAGAGGAGGGAGGGAGAGGAGGAAAAGAAAAGAAGAAGGAGAAGGAGGAGGAGGAGGAGGAGGAGGAGGAAGAGAAAGATGAAGAAGAAGAAGAAGGAGGAGGAGGAGGAGAAGGAAGAGGAGGAGGAGAAGGAGGAGGAGAAGGAGTAGGAGGAGGAGAAGGAAGAGGAGGAGGAGAAGGAGGAGGAGAAGGAAGGAGGAGAAGGAGGAGGAGTTGGAGGAGGAGGAGGAGTAGGAGGAGGTGGATAAGAAGAAGAAGGAAGAAGGAGAAGGAGGAAGAGAAGGAGGACGAGGAGGAGGAGGAGGAGGAGGAGGAGGAGGAAAAGAAATTTTAGAAGTTAAGAAGAAGAAAAGAAGAAGAAGAGGGAGGAGGAGGAGGAGAAGGAGGAGGAGGAGGAGGAGGAGGAAAGAAAAGAAGAAGAAGGAGGAGGAGGAAAAGAAATTTCAGAAGTTAAGAAGAAAAGAAGAAGAAAAAAGAGAAGGAGAAGGAGGAGAAGAAGAAGGAGGAGGGAGGAGGAGGAGGAAAAGAAAAGAAGAAGGAGAAGGAGGAGGATAAGAAGAAGAAGGAGGAGGAGGAGAAAAAGGAATTTCAGAAAAAAGAAGAAGAAGAAGGAGGAGAAGGAGGAGGGGGAGGAGGAGGAGGAGGACAAGTAAAAGAAGAAGGAGAAAGAGGAGTAGGAGGAAGGGTAGGAGGAGAAGAAATTTTCAATGCAATTTATTAAATAATTCCACTTTTCGTGTTGCAGCCCACCTGTTGCCACACAGTCAGAAGTGAGCGGCTTCAAGATCGGCTTCGGCGGCGTTGCCAGTCGCGTTAGCCGATCGAACTTCTCCTCGGCGCTTTTGCCGCCGTACTGCACAGTCGGTCGCTTCACGCCTGACGTCATCAGCACAGTCTCGTCGTCCATTGCCATTGGCTCGTCCACCAAGCCATCGTCATCATCATCATCATCGACCTCCATTGCTGTGACGTCACTGCTGCTATTGTGGGCGATGATCGCGTCTTTCACCATTGCCACCGCCTTCATCAACAGGTGCGGTGGCGGCCGTTTGTTGTTCAGTCTCTGAAATAGGTTCAATTCAATTTATTTATTTCACACACAACAATAAAACAACATTACATACATCAATATATACAATAATAACATGAAAAGTTAAATAAAATAACAGGCTACTGTAGAAAAGTGTATTCTAAAAGCATAGGGACCAAGACTGGTGCCGGGGTTTTCAGTCGTTCAATAAACTTATTGAATCAATAACTTTTTTTTGCTCTTTGAGTAGTTGTGAAGGTGATATTGTGGTAGTTATCCATAATAAATGAAAAGACAAGATGTTGTCAAACCACTGATTTTAAATCAGTGGTTTGACAACATCTTGTCTTTTTATTTATAACTTTTTTTTGCATTTGAAAACACATGGTTATTGATTTAATAGTGCTATTGGATCCATAAACTGTCTATTGAGCGACTGAAAAACCGGGCATAAGGGCCGTATGTATTAATTTATGAACGTTTTACCGTAACATTTCCTTACCAACAAAAAAAAAATAATAAGAAAAAAAGGAGGTGCAAGAGCAGGTGATAGAAGACGCAAGAAGAAGAAGAAGAAGAAGAAGAGGAGGAGGAGGAAGAAGAAGAAAAAGAGGAAGAAGAGGAAGAATAAGAAGAAGAATTGAATTGAATTGAATGACTGCCTTTATTTGAACCTGGGAGGGCGAAGTTAGGGCGCAGTCGGCCCTCTCTTACACTTAACCCTCCAATACAATACTAAGTTAATATTTAACATAATTTTATAATACTCAATAAAACGAAAAACAATACAATACTATTTGAAGTAAAGTAAACAAAATATGCATATAAAAAGTGAAATAATTGATTAAACTAAAAGTACATTCTCACTATGAGATAATAATCAGAAGCTAGATTGATACAAAGTTGATGATGAAAAAAGAGAAAGAAAGTGTAACTAAATAGCATAAAATAAATGAAAATAATAAAATAAGAGTGAAAAATGAAACCAAACAGAGCACAGCTCATTGTATAATGGAAAATTTGTATATAAAAGAGCTTTCATCTGAAAAATGTAGGGGAATTACTGAGCTGGGAAGAACTGCAATTTAATTCTTTGAAGAGAGTTAATTACAAAACAAACATACACACACACACACACTATCCAAACCATATCACGAGCTACCACGCTACCGCTGGGCCCAGCCACCTCCACCACTCCTCATCCACCGGGAGACAGCCGCACCGAACCGACGACGGCCCTCAATGCGCTTCAGTTCAGCAGGCAATGAGTTCCACAATCCGCAGGCTGTCACAAGAAAAGACTTGTTAAACATGACTGTCCTGTGAGTTGGGACAGCCAGCAGATGGGAACCATGCCGTGTGCCTCCCGACCTATATCGCTCAAGTAGCAAAAATCATCTGCTATGTATTTGGGGGTTCCCGTTTTCAATACACTATGCACAAAAAGCAACGAAGAGGAAGAGGAAGAGGAAGATGAGGAGCAAGAGGAGGAGGAGGAGAATAAGAGAAAGAATAAGAGAAAGAATAAGAGGAAGAGGAGGAAGAGAAAGAGGAGGAGGAGGAGGAAGAGGAGGAGGAGGAGGAGGAAGAGGAGGAGGAGGAGGAGGAGGAGGAGGAAGAGGAAGAAGAGGATGAGGAGGGAGGAAGAGGAGGAGAAGGAGGAAAAAGAGGAGGAAAAGCAGGGAGAACAGGAAGAGGTCTGGACTATCTATTCAACTAAATTTAAAAATTGAAGAAATTATGTGCGTCAGCCGTTTTTCCCTTCTTATTCGTATTTATTTGATTGACCCATCAAAAATGGAATCAATATTGTACTCACGTAAAACTCTTTGACAATATCCTCAGTAAGCGTCCTTGGCTGATGGTGAAAAGAGGGTGTCGCCAGATTGTAGGTATCATAGGCAGGACACTCTGCCCGGGGGGGCAACTGCCCCTCTCCCGGCACCCCCTCCGCCAAGCCCTCCCCCACAGCCAGGTGGCACCGCGAGGGGAGGGGCTCCGCCGCCTCGTCCACAGATCCATAGTAGTCGGCTGGCAGCCTAGGGGCGCCACTGCTAGTCAGACCGGCTATCGATGTGGTCCTCTTCTTCCAGATTGGCAGTTTTTTGCCGGGCACCTGTTCAATACATTTACTTTCTTCAAAAAGAATACAATCTAAAAATACCGGGTGATTCAAAAAGAATACCACAACTTTAAAAATTTGTATGTTATGAAAGAAACATCATAGAACCTTCCGTTATACATCTTTACATAGAGTATTTAAAGAAGTTTTTCTCTTTCACAAACAAATTCAGAGATGTTCCATATATGACCCCTCCAGACACTCGAGCAATATCAATCCAAAACCTCCCTCAAACTTGTTCCACACTATCTGTAGCATGTCAGGCGTAACAGTTTGGATGAATCATCAATGGTGGATGGATATTGATGATTTGAAACAAGAAATAACAGCAGCTTATCAAACTGTTACGCCTGATATGCTACAGTGAGAGTGGAAAGAGTTTGAGGGAGGTTTTCGGTTGATATTGCTCGAGTGTCTGGAGGGGTCATATTTGAACATCTCTGAACTTCTTTGAGAGTGAAAAAAAACTTCTTCAATTACTCTTTGGAATGATGTATAACAGAATGTTTTATTATATTTCTTTCATTAAATAAAAATTTTTAAAGTTGTGGTATTCTTTTTGAATCACTCTGTAGGCTACATGCATAAAATAGGCTACTACAAAATTTAAAAAAACTACACATATCAAGAAAAAATAAAATTAATGGAAACTTTTGAAATTGGAATATAATATCTTCATAGATGCAGTAAGAAGCCTATTGATTTTGAATATTGAGGGTTGAATTTAAAAAAAGTTACAAGCAAAAAATAGGTCGCTGCATTTCAAATACATGTTACAGAGAAGTATAATGACATAACACTACTCAAATTTCAGCCTCACATCCCAATGCCTTGATGGCGCAGTTGTTGAAGGCTACGTTCTCATCTTTGAAGCCAGATTCAATTCCGAGGTGCTGGTTCGAGTCCCATCCGGGGCAGTATTTTTTGCTAACAAATTTCAAGTTTTAATCAATTATCCATACATTTTTTATTGTAATAAATTCATTATTGGTGATTTGAAATTATTCAATATGTTTATTATTATTATTTGTCGTAGAGCTCCCTAATTGGAAGACGCTGAGTGAAAATGATTCATTTATGGGACTTTGAGGTGTTCTTTTTGTTTGCCCACCAACTTTTCATTCTCTGTGCAAAAGCAGCCTTTCTTTCATCGCTCCATTTAGTGCCGGTTCTTTGCGGCTTTACCTCTGGCTTTATTTCCCACTTTTCAACTTTAATTCTAAACTTATCTTTACTGTTAATCTCGTCATTATTAATTTTGGCAAGTACTAAGTCTCGTTTAATGTTTCGGATCCATTCTCCTCCATAGGCCAAGGAAGACACATATTGCACTATTCTTTTTGTAAGCCTATAACTGGGAAGCCTCATGATATGCCCAATATGTTTATTATCTATTAGCCTATTCTAATTTTATGAAAGTAATCCAAATGTTGAAACGTTTCTTTCATTTGCAGAAAATAGCTACTATGTTCACTACTTGAGCAATTCTTGAAAGTACTGTCCTTTTTTTTCTGTACACTACAATATCGGGTCCTTGGATACTCCGTTGTATCGGTTTATTCTAATTATTTTTCCCTATTTTTTTGTACTCGATCAATAAATAAATAAATATTCTACAATCTAAAATCTATTCTCTACTCTACCAATAATTAAATTTTATTCACCCACCGTCTGAGACGAAGACGCAGCAGCAGAAGATGCCACAACCGAAAACGACGAATTGGAAGAAGAAGAAGTAGACGTTGAAGACGAAGGTTGCGGCGTTAGAAACAGAGGTTTGCCGATTCTCGGCAACTTTTTCACTTTTCTCAGCACACTCTTTGTGCTGACAACGGACACTGATGGGGAGGAGGAGGAAGAAGAAGCCGAAGGAGGAGGCACAGAAGACGCCGATAAAGATGGAGAAGCAGAGGAAGAAGAAGAAGAAGGTTCACTGGTTGTTGTACTGTGGTTGATGTTATCGGCGGCTGAGTCAGGCTGAGGTAGTGAGTCGTTGTCCAGCTGTAGAAAAAAAATACTGTAGAAATAACGACGAATAACAACTATAGCCGGATCCTTTTAACTTGTCAGAAATCAGCTGTTTTGGTAATAATTAAACATTGATTTTGACACAATGATCAAAAGGCTTAAAAGTCTTTAAGACCATTAGGGCCGTATTTATGAACGTTCCTTGAGTGTTCCTTTCCAAAAGGGAGCCTAGAAAAGCGTTTCATGAATGAAAAATCAGCTGATTTCAAGAGTCCCTTTCGGAAAGGAACCCTCAAGGAACGTTCATAAATACGGCCCGTAAAGTCTTTAAAAGACCTTTTTAAAGAATACCTTTCAAAGAATAACTTTTTAAAAGACCTTTTCAATAATCTGCGAGATTCAGCATTTATAGGTTAAGTATTGTACTGGTGGCCGTGTAAAACATATGTTTTCTGACAAGTTAAAAGGATCCTGCTATATTTGTTGAATTTCTATTGATGTTGCGGAACTCAACATCATGAGTTTGATTAATTATAAAATAAAACACAATTTGATGTTGAAAATTCCACTTCTTTATTGTTACAGCACTTTCTTTTCAATTCGTTCCTAGTAGAGTGCACGCAATTAGTGTGGGCACTTGGCAAGGCGCCGGATGGAGAGTGATGTTTTTATCGAGCATTTATCTTTGAAAGCATTCATACTTTCATTTCTAAATACATCGGCCTGCCCATCGCGGCGGCCCGTAGTAGCGGTGGCTAGCCGAAGGCTAGTAGCGTCAGCAGAGAGCGTCACTGTTATGGACCTTTTCACATCAATGACCACACTGTTACTAAACACTTTGTAGTTTGTAAAAACATACTGTGAACTGTATTACTCTCGATATTCTCAATGTCAATAGTATCGATATTCTCAATGTCGATAGTATCGATATTTTCAATGGCGATAGTATCGATATTCTCAGTATCGATATTTTCAGTATCGATAGTATCGATATTTTCAATGTCGATAGTATCGATATTTTCAGTGTCGACTCACCTGCGCGTGCAACAGTTTCATGAGAATGGTGACGTTAAGGAATTTGGCGGCCGTGAAGACGGCATGGTGTATTTCGGCGTTGAAGTTGAGAAAGCCGGTGTACATGAAGTTGACAATTGGCAACACGGCACCGTGGCCAAGCACGGGCGGCAGTGTGAACGTGTCGTTGGTCCATAGGTGCTCGTCAAAGTAGTCCGTACACGTCATCAGCACTAGCTTGTGCACCTGACAGGAAAAAAACAAAACAAAACAGAACATATAGCAGGATCCAATTAACTTGTCATAAATCAGCTGATCTAATAATAATTAAACAGTGATTTCGACACAATAATCAAAAGGCTTGAAAGTCTTAAAGACCTTTAAAGTCTTTAAAAGACCTTTTCAAAGAAGACCTTTCAAAGAATAACTTTTTAAAAGACCTTTTCAATCTGCCAGATTCAGCATTTGTAGGTTAAGTATTGTGATATTGCTCTTTGAGACAGCTGATTTCTGACAAGTTGTATTGGATCCTGCTATATAGAAACAAATAGTCCAATGCACACATAAATCAGCTGTTTCGGTGTGCATTGAACTATTGGTTTGTATAGAGTAGACAATCATATGATCCATATGTTGCTTGTTGCCTATTGCTTCGGTGTACGACCGGGGTTAAAGTCTTTAAAAGACCTTTTTAAAGAAGACCTTTCAAAGAATAACTTTTTAAAAGACCTTTTCAATAATCTGCCAGATTCAGCATTTGTAGGTTAAGTATTGTGATCATATTATGCTCGTCGATCATATGAATTATGACAAGTTAAATGGATCCTGCTATAGCTTGCAAATCATTCTGACTAAGAACAGAGCTAGCCAATCAAAGACCGTGGTTAAACTACTGGTGGTAATAAGGCTAGGCGTACACCGGTTAGTCAAGACAAGACAAGACTAAATTAGTTACAGGAGTGGCCATAGCCGAGTGGGTTAAGTGCTGGCTTTGTAACCTAGAGGTCCCGGGTTCAAACCCAGGTCAGACCGTGAGATTTTAGCTCAAGCCACTCCTCGTGTTTCGGAGGACACGCTAAGCCGTCGGTCCCGGCTGCCTAAAAAACAGTCGTTAAGTCACGTCAAAGACCCTGAACTGATCAGGAGTGACCTGAAAACTCTGACACCAGACCTGAGCTAGCCAGGTTACACGGAATTATTATTATTATTTAGTCACAGTACTTCACATAGCTGCTGATGAAGCAACACACACCGATTAGTCATTGCATCGGTGTGTGCTGCTTCATAAGCAACTATGTGAAGTACGGTGACTAAACGTGACTAATTTAGTCTTGGCTTGTCTTGACGGTATACGCCTAGCCTTAGTGGGAACAAGCTGATTCCATTCCCAGTATTAGCTTTAAATTAGTAGGAAAAATCTTCTTTGAATAAAATAGGCGAAACACAATTTTTTGTAAGCAGAGCTCCTCAATGGTTTTTCAACCGATTTTGTTCGTTTATGACTCATTTTTCTTTCATTTATTGAAACACAATTCATGACAATAGAATAAAATAGAAAGAGAAAAGAGAAAGGTGATATTATGTGTGTGAGAATAGAATAGAATAATCTTTATAAAATATGTCACTTAAATACTAGGTCATGAAAGTTATTACAATGAACGTCATTTGAAAATAGTAATTACAGTACAAGATTAACTGAATAAAACATGAAATGAGGGAGATTTTAAACAAAATATATAGGTATAAATTTAATGACGAGAAAGAGAGTGGAAGGCAGTGGTGGGGAAGAGAGAGGGAGCTAGAAAAGGAAGGGGTAGACAATGAGTGTGAGTGAGTGGAGGAGGAGGAGTGGGGGAAGAAGAGTGGGAGGAAGAGAAGTAGGGGGAGGAGGAAGAGGAGTAGGGGGATTGGAAACTATTTTACGTAGTTCATTAAAGTTGCACCACTCTTCTGAGACCCCGGGACGTCCCTAGTTTAATAAAATTGAATTAATAAAACGATACTTCGATTAGATACTCTTCAAGGTGGAAAAATAACCGTATAAATTTGTGATGAAATTTATCAACTGACCTTGATTGAGTGTCCATCTTTGAACAGCAGAGTTCCGTCGCATTTTTCGCCCTTTTCATAGAGCAAAAACAGCCTGTGAAGAAAGAAGCTGCCCCAGTTGTCAACCTTCAACTGTTTTTTCTCATCTACAACCATTGTTTTTCAGTTTGTATTTTCTGAAAAACAAATCAAACAGAAAACTCTTGAACGATATTGATTGCTAAAATTATAATGTTAGTTATAACTTTTTGATTAGTATTCGCAGTAGCCTACTGAAAAATAAAATGAAATATTTCTTTCTTTCGGAAAAAATCTAAAGCTAGGCGTAAGGTTAGTCAAGACAAGAAAAGACGAGATTAGTCACAGTAATTCACATAGATGCTTATGAAGCAGCACACACCGATGCAATGACTAATCGGTGTGTGGTGCTTCATACGCTACTATGTGAAGTACTGTGACTAAACGTGACTTATCACGTCTTGTCTTGTTTTGACTAACCGGTGTACGCCTAGCCTTAGAAGGTAGGCCTACATGGAATTATAAACATCATAGACAAAACGTATTGAATGTTTTATTTTCATTTGACGAGATCTTTCCAGCAAGAAAGCTGGTCAACAATATTGATTGGTTTAATTGAATTGAATTAAAAATCTTATAAAGATACAAAGTAAAGGACTAAAGTAATGCATTAATAAGAGGTCTCATTACGCCTTACTCAATTATACATAATAAGGCCTACGTATGTATAATTATGATTATAGTAATCAACCATTATTAAATTAATTTCTTCTAATGTTTTAATCCTTCTTTAACTGTTGGTCTATTATAGTGTAACTAAGCTTAATATGTAGCTATCTACTTTCACTTTTACTACAGCAGGCTACTAACATAAGTTTCGTGTGAGGATCTTTGAATCAAAGGCTAGGCGTACACCGGTTAGTCAAGACAAGACAAGAAGAGATTAGTCACGTTTAGTCACAGTACTTCACATAGTTGCTTATGAAGCAACACACACCGATTAGTCATTGCATCGGTGTGTGCTGCTTCATAAACAACTATGTGAATTACTGTGACTAAACGTGACTAATCTCGTCTTGTCTTGACTAACCGGTGTACGCCTAGCCAAAGGCTTTTCTTCGTGATGTGCAGTATGTCCAAGTTGTTTTCAATGCTTGTATAGGTAGGTATGGTTGGTGCTAAACTTTCACACAGAACGACGTAAGTTTGGGTCATATGATCTTCCACTCTATACAAACAAATAGGGCAATGCACACCAGTCAGTGTGTAGGGCAATGTACACCAGTCAGTGTGCATTGCCCTATTTGTTTGTATAGAGTGGAAGATCATATGACCAACCTGCCTGCCAGTAACCTACACGTCTACTGGTATCGTGAAACCGCGCCATAAGGGAGTGTTCTTCAAAATGTGATTGGGTAAGAGGGTGGGTTAGTGCAAGGATAACTTATGGTCTTTAGATCTGGTGGTGAACGATCGTCCCGTCTGTTTGACGTAAAAATAAGGGCAGTCATTGCATCTTATTTTATAAATGCCAGGTTTATTGTATTGTCAGGTGGGTGGTGTATATGAATGAATTGTTTTTGGATATGGTGTTCTGTTTCAAAGGCGATTTAATGGTTTTATTTGTTGAAAATATTGGCTATTTTTAGTGACTGATTCGAGTGATATGGCAGTGAAATGTATTTTTTGTCAGGGTCTTGGTTTGTCAGTCTGATTCGCCCAAGTGCCTTGGACAGAAGATGGTGCCCAGTGCCTTGAAACGCGTCCGGATCGAACAAACTTATGTGAGTACTGCCGTAAACGTGAAAGTTGATAGGAGGCCTACATATTAGTTAGCCTACATTAAATTAATGTTTACAGAAAAATTATAACCTTGACTTCATGAATTACAGATCAAGCCTACTACTGCATAATCTGAATCAAGTAGCTTCTAGTAAACCATCCGCTTTCATGTAAGATTATAGTTATTATTTAGTGTCGCTAATTTTGGCATTTTTTCTTATTGCATGTAACTTAGATACACTAGTAAAACACATACTAAAATTATTATGAAAGGCCCACACATTGTCAAAACATTAACCTAGGTTAATAAAAGCAAAAGGTATTGATTATACTGTAATTGGAAAGTACTCAAGTAGACTATCTCTGATAACGATAATATTCCCAACGATTGATGAACTTAGAGCCCAGGTTCTATGAATTTACAAGAAGTTAGTCTCCATAATTGAATGGACTGATATTGATCTCAAGTTACACTGAATGATAAGCTATCAAAGTTTTTGTTTACATTAGCATCATTTACCCGTTGCAACTGTAACTAGCCGGAGAAATAAACATAGACTAGGCTATGATTGAATAATGGAAAATAAAAGAAGGTCATCACAACAACAATGGCTTAATGAATCTAGAAATACAAGGAATTACAAATTATCATCATAATAATATCAACTTATAATGTAGTTAGTTATTTGAATTATAATGTTAAAGCTTACTAACCATTATTAACCTAGAAGAAAATAATCAAAATTCACGACCTAGCTCCATCTCTGAGAGCCAAAAACCAATATATTGAACAACTAGTAGCTGAAAAAGCCTACAGATGGAAGCACAAAGCAGCGCTACGAAACGCTGTCATCTTGAAGACACATTCCCTCAAAATTAATACTAGACGAACGGTTGGAGCTATTTAAAAACAACTTTGTAGTCGTATTGCACAGTTATTTCAAGATAAATTAAAAATCACAAAACAAATTGGCACTCTTCGTAAATCAAAACTTCTTTGTGAAAGTGTTTGGTCTTTCATAAAGATGACTGCGAAACCGTATCAACGAACAAATTGCACACTACTGACCTCTAGCGGCACAAAAATTAACTGTTGTAACCAACACAACAATTCTAGGAAATGGGATAAGAAAATGAAAATAAGCTATGTAGACAAAACAATGGATGATTTCATCCTTCTATGTAATAAAATCTGAAACTAACAGTTTCAACATTCATTTTAAAACAAAACATGATACTTTCATGCTATTTTCCTTTTAGTGCTCCCACATAATTTGAGCGGGAAACTTGAATCTGAAGCTAGAAATAGTACGAAAGCCTTTCGAAGTACGAAGTACATGAAATTTCAGAACAGAAATTGTTGCATATAAAAAAGTGGCTGGACAAAATTGATAATTTGAGCTTGAATATTGGTAAAACTAATATCATCACTTTTG
Source organism: Laodelphax striatellus (assembly GCA_017141395.1). Classification (NCBI taxonomy): domain Eukaryota; kingdom Metazoa; phylum Arthropoda; class Insecta; order Hemiptera; family Delphacidae; genus Laodelphax; species Laodelphax striatellus. The sequence goes on from CM029537.1 coordinate 5,584,834, forward strand.
CATTCAATATATCTGATAAACCGGATGAGAATTTAAAGCTAAAACTCCACTCAAACTGCAACAACTAAGGTAGGCCTACTTGTTCTAATAGGTATAAAAAGAGTCGATAGCATCAAATATCTAGGTCCATGAAGCAAAAAATTCGAATCATCTAAGAAACTATTTTTCTACCTATAAGAAAATATCGTAATAAAGGACTCTTCTGATTTGTATGCTAATTTAGTGCAGGCAGTTTTCTGATCTGTACTGGACTATCACACCTTCCTGTATCACACCCTAATAACTTGGTTTCACGACTCCAGTAGACGTTCAGGTTACTGGAGGCAGGTGAATCATAATGATAGTCTACTCTATAGAAACAGATAGTCTAATGCACACCAGTCAGTCAGTGTGCATTGGACTACTTGTTTGTATAGAGTAGACGATCATTATCATCCACCTGCCTCCAGTAACCTGAACGTCCACTGGAATCGTGAAATCCAGCGATTAATCCTTGCATCTTTCCTCATCTTCCATGAATTTAAATCCTTCCTATGACATGGATATCCATGGTTGGGAGAACTTTCGATTCACTACCCTTTTTTCACCACAACTATTCTTCTCTGGATTAACACTCTTTCTATTGTTTTATCAACTTATTGTGTTATTGTATTGTTTGTATATAATGTTTTTTTTAATGTTGTGTGTGTGAAATAAATAAATTGAAAGCCTTCAAATTTTACTGGTATCTCCTGATTGCAGATAGATAATGCTATCATCTCAAGCTGTATTGTCATATAAAGCATAATATTTAGTAGAAATTCATAGAGCAGTATTAATTCCAAACAGTAGAGTTAAGTACTTATAATTAATTCATTGTTACTATAATATACATAAGTACTGTATACAAGATTCATAATATTTTTCATGTATCTACAAATCTTTTGCTGCACTTTGTGAAATTTATAATATTATTCATTCTGTATATTTGATTCTTTACAATTTTGTATGATATGTATTTTTTGGAGGAATAAATGATTGATTGATTCTCAGTCTCAATTTCTATCCAACCAATGGGTTTCAGTAACATCAATTAATATAACGTTTGCTATTCAAAATTCAAATAACTTTTATTCAGATTTTCACATAATAATCACAAAACAAATGTTCAAAATATTACAAATCTATTTACCTGCAAGGAAAAATCCTGTGCGCAGGTAAGAGTTGCTAATATAATAAATAAAATCTTAATGAACTGTCAAGAAAAAGTAATAAAGAGAATATAAAAAATACCAAGGAGAAGAAATAGAGTGAGTATGATAGTATTAGATGGTGAAAAAGAAAGAGATAGAGAAGATTATCTCAAGAATTGTGATTTTTTATTTATTTACAACATACAAATGAACACGTTTTGGATTTCCATTTGTCTCGGTTAAATCTATTGTATAGTGCGATTCACGTCAAGAAGTCAGCATTGCTTAGATGGGAGTTTGCTATCCTTGTTCAGCACAAGGCAGTTGCTGATGTCTCTATCCTATTCGCACTGTGCATAGTTGCCGCACACAGTCTCAACAAACACGCTTGGTGCAGTTTTCTCTCAATGAAACTTGGCAACAATGCTGACTTCTTGACGTGAATCGGACTATAGTAATTCTTTATTTACAACTTACAAAATATAAACACTAGATTGACTTAGAAAGCAAGATACTCACAAATTATGTGTTTATGCACATTTCGCGGTGCTGTGCCGCATCGTCAGAACACGTCTCTAAATTTATTGTTTTCATATTCATGTTCTTCAGTGACTTATGTACCTACCCATGACTTTTGTTATTACTTGACGAGATCCATGTATATTTATATTTGTTGATCAATAAGAACTATTCTATTCTATTCTATTCTATTCCACGTGTACAAAAATTGTCACGTTTTCGTGTTTTGTACACGTGTTCTGACGATGCGGCACAGCACCGCGAAATGTGCATAAACACATAATTTGTGAGTATCTTGCTTTCCAAGTCAATTTAGTGTTGATAATTTGCTCAAGTGAGAAAAGAATGGATCCACAACAACCGAACTTACAAAAGATGAAAGATTTCTCTATCCTATTATTGAACATGTCGTCGTTCCATGTGCCGTCTCAAATTGGACGCTCGCGCACACCTGTAATCGCACCGATCACAGCCGAAAGGCTTCTCGTTGGTGTGCGTAAATTGGTGCGTTCTCAACGCCGACAACTGCGCACACTTGAACTCGCACTGCGCGCAGCTGTACGGTTTTTCGCCGGTGTGCGTGCGAAAGTGCGCCTTCAGCGTGTCCATTTGCGCCGACCTATAGTCGCACACCGTACAACTGTACGGACGTTCGCCGCTGTGCGTGCGCAAGTGTCGCTGCAGTTGCGAGGCGGTCAGAAACTTGTGCTCGCACAAGTGGCAACACTGTAAAGTCTTCACAAGTCTGTGCACCTGTTGATTGTGGCGTTTGAGTAGCACAGGGTCGTTGCACACGAAATCGCACGATTTACACTGTAACGTGATTTTCCCCGCGTGTCGTTTGAGGTGCTTGGTTAGATGGGAGTTCTGGACAAACGTTTGATCACAATGACTGCAACTGAAAGGCCGCTCTCCAGTGTGACTTCTATTATGAACTTTCATCACCGCCATTTTCATACACTTGAAACCACACAACTCACAAACTATAGGCTCTTTTTCTGGTTTGGTTTTTTTGGCTACACTTCTCTCAGTCGCTGACTTCCCGGCATGAACGGTTTTCAAATGATTTTTCATCATGTCTGTTTTGGGGCACTTGAAATCGCAATAGCCACAGGTGAACAATTGTACTTCTCTAGGTTCTTTCTTTCTTACTCGTTTTTTCTTCGGAGGGGCTTCTTCATTGCACTTGTAATCAACTTGTACTTTGGGTCTGAGTTTTATTTCGCGTTTAGGAACCCTTGCTAGGTTGCCTTGAATAGTATCTACATTTTTCGGGTCTGCTTCTTCATGCTCGTCATCTTCACCCGTGCACTTGTATTCCAGGTGTTGTTCATCACTATCTGCACTGCCTTCTATTACCCACTTAAAAACATTAGGATCCCCCTGAACAGTATCTACGTTTTTCGAACAGCTAGTATTCTGCGAATTTGCTAAATTTGAATCCATCTTATCGCTAAACAACAGCTCACTATCTGCACTGCCTTCTATTACCCGCTTAAAAACATTGGGACCCCCCTGAACAGTATCTACGTTTTTCGAACAGCTAGTATTCTGCGAATTTGCTAAATTTGAATTCATCTTATCGCTAAACAACAGCTGAACATGCTGCCTTATGTGTGTTTCGAAAGCCAACCGTTGACACGTTTTAAAATCACAATGTGTGCAAACAAATATTTGATTGCTGCTGTCATCATTTTCAAGCGGATCTTCTTGATAGCCTAATACTACGTCGCCTTCTTCTTCTTTAAGATGGGATTCATAACTGGGACCACACGACATATTGCTTTCCACTGGCTGCTGTGATGACTCTAACATACAGCTTTCAGGCATAGTTGATTCTGAAATCATACGAAAAATTTATTTAATATTGCCAAAAAGTAAATTATACAACAATAATATTGGTTAACAATACAAAGTAAAATTGGTACACCTTAGCATAACATACAAAAAAATAAAATATTAATAATAATTACCATGAGAATAAATCAGTATTGTTAACAATTAATATGGCACTACCGGCAAAAGATAATCTTGTGCGCCGGTAGTGAGGTCAGAGTAACAAAAATTTTAAACTAAATGCATTAAAAATATATTTAAAAATAACAAATAAAATAGTTGGATAATAACAACAACACACTACAAACATTGACCATTAATCTACACATAGATGAATAGTAGATTAATAGTCAATGCTACAACCTGCACAGTGCTACAATAACAACACAGAGTGAATCAGCCAATTGCAGACCGTAGATGTCCTTTTATCTGTCTGTGCTTTTATTTTGTAATATACGGTACTAGTTTATTTCGTAAGAAAAATATTGAATAAGAAGAAAATAAGAAAATAATGACGTTTCCTCCTTCAATTTTCACATTATTACAAAAATTTCATGTTATTATTATTTATTGCTCTTTTTATTATTGTGACACTTTCAATGTTGCTGAGTTCCATCACGCCGAGAATACTTTACTGATAGAGCTGAAATTTTTCACAAAGATTGTCGGTATACTAAGGAGTGACATAGGCCTATTTATATACTTCAATGATCATCCTGTCATCCTGAAAAATCTTCTCTACCAGGCTCTAATCCAGTGGTCGCCAAACTGTCGATCGCGAGCTACCGGTAGCTCGTGGGCTAATTTTGGGTAGCTCACATATGGGTCTGATACCGGAATGGATATATTTTTGGTATTTAAAAAGCTCATTGAATGTTAAAATATTACTGTAAAGAGGTTGGTATGGTTAGTTACAGATGGAGTTCTTGCAATGGTAGGTGTGGAGAAGGGCTTTACTTTCTTGTGTCATAGAGACAGTAACATAATTATATCAAAATTCGTTTCTCACCATTGCATAATACACCAGCAGTCATTGTGTGGAAAATTCTTAAGTATGAACAAAATTTGTCTAAAATTTGTCTTTCTTGCAGATATAAATGAGAAGTTGAATGATTTTAATTTGCAGCTCCAAGAGAGATAGATACATCCTTTATAATTGAATGATTTTAGATGTAGCCTACCGTCATTTTCCAAAAAAGCTTGAGATTTGGGAAAAGAATTCAAATATAAGCACTTTCCTAATCTGAAGAAAATCAATGACCAGCAAAATCCTCTGAATTTAATAATCGAGCAATATCCTAGAATATGTTACAGCTCTTTCAGAATTGACATTTTGATCAACGATTCCATTCATTTCATTTCGCTTACTTTCTTTCGTCCAATATTTCTTCGTAGCTCACAAGAAGATTTATAAATGCTATGGTAGCTCACAGGCTCAAAAGTTTGGCGACCACTCCTCTAATCATTTGCCAACAGTAGGCCTAGTAACTTGAATTTATTAACTTAATTTCTAATTGATAGTAATTCTGTAACAAAACAGACAAAGCTAGCAAACGTACACAATTATTTTCTTTATAGTATGGCTTTTTATCGGTGGGGAGACCCAATAACAATTACAATCAATTATATAATTGATAACAATTATTAATCAATTTGTTATGATTAGTGTGCTATTACTTTATTAACGAGTAATGTGTAACAATTATTTTAAATTGTGTTACAATTATAAGCTCTCTCACCTTCATTCCAAGAGCTATCACTATTACTACAATCGTCATTCCATTCTTGCTTCACTATAATAATCTGAAAAAAGAAATTTCAACATTAAACTTTCATATTTCCGTAGATATTTGAGCGGAACATTATTTGAATTTCGATGTTTTTGATGAGTTTTCAAAGTTATCGATCACCGTTAGACCGATTGAAATGAATGGCACACTTGGAGCTGTACGTTCTTTCTTTCTCTTCGCCAAGGGCGTAGCCAGGAGGGGGGGTGCTGAAAGGGCTTCAGCACCCCCCTAAATTGACATTTGTTGTAATTTTGTGTCTTGTCGCTTTTTTATCCCATGTAGGCTATAGCAGGATTCTTTTAAATTGCCAGAAAACAGCTGATTTAACGTTAGTAAACGAGCGTACATCAAGCAGCTGTTTTCTGATAATTTAAAAGAATCCTGCTATAACTATTACATCCTTATAACCTTCCTGCCTATTTCAGCACCCTCCAAAATAAAATCCTAGCTACGCCCTTGCTCTTCGCTAACACACCTGGATTAAAAATGAATTATCACATTACAGTTTTTATCTACGACTGTGTTATAACGCAATCATTACAGTTTCATGATTGAAATCAAAGCAGTACAGCTTTTTCGAAATGGAATTTGAAGCTTGTATCGTAATGACGATTTTATGAAACGGATGTTATATTATGAGACGTTCCTTGTTCAATGGTTCAATCTGATCCAGTTTAAAAACACTGGAACGGAACAGTTCCTGAACTATTTATACTGTGAACATTGAAATAGGACATGGTCGTTTGAATCAAGGCTAGTTTAGATTGATAATGTAGGCCTAGATAATATTGTTTTTTGTTGGTCGTAGATAAAATGGTGTAGCCTTTAAACGACTCTTGAGATACCTTAAAATAACTCACGGCTTTCGCCGCTCATATTTTAATCTCGGTATCTCTGTCGTCGTTTGAAGGCTCTCATAATACAACCATTGCATAAACTACTATTGACAATATTATGAAAGAGTAAACGAATTCATTCACTGTAATACAGCCATTTGCGATGGCAAAGAAATAATAATATTCTTCTAAGTTTTATCTATCTATCTAATGTCAAGCGTCAAATTAATTGAATCTGAATATCTGATTATTCATAACAAATGAGTTACCTAGCTGATCTCCTTTCGTTTGAATATTATTTCGTTCTACAGTATTACACTCTAAAAAAGCTTTTCTACAAAATTAGGTACTAAAAAATTTCCCTACAACTTGTTTACACTTACCTCTTCTGTGACTTCTTCTTCTTCTTCACTTTCATTTTTTTCTCCAACATCTTCATCGGCCTTCTTATTTAGGAGGGTTTGATCGTTGAATTCAGAGAGTTCTCCAATCTGAAGCTTAGGCATACTCATATATTCTCCTTCTGAGAACAAAATGAAATATTGAAGTATTATTGTAACAAAGGACTGTCTTGTAAATAATAAACTATCAAATACAGACAATTCCATCAATTGGAACAAGATGTTGGTCGGAAAATCGACCTATTCGGTCTCTGATGGTCGAAATTAGAAAGAAAGATGTGCAAGTCGAATTCGAGGTAGAGAATCGTCCCCTTCATCAATTACTTTGCTAATTACAATCAATTAGGCTGCAAGATATTAGTGATACTTGGAGATAATTACGATAAAAAGGCAATAATAATTTTTCCATTACGCAATTTACCATAAATTAGCCTCTATTGAAGTCAGTAAAGCAATTAAACGGAGCAATAATTGGATGAACAAGAAATTAGTTTTTATTCATAGATCATTTAACTTACCGTAGCCTACGTGATCATAAATAGGCTATTTATTGATAAACTTACCTGCTAGTTCATTTGAAAACACGTTAAAAATGAGCTGAATTATTACAAAGATTTGGCCTAATTCTCAGAAGATTGTTATAGTCCTAGCTGATGAACTAATGGCAATCGAATCAACTTTAGGCTACTCGAAAACAAATCTTTGCAAATGAATTTATTGTTAAAGATTGTATTAATATGCAATATAATATAAAATTTCACGGTTTAAAGGAAACACAAAAGCAAAATTTCTGTAATTTCGAGAAAAATATAAACAAAAACAGAGCAATAGAAAGTTGTCAGAATCAGGAATGACTCTTAACCTCAAACATGACAATAACAACTTGTTAAGTTGTTTCGAAATGTTGCCTTTCGTCACAGAATAGCACAGAAATCCTATTCTGTGCTTTCGTCGTGTTTACATGTTACCAATAAGTTAAATGACGAGAGTTGAAGCGCTCAAGAAAGGGAAAAATACCCGGATTAAAACTATGTTATCATTGAAATCAATTCGAAAATTCCAGTTATCAAAAATAGCCCTTTAAACTGTAGTTTAAAGGGGGCTATGAAATTAGTATTCAATAAGGTATTCAAAATCCAAAATTAATTTCAAAATCAAGGCTATGATCTTCAGTAGAACGTAAGATATTTCTTTGAATCATTTCAAAGAACCAATAATAATTATCCATTGATCCATTCAATTTGATCCTTTTATCATTTTCTTCTACACCTTCCCTTACAAACACACCTCCCCTCCCCCCCACCATGAAATTGCGTACCCCTACTAATTGCTGGTGTTAGTTTATGAGTAGGCCTACCATCTAATTATCGATATTAAAAATAAGTTTTCAAATAGAAATTGATCAAATAAAATTGTATCATCTATTTTTTAATTTTTCACAATCGAATATTCAATTGTCTCTTCAACATTTTTCCATTCTGGAACTCTGTTTTATAGCATTCAATCAAAAACTGAAAAAGGGAAAAATGAGGAGCTCTACTCTGTTAGATAACTTACCGTATTCTATTGTTCCATAAAACTTTTCTACCTCTTCTTTGAAATCTTCCTCTACCAATTGCGATACTGCTGCTTTCTTGAAAACTGCTTTGACATTGAATAAAATTAAATTTGCTCCATTCTTTTTGTAAGATAATACTGATAATATTACTAAGGACTTCCACTACCTCTATTATACTTTTCGTGCTACCCTCAATTCTCTTTATTCCATGCTGGAGCCTGGAATGAACTTATATAATTGGTTATGGATAAACCATCATAAATGTAACTTAACTTATTGGATTTAAAAAAAAAAATGAATCAAAATATTTGTTTTCTTTACGTTTCAAGGGCTCAAAAACAGTTTCAAGGGCTCAAACAATGAGGATAGGAATAGGATAGTCAACAGGACACTGATACAGCACAAATCAAATGAACACAAGAAAAATAAATCTTCGTTTGTTTAATTTGAATTTTATTGTCAATAAAATCAATATACAACAATTTGATTTCTCACACGCAAAAAAAACATTCATCGCTACTAATTTTTCATTACAGTATCTAAGATGAAACATTCATAAAAGTACATTTTTCCAATGAAATTTTCAAAGCATTGCATTAAGATTACTTTTGAGAAACAATAAGCTGAACAAATGTATTTCGAACTAATTACAAATTTATCAACTTAAGGGCCAATTGTACTCTAGAAGGTCAAGGTAGAAAATCGCATATTTCTTTCAACTTTCCCGACTCATATCTCAAGTATAAAACCACATATCACTCTGAAATTTCCCGTACACATTCTTTGAACATTTAAAAACTGGTTTGCCTTTGGTAATTTTCATTTATTCTATTATTTTTTCCTTAAATTTGATTTGAACAAAATTGTGCTAATTTGGTAATTGAGCTTCAATCAGCTCAGATCAAAAACGAAACCATTTTAAAATAATAACATGAATCTAAATTCATCAATTTTTTTTATAAAATGCGTATAGTTTCTTGTAAAACTGCAAGGAAAGAATTTGTGACGTCATGCTAAAACTCCAAGTCCAACGGCTATCCTTTGAATTTATTAGTTGACCCGGTTTCTCGGTAGGTGCGCTGATGCTTCACTGCTACCACCTCTTTCACACATCCGAAACTTCCCCGCTCTTCGGTTTTGGGCTGACAACATCATCTCCCACAAACCATTTCCATGTTCTGTCTCTTGTTACTATAAGTTATTGAAGAATGGAAAGCTCGTCGAAAGATCGTCTAAAACCATCGCGGTCCCGGTATAAAGTAAAAGGAGGCAAGCCGCGAACCGAACTGAGACTTAGTACAAAACCTTTAAAACGAAGAGGAACAGCATTGAAAAAATATTTTTCCAATGAATTGAACAATTCCACTCTTTACATTGCTACAGTTCGTTGAAGAACATTGAAATGTCACCATTCTCATAATAATCGTAGTGATTCAATTCAAACTTTACTGCCAAAAAGAAAACAATATACTATCTCTCTCACTCTTCATACATTCTCCTTCACACACTCACTCACTCGCACTCTCCTCTCTCTCTTACTTATCTCTTTTCATTTGATCTTCCCTCTCTCTCCTTTTTCTACTTCTACAACGATATTGTGTTGCGGTTGTTCCGACACACATAAATTCCTGGGAAAAAGTAGCGTTAGGTTCTATTGTTTCTCACGCTTCTGTGAGCATTACCAACGAATAGTTTAGGTCCGATCTCTGAGCCTTTTACCTGACTTCAGAAACTATTCTATTATTATTGAATAAAACACTAAAAGTTGTCATCCTATTATCGGCTAATTGACCGGATATTACCACTTTCCAAAAAACCAAGAACTCTCCCTCAACATCAGGGGTCATCAAACACATTTGTAACGACCAGTTGTAAAAGTTCCATCAAGTTTTCATCATAATAAATGGAAGTTATTGCAAGTCAGAATTATTAGTACAAAATCAAAATTCAAAACTGCTTTTTTAAATAGCTGAAATACTAGGCTGTTTGTATTGCTTTATAAGCATTATTTCTATCGAAGCCACTGATTCGAAGGCGAAGCCTATTTATTTGTATGTAATTCCAAGTTACTTATCAAAGTTAATTACAAGTCCTTATCAAACCGTATCCAGGAGAAGCTTAGATATTGGCTGAACTTGCATTTTGCCAACCACACTTTAAAAAATTTCATAAAAAATAAATTAAAAATGAATAATGGCTATGTCTGTCTCTTCCATCGTCTCTCAATTTCCTCTCCCTTCTTCTCTGTCTCGTCCTCCCTCTTCCTCTTTTTCAACTCCTACTCATACTCTCTCTCTATCTACTGTATATTTTCCCTCACTGTCTCTCTTCCTCTCTCTCTCTCTTTCACTACCCCTCTCTCGCTCCAAGTACTCTTACCGGTGACGTGATCAATCAAAAATACAATTTCCGTATCGAAAGGTCTTCTAATCTTATGCTGAAATGCAAAAATATTCAGCTCACCTATCCCTACGCTGAAGGAATGGCAAAAATTGAAGCTATGACCGTTCATTTCTCATGAACACAATAACATTTTCAAAAAGTAAGACCTTATATATGACATCTCTTCAATGAGTAATTTAATTTGAGTAATTTCAAATGTAATTTGAAACCACGAAGGAGTTCAGTTTACAAAAGATCATGTTCGCCTATTCTATATAAACATCCTATTACGGTAATAGCCCAGTAAAATGGTACATTTCACCTTGCATGAAATGGGGTAGTGGGTTTCTTTTTTAATAATGTAACAGATATTAAATCCAGATATTAAATCCTGGAAAAAGACAAAAAATAGTATAGTGTATATAGTGTGTATAGTAATAATAATGTCTGTTGATTCTTCCCACATTGTAATGTATCTTGACAATAAATGAATAATAAAAAATAAAAATCTCTCTGGTCGTGGGTACATCACCATCAGAGAAGTTTATTCAAAATTTCAACATTACAATCAAATTCAAAAATTTAAAGTCTTCTAAATAATTATTTTTTATGAAGTCTTACATCTAAATTTAAAATGTTGTATAATTGAATTTTGTGTATATAAAATATGTGTCGGGATGCCACTATATCTATTTTATCCAAGTTTCAAGTTTCATAATGTATAGTGTGAAAATAGAGTGTGATAAAAATAGTGTGAATAAAATAATTGTTTTGGAAAAAGCAAATTCATTGAATATTAATCTCGTCCCCTTTTTCTCAGATGTGGATTTTCCTAATTTTTGCCAATTTCAATGTTTGGAATTTTATTCAATTCAGATTTTTTAAAATAATTCATCCGCAAATAGCAAGTCGTCAATTTATATTACTGCTTTCCCCCTTCAAGTAGAGATTTTATCATAGAATCTATTCTTGAAGGAAGCTCATTCATGAACTTATTCTAAATTTCTTATTCAGACAAGAGTGGTCAATTCCAAATTCAGTACTCAGTATATTCAGTCAATATACATACCAATTTCCCATACCTCATATGGTGGTGATTATCAATCTAAACAAACGGAAACCCCTAAAGCTCTATCCTGAATAAAATCCAGCTTTTGCCCGCATATTACTAAATAGGTAAGGATTGTTGCTTGTTTTATTAGATCATATTGCTATCAATTCCATAAAGTGTTCGCCGTTGTATATGACAAATTTTTCGTAAATGACAAATCTGATAGTAATATTATATTATTGAACTAGGCTACACAAAAAAATATAGAATATAGTATAGTAGTAAGTGAATAGTAATAATATCACTATAAAAATTGCGTTTGGTTTTATTGTAAACACTCCTAAGATGAAAAGTTAATTTTTTGTCTCACTATTATATCATACTACACTATAATTATGGTGGAGCGAATTTTATCTATTATCTTAGCAGCATTTAGTAAGAGAAAATCCATTTATTTGGGTGGCAGCTAAGGAGAAAATTTTATTTTTCATAACGATGAATAGAATACTTTGAAAATACATTATTAGGTACTTGAATTATCCCATTGAATGATAATACTGTAATATTTATTTTTAACAATTTTGCAGTGTGCATGCTTATACATTTTGATCGAACCGCTGTAGAGACACAAATGTAGGCTGTCTTCTCACAGGCAGAAGAGTCAAGCTAGTAGCCTTAGCACATTGTAAAATCTAAAATGTGAATTTACTTTGAATGGGTGACAGTTGGAAAGGGAGGGGTCCTTTACGTGACTGAGGTCGGTTGGTCAGTGGTGGGGACAAACCTAACACTTCCCCGCCGGCTTCCACTGAAGCGGCGACAGCGCTACCAGCCGGCAGAATTTCGAACTACGTCAACTAACAGTCTCGAATTCCAAAAAACTGCTAGGGTACAATTGGGCCTTAACTAGAATATAATTCAGAAAATAAACCAGCACCATAACAAGAAAGAATGGGTGAAATTGCGTATTTTTTATTATATTGAGAAATAAACTAAAATAAAACCAACAATAACTCGACTATATTCAATAATATTATTTTTACATCTGGAATGTGCAATTATGTTTAAATTTTTTACACTATCAACTTTTACAAATAGAATGATTTGAAACATATTAAATTAATGCTAACTATTCCAACATTCAAAGTTTATTCATTGTACTGTATCATACTAAACGTATTGAAGAATTTTGAAAATTTTAAGAGACGGAACTTGAGATTATTTTGGCTGGCACCCGGCTTTATAAAATTCGTTCATTAGTAGAGCCACAGATAAGGTATAATCTTATACCATATCTGTGGTAGAGCCTACCATAGAGAAAGTATTATGCAAGTAGAGATATTGTGCAATGCTTTCTCTACGGTATTCCCTATGCCAATGGATGCCTGATACCACTGTACAGTGGTAGGTAGTTCAGTAGTACCATAGAGAAAGTGTTATGCAAGTACAGATCTTGTGTAATGCTTTCTCTATGGTATTACCTAGAGAAATGTCTATGAGGTAGGTATCTCATGTAGACGATTTTATAATTATTCAACTCTATGCCAAATTATAAGAAGACAATGAATTCCACAGTACATGAAATACTGTTTCAAAGAGTATCAGTCAAGTCCTGAATTCTAATTTTTCCCTAAGCTCTCACCTCATAAAACATTTAGAAATGTAAGATTCACATGTGAATAGAAATGAACAAGATTCGACTTGAACAGTAAACAATTTTAAAAATCATAAACAATCCAAAAAAATTTATTTAATCATTTTAATTTAAATAGAATGTACACTGTGGATTCATAAACAACAGTTATAATCTACGGTTAACAAATAGATTGGATAAAATACTGTACATTCAAATGTATGCATATATATTCTCTAATTTCAACAACAGTTATTGAACACAGAGTTTAGCCGGAAAAGATTTAATGCACTAGTGCTCTTGCTCTCCAGCTCTGAAGTTGACATGAACCTCGGTCTTGATATCGTAGACCAAGTCAAGAATCTTCTTGATTACCTGCGAAATTCAGAAAACGAATTGTGAATACATAAAGAAATACATAGAAAGTAGTGACGAAGCGTGGTATGCTTATTTGGTCATCGCCGGGTATATTTCCTAGGGAATATAACCGGCGATGACCAAATAAGCATACCACGCTTCGCCACGGATAGAAAGTGAGAACGAGAAGGAAAGAAGATGAAGAGAAGAAGATGGAAAAGGAGAAGAAGAAGGAGAACGGAAACAAAAAGGAGAAGAAGATGGAAAAGAAGGAGAAGGAGATGAAGAAGGAGATGTAGAAAGTGAGGAAAAGATTGAAAAGAAGGAGAAGAAGATGGAAGAGAAGGAGAAGTAGAAGAATGAGAAAATGATTGAAAAGAAGGAGGAGAAGGGGAAGGAGGAGGAGAAGGGAAGGAGGAGGAGAAGGGAGGAGAAGGGGAAGAAGGTAGAGAATGAGAAAAAGAACAAGAAAGAGAAGAAGAAGAAGATGGAAAAGGAGAAGAAGGAGAACGGGAACAAAAAGGAGAAGAAGACGAAAAGAAGGAGAAGGAGATGAAGAAGGAGAAGTAGAAGAATGAGAGAAAGATTGAAAAGAAGGAGGAGAAGCGGAAGGAGGAGGAGAAGGCGAATACGGTGGAGAAGAAGAAAAAAGAAGAAGATGGAAAACGAGAAGAAGAAGGAGAACAGGAACAAGATGAAAAAAAGGAGAGGAGATGAAGAAGGAGAAGTAGAAAATGAGGAAACGATTGAAAAGAAGGAGAAGAAGATGGAAGAGTAGAAGAATGAGAAAATGATTGAAAAGAAGGAGGATAAGGGGAAAGAGGAGGAGAAGGGGAAGAAGGAGAATGCGAATAAGGTGGAGAATGAGAAAAAGAAGGGGAAGAAGAAAAGAACAAGAAGGAGGAGGAGAAGAAGAAGAAAGAGAAGAAGATGGAAAAGATGAAGGAGAAGAAGATGGAAAATATGAAGAAGAAAAATGAGAAAAAGACTGAAAAGAAGGAGGAGAAGGGGAAGAAGGAGAAAGCAAATTAGGTGGAGAAAGAGAAAAAGAACAAGAAGAACGAGAAGAAGATGGAAAAGATGAAGGAGAAAAATGAGAAAAAGATTGAAAAGAAGGAGGAGAAAAAGAACAAGAAGATTAAAAAGATTATAAAGCAGCACTCACTGATGCAATGACTAATCGGTGTGTGTTGCTTCATAAACTACTATGTTAAGTACTGTGACTAATCTCGTCTTGTCTTGACTAACCGGTGTACGCCTAGCCTTATGCTACAGTACCACAATGCTATCAAAAAGTATTACTTTCAATAATATTCGAATTCAAAGTTATTTTTCCAATCAACAGTACATATAGCCAGTGAATTATATATTATCAAAATACTTATTTTTAAATTATCAAAAGGTTATAAGCCCCATTGGATTCACTTCATTTTACTCTCCAATGCTACAATTCTAACTTCTAATGGAACCCCAAAACGGAAGATTACGAAAAAACCAAGGGGTATTAAAAATTAAGTTGTAGACAATGTTTTCGTTTTTGCTTGTAGAATACTATGGCATTACTGGGATCACGCTTTCCAGGGTAACTCTGCATATTTGATAAGCAATGTTATAAACAACAAAATAACTATGAAATATGAGCTGGGAACAAGAAAATAACTGTAATAGCTAATATGCTAACATTTCCTCGCTAACATTTGTTTTGCGATTATTATGTGAAAATCTGAATAAAAGTTATTTTATTTATTTTTATATCACTGGGACAAAAACAAAATTACAATAAAAAACTGAATGAATCACCTGTTCCTTGTGTTCAACGATTGCTTTGTTCATGGCATCAATTTTGATCTTGGTGTCAGCTTCTATACGCGCAGCCACATCCTCTCTCGAACCCATGTGCTAGAAAAAATCAGAAAGTAAAAGAAAATTGGCAAATAACCTTGTTGAAATGCATCACAATCTACATATCACCACGATCTTTGTATGTAAGGATCAGGATCCTTAAGAAAAGGATAGGATAATGATCCTTAGGAATAGGATAGGATAAGGATCCTAGAATAAGGACAATAAAATGGATTAGTGATTTCATTAGAGACATACTATTCCTTTGCCATCGTACTCTACGGTCATCAGCAACGTCAAGAAAGGATATCTCTCTATCTATCTAATGCCAAGCGTCAAATTAAATGAATGAAAATCACTGTACATATGATGTGAAGTAAAGAGAGACAAAAATAAAATCTAATATTCCAAATAGAAAATTATGTTAGTTTAGAGAAAAATTATATCATTCGAGGGTTAAGTGTAAGAGAGGGCCGACTGCGCCCTAACTTCGCCCTCCCAGGTTAAAATAAAGGCAGTCATTCTATTCTATTCTATTCACTATAATTATGGTGAATCATCATGATGAACATCATCATTATAATCAGCATCTACATCTCTTCTTCGTCTCTTCTACATAATCCTCATAAAATTATTATGTTATTATGATAATTAATTGAACTAAATCCCTAATAAGATATAATAATATCTATCCCTAATAAGATAGTTACAATATCTCATTTCCTTTCATCTTATTATGTTATTAGTCTCTAATTATTAATAATATTAGTCTCTTCTACATAATCTTCATCATTATTATTATTATTGGCGATAGAACTCCCTAGAGGAAGACGCTAAGTATTTAATGATTCGTGGTGAATGGTATTCATTTTTTCTTCTTTGCCCAGTATTCCTTCATCCTTTGCGAAAACCGCTGCTTCCTTTCTTCACTCCATAATGGTCTGTACGGTTTAGGGCGTAGCTTCATCATTATTATTATCATTATTATCGTCTATTTATCATTCCATCTCTTGATATTTTTTCTCATAATTAGTTATTACTGTTTTGAAACAAGTACCTTGTATTTAAATTGTATTTTTTATGTTATATAAGGTTTCAACCTGTTGTTTCGTCTTATATAGGCCTAATTACTAGAGATCAAGTATCAAGTAAGTGAGTATTGTAAAAATATATAAATTCGAGTGTTATGTGCCATTGTATTGTTTGATATTAGTTTTGTGTGAGGAAAATAATTGAAGTCGACTAACTTTTGCCTCAAATTCTTTGAACAGCTTCTCTCGTTCAGCTCTGTACTTTTCGATCTCCTCCTGTGCTTCCTCCTTGGCCTCTTTGAGACGGCGAGCCTTCTCTATGAATCAATAAAAACGGGAAAATTATTAGAAAAATACTAAAAAAATAGCTTGTTAAAGCACACTACTTAAAGTAAGAGTTATGGCTGGATTTCACGATTCCAGTGGACGTTCAGGTTACTGGAGGCAGGTGGACACTGACTGATGTGCACTAGACTACTTGTTTGTATAGAGTAGACGATCCACCTGCCTCCAGTAACCTGAACGTCTACTGGAATCGTGAAATCCAACCATTAGGCTAGGCGTACACCAGTTAGTCAAGACAAGACAAGACAAGACGAGATTAGTCACGTTTAGTCACAATAATTCACATAACTTAGTTGCTCATGAAGCAGCACACACCTATGCAATGACTAATCAGTGTGTGTTGCTTCATAAGCAACTATGTGAAGTACTGTGACTAAACGTGACTAATTTCGTCTTGTCTTGACTAACCGGTGTACGCCTAGCCTTAACCTGGACAGCAATGAATCACCTACTAAATTGATGATAACCATGGCATTTTGAAGCTCTAAAAATTGCAAGAATATTGTTGAAAATTAAGTAAATTTTTTACGCAACTTGGAAGTCTAGACTCGTGTTTACATTAGATGCAAGTTTGTGCAAGTGAACACATTAGACACAAATTTTCAATTGTTTTAGAGTTATAACAGTATATGTCTAGTGACATACAGCTTTCGTAACTTGTAACAGCTAGCATTCAATGTAACCACGACCATGGATTCGAGTTTGAGAGGTTCATTTAATTAGGTTAGGTCCTTTCTTCCATGGAAACTTCCAATGCCAAAGGTCATGTGCCTTCATTGTGACACACCCATTTATAGAGATTACGATTTTTAACAATCTTATCACAACTATATTTCCGGGCATTTCTACAGAGATAACGATTGTCTAATAGCGCAAGGAGTGTCAATAAACATCAATACTGTAGCCTAGTTATTAGGTCTGTGATACAAAAATGTCAAACAGAAACACCTGTTTGGCTTTGAAGCTTGAAATGGTTTTTGATATTGTTAGTTTTTTAGGGATTTATAAATGTTATACATCTGCAGTTTTAAAATTTTTACTGTAGTTCTGATGCTTTATATTCCAGGCCACGCCTAGAAGTACAAATAACCAAACTTATCTGAGGAAATGGGTCAATACTGAAAATTAATAAATTCGTGTGTTTTACTGGATAGATTATTGGTTTATATGTGAAGATAAGTTAATTAAAAACGTGACTAATTAGTCAAAAAGAAATTTTAATTGAAACACTCCCACTGTGAGTATAAAATTGGTAAACTGATGAAAAGTTTTACTTACTCTTCTTGGCCTCAGCTACCTTTTCAGCTGCCCTTTTCTCAGCTGCTAATAACTGCTGGATACCTTGAGTTTGACTAGCCATGATGTAGATTCAAAAATTAATACACTTCTTTCTAATAAACAGTGAACAAGTTGAATGGCAGAGCAAGTAGAACAGGGCTCAGCAATTCAGTCAAAATCGATCATATGACTTGGAAAGCAATGGCGATGGCAGATTGTCATATGATCCGTTGCCAACCTAACGCAATCAAATTTCATTCCAACGTAAATGTATTTTTATAACAATACATTGATAATATCGCTTTATTTTACATTATAATGGAAGGAAAATATTTTTACAGCGAGATTACTTATTTCCTGTGACTAATTGTTATGATAATTATTCCAATGAGACGTTTCCAATTATTGATTATTGACCTTTGATCAGGCCGGCAGGGTCTATTATTTTCCTCACCCCCCAGCACCTTTCACCTCACCTCACACCTCCAGCGCATGTGCATGATTACCCATAAAATATAGAATATATTATTGACAGTCATGTTATGTCGCGGATTGACCATCAACAGTTAGAGACTTCCGATCCTTGATGTCCTGATTTTGCAAATAAATTTTGTGTACCCTTACTACAATAATGTCAATGTAGGGAATACATTTCAATCCATTGGGAAGGTTGTCAATAGAGAACACTTGTTGCAATGTCCAATCCCCCAGGAGAGCTAGTAGAATTAGATACCGGCATCAACAATCGGAGAATAGCAAAAATCACGAATTCAAAGATGGTGGTGATAAGGTAATTACAATATTTTTTCTAATTATTTAATCCAATTTAGAAAGATATAAATTATAATCTGATCAATGCCTCATCCAGATTTGTCCCTTTTCTATCCAAATCAAATAATCCTGCATGATTTTTGCAATTAACATGCATGTTTTCCTCATTGTATTGATTTTTCAAGGACATTCCTAGTAATTAATCTGGAACCCTTCCATCTTTCACTAATTTTTGATTTCAGCTTAAAATTGGGAATTTCTTTTTATTATTCTATTTTATATAAGCCCTTAGCTTATAATTTTAAAATTGAGATTTCCCGCTGTTTCCCAAGCTGCGCAGTAGAGTGAAATAAAAAAACTTAGTCACTCATCTGCCAGAAAACCTTGACGATAGGTTGGGTAATTTGCATATTGATTTTTCTAAAATTTGTAAAAATCTTTCAATTTTAAGATTGGATTTTCAATTTCTAAGCTCCTAATTTTATCAATATTATGCAATATATTATGCATGAGTGAATGTAAAATAAAACTAGAAATATTTCAGCTGGATTACCCCAATATCAAACTTTTTCTGAGGGTGATACCAGCTTGAGATTTAGGCTTGTGCATGTATGTAATGGGGATGGTGATGACGGGACATGACTATATATTTAACGACGAGTCATTTTAGAGTATATAGTTATCCACAATGCTACAAACAAGTCAATTACTGTAAAATTAGAATGCCATACTGATGTCAAATGGTGTCGACATTATTTTTTTGATAATTCAAGAAAAATACAATATCGCGAATCCACATTTGTTAGAGAAAAAACTAGGCCTATTCCAGACACAAACCTCTGTTTTAGAACATATAAAAACAGAAATTTAAAATTAACACGCGTGCTCGGCAGGGGGGTTGCACCCCCCTCCACCACACCCAGTTCCACCTCCTATATTAGATAATATTATGTTGTAGAAATTTCAGATGGTTGAGAAATTTTATTAGAAAAATATTGAAAAAATATCATTGACACTGGAGAGATTGGCATTTTTTTGCTATTTACTCCCCTGGTTTAACAATGATAAGTAATTAATTAATCTTGACTCCAGTGGATATCCTCCAAATAATGATTTTTCTCTCAATTTTGATAGTGGAGTGAAAGAAACTTTAAAAAAATGAAAGATACACTGTCAAAAAGACAGTTGTTCCAAACCGGCCACCCATCCAAATATTGACAATCTCAAACGTCGCTTATCCACAATATTTCATTGCTTTGAAAAATACCTCAATTTTATGAACCAATGAAAAAAGTTAAGAATGGATTATGATCAGAATTTAGTCTACTTTCATCCTCTTCTCTTCTCTTGTAATCAATCTTTCAATC
The DNA here is from genome assembly GCA_017141395.1 of Laodelphax striatellus. Lineage (NCBI taxonomy): Eukaryota > Metazoa > Arthropoda > Insecta > Hemiptera > Delphacidae > Laodelphax > Laodelphax striatellus. Next base: position 5,605,003 of record CM029537.1, read on the forward strand.
CTCCTCCTCTTCCTCCTCCTCCACCTCCTGTTCCTGCTCCTCCTCCTCCTCCTCCTTTTGCTCCACCACCTCCTCCTCTTACTACTACTCCACCTGCTCCTCCTGTTTCTACACCTCCATTCCCTCCAAATAGAAATTAATATATTACTACATTCCTTGCCCTTCTCCTCTCTCGACTTTTCATCTTCTTAATCACTTTCTCTTAGTCTTCTACTAACTCCTTTTCCTAATTGAATAAATAGTAATGAATGTAGTGCGGTAATTGAAAATTATTGTTCACAATAATTATATCGGCTAATAGACATCATTATTATCATACTGTATTAAATATTCAGCATATATCAATAAACACCATCATTAAAAATAATTATACTGCTTTACAATTATTCAATTATCCGTCAATAATGAAATAATATCCTAGATACAGGTATAGCATACAATAACAGATACAGTAACAGCTATTAACACTATTCTTCTTCTTCTTCTTCTTCTCCTTCTTCTTCTTCTTCTTCTTCTTCTTCTTCTTCTTCTTCTTCTTCTTCTTCTTCTTCTCCTCCTCCTTCTTCTTCTTCTTCTTCTCCTCCTCCTCCTTTCTTCTTCTTCTTCTTCTTCTTCTTCTTCTTCTTCTTCTTCTTCTTCTTCTTCTTCTTCTTCTTCTTCTTCTTCTTCTTCTTCTTCTTCCCTTTTCTTCTTGTTCAATATTTGGCAAGACTTTAAATCGGGGCCCCGCAGTAACCTTAAAGCATATTTACACAATTAAAGTTTTCATATACAACAATTCTCATAATACAAAAATTGTATTAACTACTATTATGTCATGATGATTTCAAAAGAAATGTTTCAAAGAATTCTTCAGTTTTGAAATATTGAGAGTGGATTGTACTCATTATCTTTTATCTAATCAACTCAAATCATACTGTAGTATAGAATAATTTTTTAAAACTGCATGGTAAGCCACCGCTATTTCATTATTATTGAAGCTGACCAAGGACCCCCAGACCCCCCCCCCCTCTCTATAAGTGGGGCCCCGCCAAAGTCAATTGTCCAGGGCCCCGCAAAGCCTGGGTCCGCCACTGGTAGAATATAAAGTGAAACAACTTAAAATTCGAATAACATTGGGGCTTCATAAGCTAAGAATACAACTTCCGTATCAAGCGAGCAGCTCTGTGCGGAACGATTTGATCCTCCCATCCACGCAATGTTATTCCACTCCCATTTAAACACATGTTAAATCCCAGATATTTCCAAGCGGCTTTGTCGTGAATGATACGCTCAAACGAAGAGTGTATCAAGTGAGCAGCTCTTCGCGGAACTCTCCTATCTTTCCAATGCTTTTTCGCTCGGTCTTCCAAAAGCTTTCTAGTGCTAGATGATACGCAACGCGGAGCACTGCAATGATTTTTCAAAAAATCATTTAAAATAGTGAAACACGTATAAATGAGTGGAATTATACATCAATTCGTTCAGAAAAACTTGAATTTTCATTTAATTATCTTATTATTGGAATATAGTTATTAGGTTTTAGTCACAGGCATCTTTTAAAAGTAAATTTAATCAATTTTGAAAGATTCCATCATTTTTAAACAAATTAACAATCTATTTTCAATATATTATTTTCGATTTTCAGCTCATTATTCATATCATAAATTCTCGTACTTTTGTTTTATGCTATTATTGAATAGAAATTTATTTCCTTTAAACTGAAAAGATCTAGTAATAACTAAACTCTAAACTTTAAACAAAGATTACCAACATTTTTGTGTCTATACGCTCTAAAATACGCTAATTAATAGTCTATTTTTCATTTGATGGTTAGAAGCATTTTATTTTAAATTTTGATCTTCAATATAATCAATTCTTTACATTTGGTAGCAGTGTTTTCTCCATAGCAGTATATCTTCTATATTATTAGACTACAATAATGTATCACAAAACTAAAATGTGATTCATTCCATTAATTCACCTGGATTGTAAATGAATTATTGTCATTACAACTTAATACAGCTTTCTACAATGTTCGAATTCAGAATGTATAATCCACTTATAATATTAATATGACTGCATCAAAGAATGTAGGCTATAATTCTTAAACACTTTGATTATTGTGAAAAGCTGTAATAAGGTACCTATTCATTGCCAGTTCAAGTGCCTTAACAAAACGAAAATTCGCGAAAGGTTTCTCCAAACCAGAAACCGGAAGAATTTGAAGGTCGTATTCAGTAATTAAAAGCCAAACCTTATCGTAATCCAAATCAATTAAAACTAGAGAAGAACAATAATCTGTTGTTTACAGTCTACCTACATTGTATCCGGTTCTATAAATTTGGCATCTCAATGCTAGTAAAGTATTATGTCATTTAAAATGCTTTGTACTAAAAAGGATCTTACAAATATAATTTCATTTGTAATCTTTGCTGGAAGTGTCAATTATGTAGAAATAAATGTCTACAGTAGGTACTTCAGTTTTGTGTATGAAAGACGTGTTAACTTATCTTGTTATTTACTTCATAAAAAATTTGTTATAAAATATAAGTATTTGCATTATTTGCTTTTACATTATATGTAGTAATAAAGGGGGCGCCATCAGACCATTTGCCTAGGGCGCCAGACACCTAGAACCGGGGCCTGTTAACAGAATAAATTAGGCCACTCACGATACTGTAATACTCTAATGTCACTCATAATAACAATTATTAGGCTGTCATTTTTAAAGAAAAAATTAACATTTTCATACATTGAAGTTTATAAAATAATGAATCTTGAAAACTATTCGGATGGTTGCTAGTAGGCTGGCAACGTGTAACCTAGGCTTATGGCTGGTTTTCACGATTCTAGTTGACATTCTAGTTACTGGAGGCAGGTTGGATCGTCTACTCTATACAAACAAATAGTCCAATGCACACTGAAACAGCTGCTTTAGGTGTGCATGGACTATGGCTAGGCGTACACCGGTTAGTCAAGACAAGACAAGACAAGATTAGTCACAGTAATTCACATAGTTGCTTATGAAGCAGCACACACCGATGCAATGACTAATCGGTGTGTGTTGCTTCATAAGCAACTAAGTGAAGTACTGTGACTAAACGTGACTAATCTTGTCTTGTCTTGTCTTGACTAACCGGTGTACGCCTAGCCCACATGTTTGTATAGAGTAGACGAGCATATGATCCAATCCAACCTGCCTCCAGTAACTAGAACGTCTACTAGAATCGTGAAAACCAGCCATAGGCATGAATCTCAGAACTTGCTGATCACACCTAGTATTTATAATTATTGGAATAAAATTAGAATAAAAGATAACTTCGTGCTATACAGTACTTACACTATTTTGAGTAGCGGACGCGTTTCGAACAATGATGTTCATCCTCGGCGCTTTGGGCTACGACTGACTACCTTAAAAGGTATTGGGATGTGGTGGGAGTGGAGGGTGAAGAGGGAGAAGTTTGGGTGGGGGAGGTGTTTACAGGAATATCGGTGATGATGTTGAATAGGGTGTGTGATTTTTATAATTATTATTGCAGATGGTCACTGTTAATGAAGAACGAGATGAATTATTAAAGCCCTAAGCATGCAGCTAAACAAACTACGCTCATACAAAGCTTTCGAGCAAATAAAAAGTAACCCTATGACTCCAGAAAAGGATAACGTCGGCTTAAGAAAGGAGACAGGTTAGTATAAATAATAGTCGATTCTACAGAGACAGTATAATAACAGTGTGGTCATTGGTGTGAATGGGTCCATAAGATTGTATTGAAATATTTTTATTCCCGCCACCTCAAACTTTGAATTTGATATGAGGTTACAGGCAAACATCAACCCATTCACTCATTTTCAAACTTATTTCCAGAGAAACTACATAAAAAATAACGATTTTAACATTAAGGGCCGGTTCATGAGCTCGGGATTTAGCCAAGTCCTAGACTAAAACGGGTGGCTACCGTAGCATCGACGAACGTTAGCCTCAACACTATGTACTAAGGGCTTTCTATGCTGCTAACCCACTAAACCTGTCGAGACAAACGTTTGTCGATGCTACGGTAGCCACCCGTTTTAGTCTAGGACTTGGCTAAATCCCGAGCTCATGAACCGGCCCTAAAACTTGTTTTTCTATTCTCAGGCTAGGCGTACACCAGTTAGTCAAGACAAGACGAAATTAGTCACGTATAGTCACAGTAATTTTCATAGCTGCTTATGAAGCAGCACACACTGATGCAATGACTAATCGGTGTGTGTTGCTTCATAAGCAACTATGCTGTGAAGTACGATTACTAAACGTGACTAAATCTCGTCTTGTCTTGTCTTGACTAACCGGTGTACGCCTAGCCTAATTGTGTATCGTGTCAGGACCTTAAAATAATAAAAACTAACTGGAAAAGGCAAATTGTAGGTGAGAAGTGAATAACTCAACATAAAATAAAGTGATTTGAGTTTCATTTCAATGCAAATCTTATGGGAATAATTGGCAAAAGTATGGTGGATTTACCCGAGGTAACCAATCAAAATTGTGACATCAAAAAAGTCCACACTGTTATTATTCAGTCTCTGTAGTCAATTATTGTTTTTTATATTTTTTTGGTACTATATAGGCTTATATCTAGAATTATTTCGTCATGTTTCCGGGTTTACTCTCAGGCCTTTGTTGTCTATTTATGTTTGTTCCATTAGTCTAGTGCCCGGTTTTTTAGTCGTTCAATAAATAGTTTATCGATTCAATAGCGCTATTGATTCGATAAACATGAGAATTGCGTTTTTTGAACACTCGATAACGCTATTGGATCTATAAATCTCTCGATAAACTATAGAGCCAAAATCCAGCACATAAATATTCATTGAACCAATAAGTGCACAGCTGGGGATTATTTTGATCAATTTTTTATCTAGGTTAGTTTGTGTTTCGTATATATCGTTAAGTATCTCGGCTTCCAATGGAGATATATTTTCAAACTCTTTCTCATTATTTACAAAATTAATTTTTCTATAATTTGTTTCATTACCATTTTACTCTTAACTCTAGTAGTTTCGGAGTTATTTGTGGAAGAATGAAGAAAAATACAGATTTATTGCTTAAAAATGTTTTACTTCTGCAAATAAACGTTTACATGATTGTTTTACTGAAAAATGTTTTATATAAAATTTGTAGAGCATTCAAATATCTTTAATTTAATTAATCACAATTTATATTTTACTTCACGTGAACGTGAGAAAACGTCCATCAAAGTTCTCTACAATTTGAGACCAAGTAGGCATTTTTATCTTGTCTACTTCAAGGATGATAAACTGAGGACGCTCCTAAATTTTATGAGAGAGTAAAAAAATTGAAAAGGTGACCAATGAAAGAAAAAATTCTCCTCTTTTAATTCATATTAATACTTTGACTCTCAAATGGCTGTTGGAAAAGGAACACGCAATCTAAAAGTAGACTGTAGAGAAAATAGTTACTGACAAAGAATAAAACAGATGAAGGGATACAAGTACCCTAACCTACAAAATGTGGCATTTGTTTACAAAATAGAGCCTTTTGCGATGTTGCCAGATTCATTGAACCGATAAATCGTTCAATAGCTATTGGTTACATAAAAATGTTTAACGAACGCAATAAGTTTTATCGAATGGATAAATTTATTGACTCTATAGCTATTGAATGATTTATCGAACGACTAAAAAACCGGGCATAGGCGTACACTAGTTAGTCAAGACGAGACAAGACGAAATTAGTCACAGACCTGAATATATATTACCTCCTAAATATATAATACCTTATATACCTCCTAATATATATAATACCTTAGTAACCTGAATATAAGTTTCAACATTTCTTAAAAATTGAGGAAGAATATTACACCATTCTAGTAGTATATCAATGGATCTCCATAGTTGAATGCTCCCTGATCGTTTTACCTTGCTTGATATCTTAGTAGTTTTTCAAATTTTGTAGTCAATATTTTTCGCATGAATTTTAGATTTCATGTTTTAAAGGAAATGAATTTATTTATTTATTCTCTTAAAGAGTAATTCGTATACAATGCACTTATCACAAGGAGTTTTTGATATCAAATGAAATTCATTATTCACCTGAATATAAGTTCTAACATTTCTTAAAATTGAGGAAAATTTTATTATACTATTCTAGTACATGGATCTCCAAGGTTGAGTGGGTTGATTTTCATTATCTTATTCATAAAATTATATTCTAATAGAAATTAAACTAAGAAATTAAATTATAAGTTTCAACATTTCTTAAAATTGAGGGAGGATTTATTATACCATTCTAGTACATGGATCTCCAAGGTTGAGTGGGTTAATTTCCATTATCTTATTCATAATTATTATATTCTAATAGAAATCAAACTATTTTCATAGACTATAATAATAACATGAAGAAATAAAATGAAATTATTTCTATTCTTATCTAGTTATCATAGATTTAATTGTTACCATAAACGGCTCACATTTTCTCAACTCATAAGGCTAGGCGTACACCGGTTAGTCAAGACAAGACAAGATGAGATTAGTCACAGTAATTCACATAGCTGCTTATGAAGCAGCACACACCGATTAGTCATTGCATCGGTGTGTACTGCTTCATAAGCTACTATGTGAATTACTGTGACTAATCTCGTCTTGTCTTGTCTTGACTAACCGGTGTACGCCTAGCCTTATGAGTTGAGAAAATGTGAGCCGTTTATGGTAACAATTAAATCTATGATAACTAGATAAGAATAGAAATAATTTCATTTTATTTCTTCAGGTTATTATTATAGTCTATAAAAATAGTTTAATTTCTATTAGAATATAATATTATGAATAAGATAATGAAAATTAACTCACTCAACCTTGTATAATATCCATGTACTAGAATGGTATAATAAATTGTCCCTCAATTTTAAGAAATGTTAAAACTTATATATTTAGGTAAAATGAATTTGATTTGAAATCGAAAACCTCTTGTGATAAGTGAATTGCATACGAATTACTCTTTATGAGAATAAATAAATAAATTCATTTCCTGAAATGAAATCTAAAATTCATGCGAAAAATATTGACTACAAAATTTGAAAAAATCTACTAAGATATCAAGCAAGGTAAAAAGATCAGGGATCATTCAACTATGGAGATCCATGTACTACTAGAATGGTGTAATATTCTTCTTTAATTTTTAAGGAATGTTAAAACTTATATTTAATTAATATTATCTTAACTCTTATTAATTAATATTTCTTAATTGTTAAGGAATTTAAAAAATTTATATTCAGGTGGAATAAATTTGATTTTGACATCAAAAACTCCTTGTAATAATGGCTGGGTTCCACGATTCCAGTAGACGTTCAGGTTACTGGAGGCAGGTGGATCATATGATCGTCTACTCTATACAAACAAGTAGTCCAATGCACACCAGTCAGTGTGATCATATATGATCCACCTGCCTCCAGTAACCTGAACGTCTACTGGAATCGTGAAGTGCAAATTGCACACGAATTCATGCAATTTTGTTTTCAGATTCTCCTTCAGCCAAAAACCTGCCAGACCCAAGTCAATGGAGAGGGCGATTAATCTCTTATCCAATCGAGCCTCCCAAGCTCTCTCCTGTAATAGTTGAGAAAAGCTTTGCCGATAAATACAATTATTTTGAAGCAGCGCACATCGACATCTATGAGCTACCAAAGAAGCTCAAGAAGACAGGTATAGTGGTTGCCAGTGCTGAATTTTGTGGTGTCACAAATGATTTTTATTAGTAAGGTAATCAGATGTTGAAAAACAAACCTTATTGATTATGAATCTTGTTATTTTGGAAGTTGGTTTATTTTTGAGTGTTGAAATAGTAAGGTCATGTAAAGAGAAAATAAATAATATTGAGAATCATGAAATAATTGATTTGATTTGAATATTGAAGTGAACTGCTTTAAATTGTAAAATTAAAGGTTCCGGTATGGAGGGGAGAACCTAGGCTCCCCTAGGCTAGCCAAACAGGCTGGTCCACCCCTGGGAAAAAATTAAAAACTTTATCTCCTCAAACCTCGTTTTTAGAGTCTCCTCCATTTTTAGAGTGATTTTAAAGCTTTTAGTGAAGTTTTGATTTATTTTAGGATCCATAACGAACTGCGAAGTTAACACTATTAATTTAGCATTGTAATTCACGACATGCAGTCATATTATGCTGAATTATAGTGCTGAATCAATAGCTTTTAAGCCTGGTTTTCATTAGTAGAGTTAGTGGTAGAGTTCCCTGGGCGAGTACTAACTATCTTGTGAACTCTCCCAATGAAAATGTTCATAGTAGAGTAGAGTCATGGTAGAGTACTTGTTTTTAAGTACCAAGTAAGTAGAGTAGAGTTAGTACGGTAGAGTTAGTATGCTAGTTACTCTACCACCAACTCTACTAATGAAAACCAGGCTTTAGTGATTTTAAACCCTCATTTTTCCATATTTTCAATAAAAAATTAAAATAATTTACTATAGGAGTAGCGAGTAGATTTAAAGATAGCGACTTTAAAAAAAGAAGAGAATTACGTTACCAAATTGAAAAACAGAAATAAAAATATAATGTGAAATATAATATAATTGTTGCAGAAGAACCTGCACTTGAGAACAACTAATAATCTTTTTGGTAAACAAGGTGAAACAGAAACTCACCAATTAAAAACATGTCACTAAATTAATGACTCATTGTGTTTCAGAGCCGTGTGCTACTGTAACTTTAACATCAACTGAAAATCAAAACAATTGTCAAACAGATAATGACAATCATCCAGCAACCGCCAATTGTGAGCCAGTGCCAATGGAAATTGATGATGATACAGAATCCACTGATCCAGGTATAATATTAATAGAGAATTCACTCATTTATTCATTTGTTAAATAGTTATTTACAATAAAGGAAAATATATTTGTCACAATTAAGATTGACCTTTAAAAGATTGTCTTCAACTTATTATACAGAGTTATCATAAAAGAATGGTGCGAAGATTGAGTTTTTATAGAAACCAGCGTTGAAGCCAAACAACCTAAATTAGACAGGAATCATGAACTTATCCGCGTCAAATGTTTGTCAGAAAATCGCACCAATTCTTTTGAAACGCACCATTCTTTTATGATAACCCGGTATAAGACCAGCTCCTCTACAATCTTAGCCGAGAGCGATAAGCGCTGCTATGGTCTGATAATATTAGGCTAGGCGTACACCAGTTAGTCAAGACAAGACAAGACGAGATTAGTCACGTTTAGTCACAGTACTTCACATAGTTGTTTATGAAGCAACACACACCAATTAATCATTGCATCGGTGTCTGCTACTTCATAAGCAACTATGTGAATTACTATGACTGAACGTGACTAATCTCGTCTTGACTAACCGGTGTACGCCTAGCCTAAAGGTTTCTGGATTGAATATGCTACAGTTGACGGAACGGATTTTGACAACAAAAACGGCCACTCCCATCTTTTGGAAGAGACGAAATAGCCGTCGGTCCCGACTGCCTAAAAACAGTCGTCATCTCTCATCATCACCCCTCTCTCATTACCCACGCACAAGCCTGGAGCTAATTTGGGCATCACCCTCAGAAAAAACTATAAAAAACTTTTAACTTAATTATAAGTTACGTACAAGCCTAGAGCTAATGTGAGTATCACCCTCAGAAAAAATAGAAAAAAAACTTGTAACTTAATAGTTATTGCTTATTTGATAAATTAACTTATCAGTATTTCGCTTGTCACTTATTTACTTATCAGCTTATCAACTTGTTGGCAATCACTTCCGTAACTAAATTTGATATTACATTAGGCTAGGCGTACACCGGTTAGTCAAGACAAGACAAGACGACATTAGACACGTTTAGTCACAGTAATTCACATAGCTGCTTATGAAGCAGCACACACCAATGCAATGAGTAATCGGTGTGTGCTGCTTCATAAGCAACTATGTGAATTACTGTGACTAAACGTGACTAATTTCGTCTTGTCTTGTCTTGACTAACCGGTGTACGCCTAGCCTTAGGCGTACATTGTTTGTACGTATGGCCACCAAATTGTTACCTATGAAATGTTTATTACTCCAGGAAATTCAATGAAAATACACATAAATGCATTCATTTCAAGTTTAGGTCGGATATTGAGTAGGTTAATATTATCAATATACATGGTCCAGACAAGTTTCAAATTGATAAAAACAAGCTTCTTCCTACAGAACCGCCAAACGAACTGCTGCAGCCGTCCAAGTATTCAAAGAACATCAGCAAAGATGACGTCATCTACCCAACATTACGACCCCATCCCCCCACTCCAACACCTCTTCTACCCCCTCCACCGCCTCTGACTCCAGCCACTGTGCTGACACAGCATTTCAATGACCAATCCAGAAATAACACTACAACTTCAATCCAGCAGGATGTAGGCATCAACAATGCATCACCAGCAGTTCACCAGATGGGTAACAATTTTGTGTACAATTATTTTGAATATCCAGTGTATGACACTAACAATAGAATGCATAATAATTTTGTGCAGCTGTTCAGTTGTATGTTTTGTACTTTTCAATGCTCAGATGCTCCAATTTTCAAAAACCACATCAGTATTCACACCAAGCAAATGGTTCCATTGATTTGCGCTCTGTGTCAAATACAATTTGCTCAGCGGGAAGATTTGGACCAGCATCTATTGCTACACAGCCAGCAAATGTTGAAATGTGGCAAGTGCGGTTATGAAAGCATGACTGCATTTGATATGTCCTCTCACATGATGGAGCAGCATCCAGAAGTATTCAGCCTCAACGAATGCTGGCAAATTGATGACGTCAACTATCAGACATCACAGTATCGGTGCAGTATGTGTGACTATCACAGCACCAATGCACTGGCATTCTCACAACACGTGAAAAGTCACACCAGACAGTTTGTTTGCAACAAGTGTGGCTACATATGTCCAAACCATACCCTATTAGATCAGCATGTTAGAGATCACCACACCAAAGGTACACTATTCTCTTGTGAACAGTGTGAATTCAAATCTACTGAAAAGGGTGTTGTTGATGAGCATGCTAAAACACGTCATTACCAACACAATATATTCACTTGCTCAGTTTGTGACTATCAGAGCGATAAACTTGAATTTATTAATGCACATGTCAAACAGCATTCAATAATGAAACTGTTCACCTGTAAGGAGTGCAATTACAGAACTGGGAATGAGGAAAGTTTTGAAAAGCATGTTAATCAGCATGCACTGACTGAGGATCTACCTGAGCCCAGAAATGTGAGCAAGGGTGGAATCTCTTGTTTGATAAAAAGAATAAGATGCCAAAGTGTAACAAATAACTGTGATAATAACAAGTCCAAGAGAACAAGGATGCATTGTGAAGATACAGTTAATGGTGATGGTAGCTTGAATGATTCACAGGAAATGTGGATGGTTGTGGATGATCCTGACAGGGAAACCAACAGTTCTTGCACTTTTAAAAAACATTCCGGCAACAGTTCAGATGATTCAGAAGGAACTTGGATGATTGTGAATGGATCTGATGGAAATGTGGATGATCTCAGCAATACTACAGAAACTTCAGATAGGATTTTGGGTGATTCAGAAGGAACTTGGATGATTGTGAATGGATCTGATGGAAATGTTGATGATCTTGGCAATACGGCAGAAACTTCAGATAGGAATTTGGGTGATTCAGAAGGAACTTGGATGATTGTGAATGGATCTGATGGAAATGTGGATGATCTTGGCAATACTGCAGAAACTTCAGATAAGATTTTGGGTGATACAGAGGATACTTGGATTGTTGAGAACAATTCTGACAATAATATACTTCTCTCAGAAAAATCTTCAAACAATGATCTCAGCACAGATGAAGCTACTGAAAATCTTGATGAATGTACAAATAACTCTGAGAAAGATGAAATGAGATCTCTTGATAATTTTGACATGAATGGGAATAATTTTCACAATTCATCTAAAAATTCTGATAATCCTGAAATTAGTTCAGACAAAAATGCAGGCACTAGTTCCAACAAACATTTGAACAATTCTAAATTCATTGATGATTCTGACAGTTCTGTGAATGGTGTCAATCAAAATGCAAATCAATCTTTGAATGATTTGCATTCTGATGCAAGTGAAGCTGAAACCAGAGCTGCCAAATCTGTTAATCATTGTAAAGAAGCTGAATCAGAAAATATTTCTGACTCATCTTTGAATAGTCCCAACCAAGCTGAAAAGAATTCTGATAAATTGGCAAATAAACCTGAGAAGCTTGTCAACTCAAACAATAATGAAACTGATTTGGGCAATTCTGTTGATAATTCTGACAAATCCACAAATTATTCTGACAAAAATATCAAAGCAGGAAATAATTCAATGGAAACTTCAAGCACTATTGTCATGAATTCAGCAGATATTGGTGATGAGAATAAAAATGACAAAGAAGATGATGATATTTGCATTGTTTATGAAAAATTGGCCAAGAAGTCCAACAACAATGTTCCAAGAGTTGCAAAAGCTGACAAAACATTGATTAACAACAATGCAACCAGAACTAGAAAAGCTGTGATTAAGCCTCAGAAACTAATTCTAGATTCTGAAATGAATAATGTTGGTAAAACATTGGCTTCTACAACCAATATGGATGATCATAGTGAAAAACATTTGATTAAGACATTGGAAAGCTTCAAAATCAACATAGAAAAGAATGTTAATGATGTTGTTACTAAAGCAAATAATACAATAAAATGTGTTGATGAAACAATGAAGAGCTTTACAGAGAATATGGAAAAGATTGTTCATGATGTAAACACTGAAGTGAATAATATGAGTGATAACGTTGAAAAACATGTTTATGAGACTGTGGAGAAAAATGTGAAGAAACTGTTCTGTAATGTCAAATCCATTGCAGATAATGTGAGTGAAAATGTTCAGAATCCTGCTGATGAAGGTGTGAAATGTTTTGAGAGAAGTGCTGATGAACAAATTCATGATCTTGAAACCAAACTGAATGAAATAAGTGAAAACCCAGTGAAACGTTTCAAGAGCAACACAGGGGAAATTGTTGTTGATATTGACATGAAACCACAAGTTAATAGTAATAGGGAAGCTTATGAGAAAACAATGAATGCTCAGGAAAACTTCAACAATGGCAACAATAATTCAGTGGAAAATGAAAACAATGTTGATGAGAACAGAAAAAATATTGTTGAAACACTAGTTAGTGATGAACCATCTATACAAAACCATATTGTTATTGAGGAGTCTGTTGAAATTGATCAGAATATTCAAAATAATGTTGAAATGGGGGATGACATCACAAATAATGAAAAAGATGAAAGTTTTGTAGAAATTTCTGACAAAAGTAAGGAACAAAATGATAGGAATGAGAAAGATATTACTATTGAAAAAGATACTGCCGTTGATGAAAATATTATCATTGACAAAGGTATTACTATTGAGAAGGATATTACCATTGCCAAAGATATTAGTATTGCCAAAGATATGACTAGTGACAAAGATATTACCTTTGACAAAGAAATGACTAGTGACAAAGATATAACCATTGACAAAGTTATTACAATTGAGAAGGATATTTCCATTGAGAAAGATATTACCATTAAGAAACATATTACTATTGAGAAGGATATTACTAATGACAAAGATATTACCATTGATAAAGATATTACCATTGACAATGATATAATGATTGATAAAGATATTACTATTGACAAAGATATAATGGATGATAAAGATATTACCATTGACAAAACCTCAGATAAAGATTGTGTTGTGACATTGAAAAGTGTTGATGTTGATGCTAAGAACATGGAAACAGAGTTGGCAATAAGTGGCACAAACAATAGGCTTACTGACAATATGAATTCCAACAGAACAATAGATAAAGATGGTTCTAATGTGGAAGATCTGAACAAAACTGTTAGTATTCCAAGCATAATGGTGAAAATAGACTTGAATAAATTCTCAATAACAGATGCAATGGACAAAGGAAAGATTGCACTGAAAATGGCATCAAAAGATGTTAAAAGACCTTTGAATCAAAATTCAGGAAGTTGGCCCCCTGCAGAAACTGAACATGTTTCAGAAAAGGATTCAGAGGAAACTGGAATTAAAAAGCAAATGAAAATTGAAAAACTTGTAGAATGCTTTGTGAAATTGAGAAAACTGCCCAAAAAGAAGGAATTTGACAAAATTTTGGGGACAAGTTCTGGTACTGCTGAATCAAATGACTCAAAATTAAACAAACTTTCAACAGCAAATTTAAAGAAACCCTTGGTAACAACCTCTGGTAGATCACAAAAACGGCAGGAAATAACTGTTCCAAAACTAGCTACAAAGTATAAAAACATATTGAAAACAGATTCAATCATACCAACAATAAAAAGTGAAACCAATAGCAGAGTTAGAACATACAAGAGGAGAGAAAATGATGCGCTAGCAAGAAATATAAGTTTGATTTCAAGTTCAGACTATTTACCAGGAAATGACAAGTTGGCAAGACACAGGGATCAGAAATGCTTTTCAAAAGATCTCAAGAATTGTTCAGCTATGAGAGATATCAAACAAACTATGATGCAGAACTTTGACAAGCATACCAGCAAGAATTTGGACACATCTGTAAGAATAGACATTGGAAAATTGTCAAATGAAACTTTTGACAAAGTTACAAAGAAATATGCTGCTGGAATGGGTGAAAAAAGGACCAAAAACATTTGCGGATTGGTGGCAAATAGAAGGCATATTTTGCCTTCCAGAACTGCTAGACAGTCTGATGAATCAGATGATGGTTTGAAAAAGTTCTCTGAGAAAACAGCAATCAATTACATATTCAGATCAGCAAAGCTGAAAGCTCAAAGATCAGCAAAGCAGAAATCTGAAGAACAATATATGTTCAACACACCATTGTGGCATGTGGGAGAAGGTGTAACGTCAAATTGTGAGGATGACATCAGAAGGGAGAGACCACAATTGCTGAGTGGCAATGCTCCAAAAGTACATCAGAAAGGTGGAAAGGAGAATGGAGGATCAAATGATGGGGGAACTATTGATGCAAACCCTGTTCAATCCGCTAAACCATGTGCGGGAATAATGTTTCAAACAGACAGTGGAGAAACAGCTATGGAATACACAGGGGAAACTGATGTTATACTCAGGAAAGAAACCACTTGGAAGTTTGCTGGATTAATTGAGAAATCTAGATCTGAGACAGATCATGAGTCTACATCCACGTGTTCTGGACAAACCCCAAAACAAAATGACCAAGCATTGCCACAGGGACCTATCAATACAAAATCATATGCAGACATTACTTTTCTAACAGATTCAGGGCAGAGCACTACCAGATATGCAGGCAGAAAACCCCCAGCTGATCATGATGAAACAAAGAATTCTTCAAATGAAACTGAACTAAACATTAATGAAGACAGAACTGCTTCCTTTTTCTGTACTCTGCCCTACAAAACTACCATACCCAGTTCTATTGAAATTGTCAGAAAAGAAACACTCAACACTTCAAAGTGGAAAATAACATTATATTGAATTGACATAAAAATATAGTCAGCGCAAAAAGAATGGCCTGGTAATAAGTGGCTTGGCTTGAAGTGAGAGATGGAACTACCAAATGGTATGGAACAGTGAAGACATTCTCTGTTCAATGTCTTCATTGCTCCATGATTACTAAATCAGAAGTCTCCAGATATATATTTTTACAGTATATATATCTTCCTTCAGATTTTTGTTTCTCTAATATTGGCAGCATTGTAGCAGCCGTCATCTTTTTGCGTGATGACTATACATTTATTACTTTTATGAAACTGCCAGCTTGTACTGATTTCAAATTTCCAGTAGGCCTAGCCTATACATTTCTGACATTTAAAGGTTACCAAAAAAATTCAAAAACATTTTTTTTATGATGAAAGTGACGTTTTAGCCGAAAATGTGTAATGACAAAACATTTAGAACATCATATTTTCAACCGAATCCCGTTTATTACAAGTTTCTATCATTCATGGTTACCGTTCTAAGAACGTTTATATAGAACGCGACATCCGCCATTTTGAATCCGCCATTACTCGACTCAGACGCGACCCCCAGAGTAACATCAAGTGGTTTGGATATCCCAAGATACCCTAGAAACAGAATATTGGGGTCTGTTGCTTTCTTCACGAATAGGCAATCAAAGGATTGTTTTCGTACATAAGGAACCCTACTAGTTACTGAAATTCTAAAGGTTCACAAAACGATGATCTAAATCTAAATGGGCTACTCTCTAAATAGAATTCACTGGAGCTTATCTTTTGGACATTCAAATTGGGTATCTATATGTTGTTCTCAATAAATTCATTGACAACAATTATTATTCTCCTAATAAATTTCAATTCAATGATTTGATACATTTGAGGGCAGTTGATTCGTTTTCATTCTTTTCTACAAACATAGATCTCCTTAGAATGAGCTTTACTTGTGGAATTTGCCTCCAATTTTTAAATATTATTGCCGCCCTGTAAAAAAATCCATTTGAAAGCAGCTAGTAAAGTTTTGTCATCAAGTGAACAATTTTTTTCATTTTTCTCTCATTCTAAAAAGTGTGAGCAATATTTGATTTTACTTTGATAACAGAAGTTGAACTAGTATGGATATTTTTATTAAATCTCGTATCATTCCTATTCAGACGACTATTCTATTACAAATCACATCCAATCAAATACATGAAAAAATGCATGTAATAAATCAATGGAATAATAAGCTACCATAATGATAAATATTGACTTAAATATGTAACACTGCCTAGAATATAGTACAGTATTATAGTTTATTTTTTATATAATTTTTAGCTCATTTTGCACATTTTTGAATTCATTGCCACTTGCATGCTATGTCTATATTGCATGTAAGATTTGTTGCATTATTTTGGATGTTTTATATTTTTTTATAAAAGACAACTAAAATGTAGGCCTACATTGCTGTGAATATATTTATATTCTTACTAATAAATCCCAGTATCCCAACACTTTCTATTATTGACATTATTTTTCTATAAAAATTATTACATAAAATTGATGTTTATATATAATATATTTTAGTATTTTTTTCGCTATCTGAATGATTGCTGATTGTGATACAATTGCATCAGTGTTTAATATCTATCTGATAGAACATGATGTTGTAAAGCCAAATACAGTATGTATTAGGGTTTTGTATAATAGGCATATATTACTGTATAACATATTTATTTATTATGCATGACATTCTCGATTGTAAATAGTATTTATAAATGTGCGTGAAAGACTATATAAATAATTCTAGAGACTGATTGAACAGACTATGTGCATGCAAACAATGTTCCTACATTGCATTCACATCATAATATTATCTTCAAGGCTGTGTACTGGTAGGCCTATGTAAGATTGAATGAAACCATCTGTATAGAGGTAACTATTATAAATGTCTGATTAACTGAAATATCTTCAATACTGTAGGGCTATTTCCATACTCTTATAAAAAACAGGAAGTTTGTACATTAATTTGTTTGTTGATAATAGACTCATAAATTTTTGGGACTGTTTAGTGTTTACCATGAAACTCTGTGTACCGGTAGGACTATGTAAGATTGAATGAAACCATCTGTATATAGAGGTAACTATTATAAATGTCTGATAAACTGAAATATCTTCAATACTGTAGGGTTATATCCATACTTATAAAAAACAGGGAGTTTGTATATTAATTTTTATGTTGATAATAGACTCATAAATTGTTGGACTGTTTACCATGAAACTGAAATGAAATTTACTACATGAAATTTCACAGATTTTTCCCATCAATTCTGTCTAAAATTAATAGACCGTGTCACTGATGACGTATATAAACAATAATAATAACAACCTGTAACACAAACACTCTTTTTACCTGTAATTTGAAAACTGTTTGGAAACTGTTTTCTAAAATGCAATTACACGTCGTTTCCACACAGTTCTGTGACGTCACAGTTCTTAACGTCACGTCTGTGACGTCATACCTAATTGGTTTCCTCTACCTCTACAAAGGCTCAAAAAGGATCCCATACAGTGGAACCCCGGTTTCACAAACCCCGATCTAACAAATATCCCGATTCCACATATTTATTTCAAATCCAGAGATAACATAACTCCTCTCATTTTCCGTGCTTGAAACGTACGCAACGTTCAGTTAAGTATTTTATTAAAACACTGCTGAGTTGTCAAAGAACAGTTATTAGAACAATAGAACTTCCGTATCGGCGTAGCATGTACCTATAAGAGAGAATATACCTATAGAGAGGGAATAACATGTTTTTGATACGGAAATTACATCTATTCAAGTATAAACTGCTTACGTGGCATTGTTTTCTGAATAGAGTAGAGTAGCGGTTGCGCCTACTTGACCTACATTCCGAGCGGAGAGCCGTTAAGGTCAATGACCGACGCTGCCTTGAACGACCTTGAACTAGCTCATCGTACCGCTGGTTGCCTATAGTTCGGTTTGAAGGCGCACAAGGCCTTTTCCTATAGTGTACTGATCAAATCAATAGAAAAGAATATCTATATCTATTAATCAAAAAAATAGAAAATCGTAGAAAAGAATTATAGCCTACTTCAGGACATGATTGTGATGAGGACTCTTCTTGAGCCTTACTTTTGAATCAATTGGTGGAATTATAATTTATGTAATTGAAGTTCCCATTCCCTGAGGGCTTGTTGTACTCAGAATTTCATTTTTCCAACTATATAATATCTAAATAATTATTACCGATGTTACAGACCTTATCTAGTATTTCTTATTAAATCATCCATATACCTAATATCAATGTACTGTGCGAGTATTTATTTTGTAACTATAACACAGGCAATAACAAACTTATAACTTTATAAGTGATGATTTATTTGTAGGAAATGGTGCAAACATTTCATCCTCTTCCTCCTCCTCCTCATTCTCTTCTCTCCTCATTTGATCTATCTCCTCTCAATCCTCCACCTCCTCTTCCTCCTCCTCCTCCTTCTCCTTCTCCTCCTCCTACTCTCCTTTTCTCTTGTAATCTATCTTTTAATCCTCCTTCTTCTCGTACTCATCTTCTACTCTCTCTCTCTCACTTCCTCCTCGTTCTACTACTCCTCCTCCTCCTTCTCCTCCTTCTCTTCCTCCCAGTTCCCCCACTCTTCCATCTTCTCCTTATCTTCTCGTTCCCCTCCTCCTCCTCGTTCTCCTCCTCTTCCTCCTCCTAGATTGGATAAGAGACAGCGCCTACCACTCCCGTTGTAACGGTGACCGGCTCCTCTAAATAAAAAAAATTATGAGCTTCTAAATCGCTTTCCGGTGGTTCGGAACCCACCTAAAGCTGTAGGTCCATTCATCTCTCATCATCATCCTTCCCATTACCCACGCACAAGCTTAGAGCTTATGTGGGCATCAAAAAAAGTTTTGATATATTATTTTATTCAAACCCATATCGGATGGTCTGTGTGAATGATCTCGTGTGAATTTTATCAATGTTCCATGTATATTATGAATCTCAATTTCTGTGGATAGGTCTAAATTTATGACTTGATGATTTATAAATATATGATTCATTTTTATAAGAAAATTATAATTTTCTATAAATTTTAACGTTGTCAATCAAGCACAAACATTCTCTACAAATCATCTATTATTCTTGCATAAATGTGTTGTTTTATCAAGTGAAGCATAATATTGAAATTATTATTATCGATGTCCACAGTCTAAAAATGTATAAATATCTATCTTGGAAGTGAGTGAAATCATTCACAAAAAGTTTACTTTTCTTATCTTTTACCACCAAAATACTCTTGAAAAATACATTGAAAGATGACTCTATGTAGCCTAAAACTATAAATGAATAAATGAATAATATATTAATTTATATTAATAAATATAGAATAAATATATGTATATTAATTTCAATCAAACTTGTTCCTAATCGGATTGGAAGTATTTTGAAGGCATCCGTATACCTTCCAAGTTATAAAAATGAATAGAATTATGTATATACTGATAAAATAATATATTATTAAAATGTTATTCTATATACTGAGTTTTGCTTGAATATACTCTAATTTCATAGCCTTATGAAGCCTATAATAATAATTATTAACCTTTGAAAATATAAAGAAGTTTATAATCATTTATGAACTGTAATAACACAATAAGATATACCTGTAAATAGTATTAAATATTCCATGAATGTTTGATTCAATACGCTTCAAGAATTCATGCAGGAAATGTTCGATGTTTGAGTACTTGCATGATTTTTGCTCAAGATGTCCAATAAAGCATGGAATGTCTTCATATATTTGTCCAATAAAAATGAGATCTTAAAGACTCTTATTTTTGTATGATAGTTGTAATATAGCCCACACACATCAATGTCTTTTGGAAATTTGACTGTAAAATTATATGTGTGTTTTCTGTATTTCTATGAATGTATTTTCTAAATGTCTATGAATGTTTCTTGCTCAAAATCTGAAACTTTTGAAAATAATATTATTATTTTGCATGGAGTTTTATACATATTTACTTTTCTCAACTAATTATAATCATAACATGCATGTTGTGTTTTTGAATGTGTCTTGACTTATCAATGAATGTAAAATATTATATATATATGAGTATGTCTTGCTCAACTCTTATTAAATGTGATTCAGTTAATCAATGTGATATACTTCTGTGAGTAATCTATTTCTATAGTAGAAATGTACCATGTATGTGATAATATGTCAGTGCTATGTTTGTCGTAAATATTGTAAATTGTTATTGGAAAATCTTTGTGGATTTTTAGTGTAAGAACATGCATGTACTTGTATTTGTCCGTCCCATTTTCCCCAATAAAGCTACATAAGTAAATGTTATCTATTTATATATGTGTGTTCTTTCAAAGCTTTGAATGGATGTTTTTATTTCAATTATTAATCTATTATATTTAAAAATTATATTTTATAGTCTGCTCCTATTGAATTGAAGTTTAATTCTCGATAAATACAATAAATAACATGACGAAAAGTAACAAAATAATAATCATACAGTACTACTATTCATACAGTTACTATTCAAAAATGATAGAAATCAAACAAAATTAAACCTATTAAGAACATGCATGTAAGGCTAGGCGTACACCGGTTAGTCAAGACAAGACAAGACGATATCAGTCACGTTTAGTCACAGTAATTCACATAGCTGCTTATGAAGAAAAACACACCGATTTTAATCATTGCAACGGTGTGTGCTGCTTCTTAAGCAGCTATGTGAATTACTGTGACTAAACGTGACTAACGTCGTCTTGTCTTGTCTTGACTAACCGGTGTACGCCTAGCCTAAGATATACAACTTACAGTTGGGAGTTGAATTGAATGGAATGACCGCCTTTATTTTTTAACCTGGGAGGGCGAAGTTAGGGCGCAGTCGGCCCTCTCTTACACTTAACCCTCAAGGCTGATTCAACCAACATGTGATTCAATCTAACATCAATTTGAATTTTAGGCTGCTTGCAAGAAAAAATTACGTAAGTTAAGAAAATTAAAATTCAAATGAGGAGAAATAGCTCAACTTTCAAGAGAACCAATCCAGATCAATTTTACGGGGTGTCAATGAATATTTCAACAGAGGCTAATATAGAAACCCAATTTTTTCTAAAATAATTATTTGTAAACAATTAATTGAGATTAGTCTTGAGAATAAATCTGAGGCTCAATTGTGACTAGCTAGCTGCCTTAGGCCCGCTTTCCAAACACTGCTTAAGCAACAGCTGAAGCTCAATATTGACTTTTCCTTTTCTCCGAATGAGGCTTAAGCTAGATGTATAGCTTAAGCAGCGTTGGGGAAAGCGCGCCTTAGTCGTTTTCAATAGGCCTACAGAAAAAAGCTACAAGGCATGGAAACTTGAAATCTTGTATGAGTATGAGTAATCATTATTATGGTTGATTAACTATTCAGGTTGTAAGTACGGTATCTGAATATTTTGACTTCAAAAATTGAAATGGAATAATTGTTTTGAAAAGTACGTTTGTTAACATAGAACAGCGAGGTGGTACCCCCTACCGCAAAAAGGTCTCACATCTATTATAAAAGCCATTTGTGTACTATTTTGATATGGAAAGTTTTCAAATTTGCATGAAAACATTGAGAAAGCATTACGGTACACAAGTAGTGTGCATTATGAGTAATGATTTCTTGAAGGCTAGGCGTACACCGGTTAGTCAAGACAAGACAAGACGAGATTAGTCACGTTTAGTCACTGAAATTCACATAGTAGCTTATGAAGCAGCACACACCGATGCAATGTCTAATCAGTGTGTGTTGCTTCATAAGCAGCTATGTGAAGTACTGTGACTAAACGTTACTAATTTCGTCTTGTCTTGTCTTGTCTTGACTAACCGGTGTACGCCTAGCCTAAGATTGTACTTAGCTATGACAAGACTTAATTTTAAAATTATTGGAAATTGATGGTGAATATTTTGATTTGATTACTGTATCATACACAACTTACAATCAATATTACCTATGCATTTCAAAGATGTGGTTGGCCTACTACTACTATAAAATCTGATTGAAATTTCTAAAGTAAAATCAAAGCTTTTACTTTGAAATTATTTTTGTAATCAATTTATGATTGATGATACATTATTTTTATCAATATGAATGACTAATTATCTATCATATACATCATCCATTTAGAGAGTTTATAAGAGAATGTTGATACACGTCTATTTTAAATACATATATTTCTACTGTTTATAATTATATTATTCATAATGAAATATGAATCATCTAATGTTCATGACTATAATTATGTTGTTCATGAAATTTTAACGAAATCATCTATTTTGTATTATAGAAATATTTTATAAATTATTGGTCAATGTTGTTTTCCATAACGAAATACTTGTAAAAAATCTGTTAAAGAAACGACTTGTATTTCACTGTTTATTAGTTATTCATTAGTTATAAATTATTAGTTATTCAGATATTTTTGAAAAATGAATACCTCAGTTGATTTTCTAAACAATAATTAATATTTTAAAATCAATATTTAACTCATTTGGAAACACTACCAGTTCACAAGTTCTTTAAATCTGGATTGATTATTCTGATTTAAACTCTCATGATTTTATTCTGTTCTCAAAATATTTATCCTGATCAAATGTTCATGATTTTTGTCACAACATTAGAATTTTTGCCCAAGCATTGATGGGAAAGCATCAAAAGATGAATTGTTATTTTTTCAAAATTCACAATATTTTTACTACCTTAATTAAGATACATCTCCCATACTCTTTAATATTTATGGTAGTACTAAGACTTTACATAGAAAATTCTATAATATACTAGCAAATACAGAACACCTATGAGTTATATAATTATTAAAAATTATAAAATTGAATTGCTCAAAAATGTTCATTTCAAAATTCAAAGGTGATTGGTGATTGATTATTCATAGTTTCATTATTTTTATATTAAAGGAGGTGCTTGAGAAAAAGTATATTTTTATTTAACTTTGAAAGCAATCAATCAACTTACAACATTGATTACTTAAATGTAAAAACCAGCTGGTACAGTATTACAGGGTATACACCTGTATTATTACCAATCTACATTATTACCTTGATAACAACAGGGTATTCAAGACACAGGGTATTTTAATATTTGATAATATTCGATTTGATGAAATTAAAGAGAAAATTCTATTTCGAGGATATTATGTAGGTTGGAATATATTACGAAGTTGAATTGCACCATCATTGATATAGGTCTACTTGTATTTAGGTAAGTGTTTATCCTTTAGAAAATTGGGATACTTTTTGAATAAAATGAAAACTGGAGCTTGTATTTTCAAGTTTTATTGAGATTCGAAACTTCTCAGATGAATGGGCAGATTTCCTGATTTTATGACTTATTTGGACCCACCTCAAACAGTAGGAACACTGTAACTTGGCGATAAACCTGTTGGGATAATAATTATATTATCAATATATTATCTAATGCCAGTATTGTCATTAGATGGATATCTCACATTCTCAGTATAGTATCTATTGAAAAAAAAAGATAGAAATATTTACAACATATTCATTTCTCATCATCATCTCTTTCATCACCCATGAACAAGTCTCAGACTCATGTGGGCATCACCTTCAATTAAATAAGTCCAGTTCGATGTTGTAATGATGTTATTCTATGTATTAATTGAAATATTTGATGTCCATCATGATTAATGACTTCAAATCAACTGTGGAGAAATCTGAATGTGAAAATAACTTTAATCTGTTTTTGTGTCTATTCTCTGTGAATATTTTCTAGGTGAGAATATTCGTTGTAACAAATTGTTTAATTGATGTAACCTAAGAAATTGATGGCTGAAAAATATCATGTAACGATTTTTTCAAGTGTGATGATCACTATAATTTGATTTTATAATATGTTATACAAAATAATAAATTGTAAGTTTTGATACCATAAGTCCTTGATAATTTAATTTTCTTGGTTAAAAGTAATCAATAAAATGATTGATTGGAAAGACCATTGAAATTTGAAAACAAACTTTCATTGTCAGGCCAAAACTCCGCATTTTTGAAGAACAGGATATAGCCTATATATTATGGTATCACTACTAATTTTAATGGAAGTATTGCCGCTATTAATGATAACTATATAAATATACCCATCAACTGAAAAAAGTTCAGGGCATATGCCTACCCTCATTAATCGTCATTTTATACCAAGATTTTGGTATCAATTTCTTAAACAGTCCTTTCTCCTTTAGTTGTAGCTCTATTGTAAATGTTATTTCCAATAAATAATCTGTTCCAGTGAATATGAGTGTCAAATAATGTGAATTTGATGTTTCCTATAAATCCCCTGCAGAAAGGTGGGTGTTATTTAAATCTTGAAATGTCTATTTAATATTTATCATTGATGGTAATTGTTTACTACTGTTTTTCAATTTACAAATTACCAAATCATGCTGGAGCTTTAAAACTGTGAAAGCGTATGATATTCTAAGTACTATATAGTGTAATATAATGAGTGTAGCCTATTCTTTTATGGAAGTGTTCATAATTGTAATAAAATTAAGAATGTAAGGTACAGAACATCAGTAGGATTGGAACCACAGAGAAGAAAGGACTTTCTACTTTGGGGTGGAACTCAATACTTGAGGTGAACCATTGTAACTGTTGTTTAGTCTTAAAATACTTGTACTATATATCTGTGTTTGATCTAGAACCGATTTCTAGAACTAATTAATTATTTATGCTGGATGTTCCAACATAAATAAATGTAGGAGATATCTATCTTATTTTTTGAGCCTGAAATGATTGTTGATATTTTTCTATTATTTCAATATGAAAACCGATTAGAGTTGTTGATTTAGATAAATTTTCAACGTTTAGTGTTATAGAATGGTAATCCTAGCTCAAACTCTGGCTATTAGAGTGAGTTTTCTGCTATGAATGTATGCCTATGTACGCCTGTAGGCCTAACTATTTACAGGTTTAGTGGCCAGACAACCAAAAGACAGCATTGACTGAGCTAAATATTGATAATTTAACAATCCAAATTTTATATTAAATAAAAAGTCATTAATACCAAATATTTTTAAACACATTGACTATCCATCTACAGACTATTTTCTTTAAAAACTATTTCTATTTTGAAGAGCTTGTAGCCTATATATTATTTTTCTCAGGACAATATTCCTTTCCTACTCAAGTTTTACAATTTTAATTTTGGAGAATATTTCTTGAACATAAATATATTTCTATTCAAAAGTTTTATAACTTTATATACATTTTATTGCAGTATAATTTGTATTTTGATACTTACTTCCATACTTGAAAAATATTAATATAAACCAAACCTATTGTGAGATATTTCTATAGAAATATGTCTAACTTGAATGAAAGTAAATATTTCATTGAATGTTATAGAAATGAATTTATACTAAATAAACATATTATTTATATTTTAATACATAATTTAAAGATTTATCATCATAAAATGAACTCAACCTGAATTTATAAGATGTAATAAATGTCCATTGAATGAAATACGCTTATCTTGATTAGAAGCCAATATTTAGTTGAATAGTTTTTTATAAGATATTTATTTCATTATTTTATATTTCTGTATTATATTTCTTGTTATATTGTATATATTATATTCCTATTTACCCAGTTCTTCCTTTTTAAAGCTGATTATTTTTTAATAATTGATAAATTCGGTTGTATTATATTCCAATTTACCCAGTACTTCCTTTTTATAGCTGATTATTTCTTGAGATAATGAATTATTTTTACTGAATGATTTTCACAAAACTTGAACTACAGTATATCTTATTATAAATAATTGATACCTATAGTCCGATTCACGTCAAGAAGTCAGCATTGTTTATATGAAGAGCATTGATGCCAAGTTTCATTGAGAGAGAAAGAGAAAACTGCACCAAACGTGTTTGTTGGGACTGTGTGCGACAACAATGCACAGTGCGAATAGGATAGAGACATCAGCAACTGCCTTGTGCTGAACAAGGATAGCAAACTCCCATCTAAGCAATGCTGACTTCTTGACGTGAATCGCACCATAGTCGACCCTCAATTAACAACAATCAATGATTTCTACCTGTTTCTATGCAATATTAACCACACTATATTATTAGAACCAGACTATTCTCCCTGAAAATAAGTTCAGTAAGCCCCCTTCTGTATTTTTGAAATACACAAATGTTATATAATAATCAAAAATCAATGATTTTTAATTGATGATTGTTTTGAGCAACACATAGTGGTTATTTATAGTTTACATTACTTGTCTTTACTAACTTTTTTACTAACTTTACTTAACAGTATTAATTTGCAACTCATCAATATTCATGTCGTGTGTATTGTAATTAGTAATGTAATACATATTACATCGAATTCTCAGACATTAATTTCTTGACAACTAATTTCACCCTTCACTTTTGTTACCTTGAAAGTATTGTGCTCAAATTTTAAATTATAAGTTCCAAAATATACACTATTCAGACTAACTACTATAAGGCATATTGCAGTACGATCAGAACACACTTTTTCAAAGATCAACAATATTGGTAACAATAATAAATTTATAATATAATTGATGTAATTAATGATTAAACAATTTTGTTAAAAATGTGCTCAAAATTAACTGTTTGTCTTGATGAAGATTTAGAGCAGAGCATAATCATTTCTCCATAATTAAGAGTGTGGAATATTACTGTGAGTATTCTATGTCACAAACAATCCAGCCCATATGATGATAGGCCTACTATATACGTATTGTGAAATCTTCGATAAATGTTAGAATAAAACCTGTGAGATGATTAAAGTTTGAATCTTCAGTGTATTTTATGGAAACAATATTGATGTTGAGTGTTCAAAATGTTTAAACACAAGATGGCAACTGTTCATGTGTTGGTTTTGTGAGACAATAAAAAATTTAAAATCCATTTTTAAAATCTTATTTCTTCTCTAAACCTTTCCCAAGTTTTGGATAGAATTTAATCATTATACTAGCAATGAATATAGAATAAGAATATATATATTGGTTATATACAAGGTTATTAGATATAAGGTTGAACCATCCCTAATGCTTTTTGAATTCACAAGCTGTTGGAGTGGGGGGACTGATTCGGCTGACGTCATTTTGATCATTTATTTTGATAATATCAGCTGTTGATAATTGATTGATAATTGGCGGACCGCGAGTGTGACGTAACGTGAATCAAGAAATCAGACTTCCCCCTCCACTTTGCGCCTTACACCAGCGATGGTTCAACCTTCTCTCTAATAACTTATATACTCTTCTCTCTTCTCTTCTCTCTATATAACGGGTTATATATACATCATTAAATACTTATTCATTATTCATTATTACTAGTCTAAGCCTACATTATCTGCTCAATAACTGAAACGATGCATTTCCTCTGCTCTACTGGCGGCAAGTGGGGGAAAGTACGCATGTTTGACAGGAAAGTACTGGCCGCCAGTGGTCACGTGACCCGCTACTTTCCTTGGAGTTGCAAGTAAAAACAAACAAGTTTGATTTTACTGGCCGCAAGTGATAACTTTCCGCTGGAGTGGAAAAGTACCCCTTTCGACAGGGAAAGTGAGCGGTAAGTTGAAGAGGCAAGTACTAGCCGCAAGTAACTTTCCTTCTCTACTTTCCCTGTTAATAAGCCGCTTTCAAAATTGAACCAGTGAAACCGTTTTCGTCGTCCGAGAGCATCCGACTCCCGAACAGCTGGCCATTTGATTCAATGATATATATAGCAGGATTCTTTTAAATTGTCAGAAACAGCTGATTGATGTACGCTTGTTTACTAACGTTAAATCAGCTGTTTTCTGACAAGTTAAAAGAATCCTGCTATAGCATTTCGGACGTTTTTGGTTGAAAACGGTTCCAGTAGACGACTATAGGCTAAGTATCATTGGCTAAGAAAAATACTGTATAAATAAATGCATGTTTAAATTTACGGACTCGACTTCATGAGTGGATTTAGACCTATGATAGAAAAACCCTAAGAAGAATTAAAAAAGTACAAGTGAACAAGTACAAAGGTACAAGTAAACGTACAAACGTACAAAAGTAACGCTAGTGTGTCATAAGCCCTAACAGTTCTTAATAAAATCTGATAGCGTTCTACACATGATACAGTAAACATACATGCTGAACCTCTCAGTACAAAACATTACACAGGCTCAACATACACCAGTTTTCACCATGTAAAAATTGCTAAAATTTACAAATTCCAAGTTAAAATATGACACAAAAATAAAGAAGACATGCACCACGGTGACAACTAAATTTATTTCAATTTTACTTACAAAATGGAGATTTGCACTTTCTTGAAAACTGTATTCGACTACAGCAATGTTGATCAATAGAGGAATCCAACCTCGAAAAAATAAGAAGTTTCGGTTTTATTTATGAATGACAACATCAAATTCCTTAAAGGTATTGTACATTACATTTCAAACACAATATTGTTACCAAAGTTTAAGAGATTTATCAGTGCTCTATAGAATACGCTAATAAGATATTTTGACTAGTACAGTGATATTCATTCAATTTGATGCTTGGCACTAGATAGATAGAGAGATATCATTTCTCGATGTTGCTGATGACCGTAGAGTACGATGGAAAAGAAATAATATCTCTCTATCTATCTATCTTTCTAATGCCAAGCGTCAAATTAAATGAGTATCAATCTAGCGTGTTTTTGAAATACATAACTGATTGTAGGTAAATAAAATTGATAAATCTTTAATTTGATAAACCGGTAATATCAATCAATCAAACTCTTTATTCAACACATACAATTATTTATGTACATGAATGCGTCATTAAAAAATATCTTTCTCTCTATCTAATGCCAAGCGTCAAATTAAATGAATATCACTCTAGAGTGTTTTTGAAATACATAACTGATTGCAGGTGAATGAAATTAATATAAATATTTTTATATATTTATTTTATTCAACTGAGTGTAGATGGTCCTGGCGTACAATTTAGCGGTCGCGGTCACCCATCCAGTGGGAGTATCACGCGCTCATCACTCGTAATCCAAAGTGATTAAATATACCAGCGCAATTACTGAGCCTAGTATGGAGAAGCCTAGTATTAATACGTTAGACGCAGGCAGTGTACTCGGGTATTTCAAAGTTACTGCAGAGCACAAGGTTCATTGTCAAAAATAAATTTAAAAAATATAAATCATAAAATATAAATCAACAATATTATAAATCAATATAAAAACTATTCAACAGGCTCATAGGTATTGTTGAAGAATGAAAATATGGCCAGAAGCAATACTAATAATAATGTTAACAATACGATGGATAACGTGAGAGGATCGGTGATGTCAGAAAACAGAAGAATTCTTATGCAGTCGAGTAATTTGTCCAGCACAAACCTGGTTATTGTCGGCACCAACTTCAAAGTCGGACGAAAAATCGGAAGAGGCAACTTTGGAGAAGTTCGTATGGGTATGTATAAAATTGTGTATATAGTAGAGTTTAAATTTAAAACTAGGATTGAAATAAATAACACAGAATAATGGAGTTCAAAACTGAAATTGAAAGCATAAGCAGAATGTCAAGTAGAAAACACAGCAGCAGAATGAAAGCTAGTTACTGAATTTTTGATAGTTACTACTATCAAAAGTCCCTGAAATCGAATAAGCATAGTCCTATATCATAGTTCATAGTCTTATAGTCCATAGTCCTATACATAGTCCATACTCCTATACAAAGGCATAGCGTGGAACATGAATCATAATCAGGGTAGCCTGCTAATACCCTGTATTAGCCAGGAAGCATACGGTACTAGACAACGTACATTTTTACAATTATTAGAAAGTATCAATTTATTTTAAAGTATGCCAGTTTTAATTGAGAATTTGGAATTTAAATGAGAAAATCAATGTAAATGAAATTTATCATTTCAATATTAAAGATTTCAATTCATTAATCAAAATCAACATTGGTTCTATAGACATTAGAGAAACATATTGTTTTCTGGTTGCAGGGAAGAACATTGCTAATGACGAACTTGTTGCGATTAAACTTGTAAGTACGAAAAATACTAATGTTTCAACAATAATTAATTACTTGATTCAATAAAATGCTTTGGAGCATTTAAACTAAATTTTGGAACAGAAGAAGTTTTGGGTTTACACCTGTTTTTTCTTTTCTATAAGATTGTATTGCTTGATCCAATAAAATTATGATAAGGCTAAATGATAAGCAAATAAGTCATATTTGAGTCTTGTGTAGTTTAGTTATCACTAAACCTATCAATAGCCTACTATAGTGAATAATAGAATTAATCTTTATCCTTGAAAAGAACAAAGCTATAACAAAGACTGTATAATCAAAAACAATTATCCTATTTTCTTATTAAGATAGAATAATATTGTTAATAAAATTATTGTCTTGTGTATGCAAATTGGAAATAGATTACCCTTGTATTGTGTATTAATGCTATAATACAATGATTATCTATTATTATGACAGTCTCTGATAAACCTCTCTGTCTTTCTGTCACAGATGGTCTCCCTCTACCGTCTAAGTTAATAATAGGCCTATAATTACATATAATTTACAGCCTCTTCAATCAATAATCAAAGCCATCATGACATAGATTTCTATTCGAAGGTCAGGTTTGATAAACTGATGCTGGAACTGAATAGAATACTTCTTTGACTTGGATTTATTCAAATTTGCCTTTGTTTTTCATACAAATAAATAATGCGTTTTTCGCAGGAACCAATGAAATCAAAGCATCATCAACTGCAATTGGAGCAAAAGTTTTACAGAATGATTGGCGTATGTGGTTGGTATATCGTAAATCCTAATTTGAATGATTCAGTTAGTTTGTGACACATCCATTAATCAATAATTATCACAATCAAGATAATTATACTATTCTATCATCATCAACATCTTAGACCATGTATAGAATAGACACGGCCTATGCTATGGATGTTGAAGCAAACATGAATTGGCTGATTAGGGGCAAATCATTATAGTCGAAACTATACGAGCGTTCTTGGGGCAAGACCACAAGTCACAACTATACGAGCGTTCTTTGCTTTCGTATTATAGGCTACACTAACAGTACTATATCATGTACTACTGTATAGTACATAAACCATGCGACGGCCCTGGAATTGTAGTCGTGCATTAAAGTAGTCGTGCATTAAAGCACAGATAACGTAAATCGTTTACGTTTTGAAGCACAGATTTAAATTATCTGTGATTAAAGTATCTCAACAGCTGATATAATCTTGTCTCTCTCGCACAGTTCACTCGCTCTCACTCTCTCTTAGGGGCAAGAACAGTGAGATGTTTGCTTCAAAGACTTCTTATGTGAAGATAGGGAAGACCGTGTCTATTCTATACATGGTCTAAGATCAACATCACCATACAATTGCATCATGCCCACGCACAAGCCAGTAACTTTTGTGGGCATCACCCTTTAAAATGTTTGACCAAAACCTACATGAAAGTTTATCGTACTATGTATAGTAGCCTAATTCAAAATTAATAAATAAGATACAAGAGTTTGGAAAATAAAACAATTTCTTCCAAACTTGTAACAGAGAAAAATCAGAAGTTTTAAACAAATACCAGTATAGCAGGATTATTTTAAATTGTCAGAAACCAGCTGATTGATGTACGCTCGTTTACTGAAGTTAAATCAGCTGTTTTCTGACAAGTTAAAATAATCCTGCTATACTGTAGCTATTGTTACAGAGAACAGACTTATGCCCGGTTGCAGAGTCCACACATAAAGTTAACAGCGCACTGTTACCTAATTAACGCTACTAAAGCCTGGTTTTCATTAGTAGAGTAAGTGGTAGAGTTCCCTGGGCGAGTACTAACTATCTTGTGAACTCTCCCAATGAAAACGTTCATAGTAGAGTAGAGTGATGGTAGAGTACTTGTTTTTAAGTACAAAGTAAGTAGAGAAGAGTTTGTACGGTAGAGTTAGTATGCTAGTTACTCTACCACTAACTCTACTAATGAAAACCAGGCTTAACAGATAACAGACTTATGGCCGGTTGCAGAGTCCACACATAAAGTTAACAGCGCGCTGTTACCTAATTAACGCTACTTAGCGCTGTTACCTGATTACCTAATATTAGTACGCGCTTCTCTAAGATTTAGGACCGGCTCATGAGCTCGGAATTTAGCCAAGTCCTAGACTAAAACGGGTGGCCGCCGTAGCATCGACAAACGTTTGTCTCGATAGGTTAGTGGGTTAGCAGCATAGAGAGCCCTTAGTACATAGTGTCGAGGCTATCGTTTGTCGATGCTACGGTGGCCACCCGTTTTAGTCTAGGACTTGGCTAAATCCCGAGCTCATGAACCGGCCCATAGTTGTCATGCTTGTATGAGCAGTACCTTTGTCCACACTAGGTCGATTTTTTGTGCTGCACAGCATGCGGCCTTTATGCTTAAGCCTGCTTGAGTCGCACACAAAATCGACTCAAGTGTGGACATTGAGACTGCATGTTTTAATATGGTTGAATATTTTCTTGCCCACAGACGGGTTTCCCAAGGTATTCTACTATGGCCAGATCGAACAGAAATACAACGCTCTAGTAATGGAGTATTTGGGTCCGTCGCTTGAGGAGCTCTTCAACATTTGTGGCAGAACGTTCAGTTTGAAAACTGTTCTTTTGATTGCTATATCTCTGGTGAGTGGTAGATGTATTAAAATTGAGCAATTAGGCGAGACGTGGAACCTACCCGTAACGGTCTCCTCAACGATAAAAATCCATACGATAAAAAAAATTAAAATTACGTATTATAAATTTTTCTGGATCCGTCTTCATTTCTCACTTGATCAAATGTAGACACTACAGATAGGCCTAATTTAAAAGAAAAGAAATTGTTTATTAGAACAAAATCATTAAAATAACTATACATCATCATTGTCATAGTTATCTGCACATATACTTGAATTACGACTAACGTGTAATCTTTATTTTGTCTTGACTAAATTTACAATCAAAATACAATCTTAGAAAATACGAAATGAGCAAAAAAATTATAAATTTGACAAGATAAAAAATAATATTACAAAGTAAAATGAATGGCCAATTGAGTATTTGCATCTTGAGATACTGGACCTGTATGAGATGGTGACTTAACAATACTGTAATAAAAATATATAATAGGCTAAATAGAATTAAGAAATAACTAAAAGTAGATATAAATAAATGAACACGGAAAACGCTTGAAAGTGGTAACTGAAGCCCATGAGCGTCATTTCAGCTTCTAAACTGGGGTGGCAAGGTCTGCCAGGGATGTGGATTTCAAATTTTGAATTTGAATGTTCATAAACAGTGGTCTGACTTATATAGGTTATACTGTAGAAAAATAGTTTCTAAAATCCACTACTGAAACACACGATTTACAGGCTCCGTATTTTTTATAGAATCAGCTATAATTCCTACAACATAACTTAAGAAGAAAATCATACTTGAAGTATCTTCATTTTAAAAATAGCATTTAATCAATTTTTTGTTAACCTGCATTTAAAAAAAATCCTAGATTAGTAATTGTTTGTTATTGTACTAATTTATATAACGTAATATAAGATGATCTTATAACCTATACTACGTGCGATTCGCTCCTAAAATATCGTTTTACACGTGAGAAGTTGTATGGAAAAAGAAACCTCTATATTAGAGGAGATTCTCCTGTATAACGTGATTTATAAGTCCCATGTATTATCATCATCAGTATTATTCTACATTGGATGCACTTATGAACTTGTATGAATTTCACTCAATATTGTTCATTATGGTATAATTATATAACATGGGATTTATAGGATAAGAGAACAATGCATCCAAAAAGTACTGATTATTTTAAAAATTATAGATAGGCTAATAAATAGAATATGAGGAAAGGTGGAACCTACCCGTAAGGGTCTCCCCACCAATAAAAAGCCATACGATAAAAAAAAAGAATATATAAAGTGAAACAACTTAAAATTCGAATAATATTGGGGCTTCATAAGCTAAGAATACAACTTCCGTATCAAGCGAGCAGCTCTGTGCGGAACGATTTGATCCTCCTATCTACGCAATGCTATTCCGCTCTCATTTGAATGCATGTTAAATCCCAGATATTTCCAAGCAGCTTTGTTGTGAATGATACGGTTAAACAGAGAGTGTATCAAGTGAGCAGTTCTTCCGCGGAACTCTCCTATCTTCCCAATGCTTTTTCGCTGGGTCTTCCAAAAGCTTAGTGCTAGATGATACGCGACGGAGGCGCTGCAATGAGTTTTTCAAAAAATCATTTAAAATAGTAAAACACGTGTAAATGAGTGAAATTATACATCAATCCGTTCAGAAAAACTTGAATTTTCGTTTAATTATCTTATTATTGGAATATAGTTATTGGGTTTTAGTCACAGGCATCTTTTAAAAGTAAATTTAATCAATTTTGAAAGATTCCATCATTTTTAAACAAATCAACAAATAACTAACAATCCATTTTCTATATATTATTTTCGATTTTCAGCTCATTATTCCTATCATAAATTCTCGTACTTTTGATTAAAGCTATTATTGAATAGAAATTTATTTCCTTTAAACTGAAAAGATCTAGTAATAACTATTGCTTTTAATGGAATGACACATAAAAAATAGGATCGGTGATTTATCAATCAAGCCTTGAAATACAATAAAATGATTATAATATAATATAATAATATAATTATTATTATATATCTCACCAGACACTGTGTCAGAAGTTAATATAAGGGTTTATCACACGAGAACTCTAAAAAAGTTATCTATATTTTCTCGATTTCCATTAAAACCCTCTTGACATCTCCCAAAAAACTTTATCTGTCTTATCTCCAAGGGCAGCAGGTTGTAGAACTTTGGTGCTAGTTAACAAAAAAAGTTAATGAAATGAATATTTTAAAAGTGAAAATATAACTCACATATTTGTGTTAATGGTCTTTTCGCAATGTTGTAAATTTCTATTTATAATGAAACACTTTCATTTCCTCTTCCAGCTTACAAGATTTGAGCACATTCATGAAAGGAATATCATCTACAGAGATGTGAAGCCAGAAAACTTTGTGATTGGCCCACCCTCTTCAAGAAAAGAGAAAACAATTTTCGTAATTGGTTGGTTTCATTTACACTGTACAAATTAAGACATTATTTAATGTTGGTTATGATGTGATGATGAAATATAGCAGGATTCTTTTAATTTGTCAGAAAACACCTAATTTAACGTTAGTAGACGAGCGTACATCAATCAGCTGTTTTCTGACAATTTAAAAGAATCCTGCTATACAGTTGAATAGGTTACCTTTCCACCTTTACCTTATCCACCGTTAAATTTACAACGATTTATAGCTGCTTTATTACAGTATTATGAATAATAATTAATTCAAAGTTAAAGAAGTTATTATTTATGTTGTTTCTCTTGAAATAAGATTGAAAATGAGTGAAAGGGTTTGTTTGCCTGCAATCCTATATGAAAATTCAAGAAATTGGCAAAAGTATGGCGGTGGCGGGAATATAAAAAATGATCCAACATACTGTTATGGACCTTTTCACACCAATGGCCACACTGTGATTAAACAGTCTCTGTAGTGAACACTACCTCCTATCCTATTTACCTTGAACCCCAACTACACTACACATATTTAAGCTTTTCAACATTTTCAGCTTTTAAAAACAATTTCAAAAGTAAAGAGACAATTTTTAATGTATTTTATTATACAAGGGTATTCGTCACTAACCGCATGTACATATTTGATGATAGCACTTTGAACCAGTGGCGGATCTAGAAAAGTTTTAAAGTGGTGTCATGGAAAGCAAAATTGAAGAATGAATGAAATATTTTATTTGCCATTTTACAAACATTATTTGAATAACAATTAACAATTCACAATACAAATGGGAAGAAAAAACATCAATGATAAACAAAAAATTGTCCTACTTATATTTAAATTAGAAAATAATAAAATATGTGCATATAGGTACTCACATTAAATTACAAAATAAAAATGAACCTATTACTTAACAATTATTTTGTGAAACATTAAAACTGCATCTGTGTATTAATTATATCAACTTATGTGTTTTAAACATCAAAACATCACTTCAAATCACGGCTAGGTTTAACACTATAAAAAAGCCTGATTATCATATGAAACTCAGTGATGAGAAATAATTTAGATTCAGCCATGCCTTAATGACTCTTTTCCTATGATTTGTGTTTCGGAAGTTGTTTGGTGGAAACTCACTTTCCAATATATTTATGAACCTACTGCTAATGTAGTGAAGTTGTCTTCTAAGAAGTGTTGTGTTGGTAGCATATATTTAATCTTTTCTTATTGTATTAAGTTATAATTTATGTAATCAGATAAAGGAGATGTATTCTCATATTTTAAACTGTAATTTGTTATGCAACTAAGATAAAGCTGTCTGATAATTTGAACATCAAAATCTTTGAACAGACTAATTCTACTATCATACATTCTAAGTTTCTTCAAAATTGTAAGTTTTAATTGTATTATAAATTTTTGTATCAAGAAAAGTTTATTCATAAGGAGAATATCTAGGAATTATCCCGTCTTATCTAGTGTAAGTTTAGACCCGGCTATAAATAGCCCCCGCTGTAGATCCGCCACAGCTTTGTATACATTTGATGATTGCTTTCAGACTTCGGCCTATCTTTTAAATTGTCAGAAACAGCTGATTGATGTACGCTCGTTTACTAACGCTAAATTAGCTGTTTCCTGACAAGATAAAAGAATCCAGCTATACATTATTTGATGATTGCTTTCAGACTTCGGCCTATCTTTTAAATTGTCAGAAACAGCTGATTGATGTACGCTCGTTTACTAACGTTAAATAAGCTGTTTTCTGACAAGTTAAAAGAATCCTGATATACATTATTTTGATGATTGCTTTCAGACTTCGGCCTATCTTTTAAATTGTCAGAAACAGCTGATTGATGTACGCTCGTTTACTAACGTTAAATCAGCTGTTTTCTGACAAGTTAAAAGAATCCGGCTATACATTTGATTATTTTATTCATTTTAATAAATAAAATTTGATGATTGCTTTTAGACTTCGGCCTATCTTTTAAATTGGCAGAAACAGCTGATTGATGTACGCTCGTTTACTAACGTTAAATCAGCTGTTTTCTGACAAGTTAAAAGAATCTAGCTGTAGCAGGATCCAATTAACTTGTCAGAAATCAACTGTTCCAGTAATAATTAAACAGTGATTTCGACACAATAATCAAAAGGCTTGAAAGTCTTAAAGACCTTTGAAGTCTTTAAAAGACCTTTTTAAAGACGACCTTTCAAACAATAACTTTTTAAAAGACTTTTTCAATAATCCGCGAGAATTAGCATTTGTAGGTTAAGTATTGTGATCATATGTTTTATGACAAGTTGAAAGTATCCAGCTAAAACATTTTTGATGATTGCTTTCAGACTTCGGCCTAGCCAAAGAGTACGTGGACGAGTCCGGGGAGCACATTCCCTACCGAGAGCACAAGTCGTTGACGGGCACGGCTCGCTACATGAGCGTCAACACGCACCTGGGCCGCGAGCAGAGTCGCCGCGACGACCTCGAGGCGCTCGGACACATGTTCGTCTACTTCTTGCGCGGCTCGCTGCCCTGGCAAGGCATACGCGTCGACAACGCCAAGGAACGCTATCGCCAGATCAAGGAGATCAAGCGCAGCACCGCCATTGAAGTGTTGTGCGATGGACAGCCAGGTCTGTTTAGATAGATAGATAGATATTTAGATATTCATAGCATCCACTGGCCTCCCATCACAGGGGCATCTGGATTTGTCAAATTTTTTAATCTTCCATTCGGTAATACTTCAACCTCTATAATAGTCTTTAAACTCCTGGATTGAGTAAAAACAACAGCTTTCCAGTTCTCTCTTCAGTGCTTCTCTGAAATTTCTTAGAGGGAGAGACCTCAGTGAGGCCGGTAAAGCATTGAACAGTTGTACTCCTACATTTCTCACTCCACTTGCATAAAGAGCAGAACTATGACTCTCACCTCTAATGTTATCCCTAAACCGAGTATTATGAGTGTGAATCATTGACCCTCTATTAAACGTTGACTCATTTTTCTTTATCAAGCAAACTGTTTCTAAAATATATAAACAAGGCAAGGATAAAATTTCCAATTGCTTGAAATACGGCCTGCAGCTGGTCCTAATTGATTCACCTACCATAATTCTTATTGCCCACTTCTGCAATCTGAAGACGTGACCCGCTTCGGTGGAATTACCCCAAAAAGCTATTCCATAGGCTATGCGTGAATGGAATAAAGCATAATAAATCTCTTTCATGGTTGTTTAGGCATAGCTCTCTTTAAACTACATGGCCGCGGCCTTCAATGTGACAACGTCGCTGCATCGGCTTGCATGAGCAATGCAAATCGGTCATGTGTTTTAGAAGTCATGTGTTTGTAGTGTTTTTTATAAGTATGATTTTATAATGAGGTTGTCACATTGAAGGCCGCGGCCATGTAGTTTAAAGGAGGCTATCTATGGTTTAGGCCGTTCGCTCACGAAGCAACTGCTATCTGATTTCAGTCAGCAAACCAGCGTAGCCAGATGATGACATATGGCTGTTTTTCGGGTAATCTAACCCATCAGCCAATGACTTCTGGCAACGCTGGGTTGCTGACTGAAAGTGGGCACACGGCCTCTAACAGCTTTTGTTATTAACTCCGGTGTGAACGCAGCTTTAATATTGTATTTTTTGTGGTGTGTTATGGAAATATGTTATATAAGGCTAGGCGTACACCGGTTAGTCAAGACAAGGCAAGACGAGTTTAGTCACAGTACTTTACATAGTTGCTTATGAAGCAACACGCACCGATTAGTCATTGCATCGGTGTGTGCTGCTTCATAAGCAACTATGTGAATTATTGTGCCTATATAAACAGGACTAATCTTGTCTTGTCTTGTCTTGACTAATCGGTGTACGGCTAGCCTAACCCATCAGGCAATGACTTCTGGCAACGCTGGGTTGCTGACGACTGAAATCAGATAGCAGTTGCTGCGTGGGCACACGGCCTCTAATAACTTTTGTTATTAACTCCGGTGTAAACGCAGCTTTAACATTTTATTTTTTATGGTGTGTTATGGAAATAAGTTATATAAGGTTTCAACCTGTAGTTTCCGTCTGAAGGTGGGTTTACGTTACTGCGACAAAGTGCCGCAGCGGAACACGACCCAGCGTTGCCAGATGCAATTGATGAAAAATCCCAATTATTTCTAGTGGGGATTTTTCATCAATTGCATCTGGCAACGCTGGGTCGGGCTCCGCTGCGGCACTTTGTCGCAGTAACGAAAACCCACCTTTATTTTATACGAACGGCCCAACGGGTTGGTTCCAACTCGCCTCATTGCACAATTTGTTGTGTCTTTTTTGGGTCGGTCACCCATCCGAGAGCGGATATATCTAATAAAAGACTGTAATGTATAAATCATTTTTTTAATATCATTTGTTCAATATCTGACGTTGTCTATAATCTATTTTCTATATCGTTGTCTAATCTATAATCTATGTATTTTGTGCATTCTGTGAACTATTTATTTTATTAAAAAAGTTAGGGATATCATGAAGTGTTCTTTCATTCGTCACTCTATATCAAATTAAAGGACCACAATATTATTTTCTACACTTATTACATCAGTTTATTGCACCAGTGTTTACATTTCATGGCATAGATTTACAAGTTTGAATTTAAACTCCTTTTGTTTTGTTTCTGCTGCTACTGCCTATCCATACGAAATATATATTTATATGGTATTGTTTTCACAGAAGAGATAGCCACCTACATGAAATACGTCAAGAAGCTAGACTTCTACGAGAAACCAGACTACGAATGGCTGCGAAAGATGTTCAAAGATCTATTCGATCGACGTGGCTTTGTCGATGACAGCGTCTTCGACTGGACGGGCAGATTGCACCACACATCGTTCGCAACCACAAGAAACTCCTATCAGCAACAATAAATCACCTTCAACATTCATTCGTTAGTTTTTTAATTGAGAACAAATCTATATTATTAAATATAGCTAAGGTTTTTCATTTTTCCCGAATACCATACAAGTATCCGATTTTCACGAAACTTTGCATATTATAATAATTAATTGAACGAAATTCCTAATTGATGCCATATAATATTCTGAAGACTTTGCTATTTGCAAATATTGACAACAGATTAATAGCTAGTAAGGAAATTCGTTGTCAATATTTGCAAATAGCAAAGTCTTCAGAATATTATATGGCATCAATTAGGAATTTCGTTCAATTAATTATTATGATTTAACAGCAACTGTATGGTTGCAATGTCTCATTACCTTCCATCTTTGCATATTACATCATCTTAGCCCAAGGATGGTTCTTAGCCATAAATCAAGGTCCTGAACCTTAAGGAGTCCATTCTAAAGGAAATTATCAATGTATCCTTATGGAGTAGTAATTTTCATTCTACAGGACTTTGAAATTATCAATGTATTCTAAGGCTAGGCGTACACTGGTTAGTCAGGACAGGTTTAGTCACAGTAATTCACATAGTTGCTTATGAAGCAGCACACACTGATGCAATGACTAATCGGTGTGTGTTGCTTCATAAGCAACTATGTGAAGTACTGTGACTAAACGTGACTAATGCCGACTTTTCTTGACTAACCGGTGTACGCCTAGCCTAATTGAGAACAAATCTATATTATTAATTGGCTAAGGTTTTTCATTTTTTTCTGAATACCATACATCCGATTGTCACGAAACTTTGCATATTACATCACTTTAGCCCAAGGATGGTTCTTAGCCATAAACCAAGGTCCTGAACCCTTAAGAAGTTCATTCTAAAGGAAATTATCAATGTATTCTTATGGAGTAGTAATTTTCATTCTATAGGACTTTGAAATTATCAATGTATCCTAAGGCTTGGCGTACACCGATTAGTCAAGAAAAGACAAGACGAGATTAGTCACAGTAATTCACATAGCTGCTTATGAAGCAGCACGATTGCAATGACTAATCGGTGTGTGTTGCTTCATAAGCAAATATGTGAAGTACTGTGACTAATCTCGTCTTGTCTTGACTAACCGGTGTACGCCTAGCCTTACAGAACACATGGTTAGAGTTTTAAGGAAATAAATCAATCTTATGGTAATGTTTGTAATGTGTGTTTTGAGTTCCTAATCTCTCGAGTTAGAATACTTCCATAGCGCATCTTTCCCACATATTAAGGTAGAGTAATGGCTAGCGTATAGGGCTACCTGAACATGCATGCCAAATTTGAATGCATTTGGTTCAGTAGATTTCTAGTTCTGATAGATGAATGAATCAGTGCCATTTCGCTTTTATATACTGTATAATAGAAGATAACAACACATCCACTATAATACAGCCATATTAAAATATTGTAAAGAGAATGAAATCTTACACTCTTTGATAATTTTCAAGAGCTTGTAAAATTCACACGAATTGTATTTAATTCTGAATTTTCGGATCCATACTGCGAACTGCGAAGTTAACACTATTGTTTCAACACTAGAATTGACGACATGCAGCCAAATTTTACTGTAAATAACATAAATGTTACTCACTGGACTGAAGCGCTTTCAAGTTCCTGCATGTTAATTTGACTCCATTTCGTGAATTCTAGTGTTGAAACAATAGTGGTTTTAATTGTTTGATTTACAATACTTTTCCTAATATTAATATTAGTTATTCGACTCAAATATTATAATAATTTCAAACTCGGTAAAAATCAAACTTCTATGACACTGTTTAAAGAAAATGAAGTTTAATTATTTCATAAACTTACACTATTTTAAATTTTATTATGAGTATGTTGAACACATCTATACCGGTAATGCATTATTTTCAAACATACAGACAAAGAATAGACGGAAAACGAACAAACAATTCGTTAGAATTATGTTTTACAAACTGAATAATATTTTTCGAATATTTTTTTACAAAGTAAATAAAGAAATCTATCATCAATCACAAAGACAACGAATAGATACAACACGAGCAAATAATTGTTTACGTAATACTTTTAAAGGAACATAATTTTCCATTTTTATAGAGTAATGAACAAGCTCAAGTTGAATTATTTCAAACGATTTAGGAAAAATTGAGCGCTCAAAATATTAACAATAATCATCACATAATAGCTTTAATAAAGTTCTGAATTTTTGTTTCTGAATTCTAGTGTTGAAACAATAGCTTTAATAACCTCGGGTTGGATTGATGAGAAGTATGGGAGCAGGCCAATCACTATTCAGTCCTCAGAAAAGGTAAAAAATTACATTTTAATCATTTCACCTCACTTAGGAAATATCGTCGGTAGCAGGTCCCTGCAGGTATCCATTGAAGGAGATTTTCGAGCGAAACATTCTTAGATTTCCGTCATCCGAGCAGTAGTTTTATGAACATTGTTGCTACGTTGAAAAATATCAGAGGTACTGAAAAAACACAGAGCAATGTTGTTTGAAAACATGCAAAAAATGAGGTGTACTAGATCATAAACAATAATGAGCATCATCCTCATTAGGCTATTATCCTCATGAATTGATTGAAAAATCGTAGAACATAATAGCATAGTAGCATAGACCAACTCTATGTATAGTACAGTTAGTCTATGATAATAGGTATTATAAAGCCAAAAAGATTGAACATAGTCTACTTGAAACATTTTCAAAATAAATAGGAAATAAATGGATTTTATTTCTCTTTACAAAAAAACATTAAAAAACAAGTGTATAATTAATTGGAAATTGAACTGATCACTTTTACAAGTATAGTAGAACCCCTCTAATCCGTCACCTTTGGGACTGGGGGCATTGTCGGATCGCAGAAAAGGTCGGATTATCCAAAAACACCAATACAGTACTGTATTTATTAATCTAAACATTAAACATACCAAGATACATGAAATAAGTGATTACTGAAATAAGTGATTATTGAAATAAGTGATTATTGAAATAAGTGATTTTCAAAGTGATATACTGAAATAAGTGATGTTTAAAGTTAACAAAAGGTTTAAAAATGCATTGTTTTGACAAGTGATGAGTCACCGACCGGTTCCGGAGCGATAGTCGGACTAACCGGAGCGACGGACCATCCGAGGTCGGATTAGAGGGGTTCTAGTGTACTTTATTTCAACTCAATCCACGCTTTATCTGAATTTCTGATAGTTTCAAACCACGATCTAACAATTTTAATGGAGAATATGAACACATTTAAATTCCAAAATTTAAATCGGGTAGCAGATAGACTCACTTCGCATGACTGTCCTTATCGATCTTATCAAGTTGAGAATTTGAAATT
This sequence comes from Laodelphax striatellus, assembly GCA_017141395.1. Classification (NCBI taxonomy): domain Eukaryota; kingdom Metazoa; phylum Arthropoda; class Insecta; order Hemiptera; family Delphacidae; genus Laodelphax; species Laodelphax striatellus. The sequence goes on from CM029537.1 coordinate 5,648,914, forward strand.
TCACTGATTGTGGCTCTCCAAAGCCTTGCACGTTGCTATTCACTCCCCATCCAACTGAAAAATTAAATTCAAATTCACTTTACACATACAATATTATGAGAAAAGACAAAAAACCTCTGTTAAAACACCACGGTAACCCTGGCATATGATAAGTACTTATAAGCCAGTAGAAGTAGGATAAGGCTAGGCGTACACCGGTTAGTCAAGACAAGACAAGACGAGATTAGTCACGTTTAGACACAGTACTTCACATAGATGCTTATGAAGCAACACACACCGATTAGTCATTGCATCGGTGTGTGCTGCTTCATAAGCAAGTATGTGAATTACTGTGACTAAACGTGACTAATTTCTTCTTGTCTTGTCTTGACTAATGGATGTACGCCTAGGGCAAGATTCCGCACTATTGCCATAATATGCCAATAAAAACTTGAAGTATTTTCCTTTAAAACAAGGCCAAATCCAGCTCCATATCTCTTTTTAAATAGGTTGTATGCATTTTCAAAGTTGTAAAGTCCTTTTTGAAACACTCTGTATAGGCTATATAGAAAAATAACGTCAAGAGCTGAACAATAGGCTACTGGACAATAATGGATAAATTCAAATCAAATACCCTTATTTCTTTATGGAAAACATCATCAAAATAATAAGAAGGTCGGCTAATTGCAAGCTCAATGATCATAGCTAACATAGCCATTGTGTTAAGTACTAGTATTTAATGGTTTAATGGAATGGAATACCGAACATGCCAAATCGAATGCAATGCATATCATGCTTATTCCATTCAGAAATTTCAAGTACACCTTCAACTAACTTATGTGAAGAACAATCAATAAAGAAGGAGTACAATAATTTATTGACTTTACGATGATTAACTGGGCACCTCAGATCGATAGTGAGCAGAAATTTGGTTAAATATGGGGGCCAGTGAACAGAAATAAAAGACCAATTCTTATTAAAAGCTGTTACATGTTACTCATAGTCATGAATAGTGAGGTGTTATAATACCGTCTCACCAAACAATTTCATCAGCTCTTTAGAGGAACAAATTGTAAACTAATGTACTAGAACTAGGGTAAACGTTCTTTACAACATGGATAGTCACAAAACAATAAGATTAGTTAGTTCAGTACTTACTTTTGGCTAAAAATCTTTCCTCGTGTAGTATACAGACTGCATTCAAACAAAGCAGTGTTGCTTCAAATAAATTCCACAAAGTAAACCCCATTTTGTAAATAGGCCTAGCTAATCAGATCGATTTTATAAGAATTGTTTCATGAGTCCTTCAACTGGAAAAATAATTGATAAAAGCTTTCAGCATTTAGATAAAACGCGAATTCCAACCTTGCAAGTACAACTCATCAAAACATAACCTAACCAAGACATAACATCGAATGTTGATTGGTGAATCGACAAAATTCATCGAGTATCGATATCGATAACTTTACTGTTGTCGATATAAACGAGTCAACTTACGAGATCATCTGGCGCTATATTGGATGCACTTATGAACTTGTATGAATTTCACTCAATACAACTTCCGTATCAAGCGAGCAGCTCTGTGCGGAAAGATTTGATCCTCCAATCTACGCAATGCTATTCCGCTCCCATTTAAACCCATGTTAAATCTCAGATATTTTCAAGCGGCTTTGTCGTAAATGATACGATTAAACAGAGAGTGTATTACGTGAGCAGTTCTTCGCGGAACTCTCCTATCTTCCCAATGCTTTTTCGCTGGGTCTTCCAAAAGCCTTCTAGTGCTAGATGATACGCAACGCGGAGCGCTGCAATGATTTTTTCAAAAAGTCATTTAAAATAGTAAAACACGTTTAAATGAGTGAAATTATACATCAATTCGTTGAGAAAAACTTGAATTTTTGTTTAATTATCTTATTACTGGAAAATAGTTATTAGATTTTAGTCACAGGCATCTTTTAAAAGTAAATTTAATCAATTTTGAAAGATTCCATCATTTTTAAACAAATCAACAAACTAACAATCCATTTTCTATATATTTTCGATTCTCAGCTTATTTTGCATGTTACAAAATCTCATGTATAAAATTGAAGAGAAAATGTATAGCTAGAGAAGAAAAATGTTATAATATGAAATGTAAATTATTAGAAACCTCTTAGTAAAGAAGACGAAATGAGACTACCAAGGTTACTAGAAATTTTATCTAAAAATCTACTAGCCTTGGAAGTCAACAACTTCGCCATAGCCTTGTTAGCCGCAGTCACTGTATGGTAATCCACCGTCCGGGGACATCTCAAAACTAGATATTTGGTCGAAAGATGTCACCAAACCGAGGGCACCCATGACGTACGTTGCCCGGCCCACACGCGGTGAGGTACCAGCAAGGTTGATACAGAAAAATATGGACATTTTTTCTGTTATACCTTGCCGGACCATCACCATTCGAGGACGTAAGGCTTGTGGGCCACGGGAATGCTGTTGATGCTACACACCCTGCTATGACAGCACGGAGGGAGGTAGTGTTGGAGTCGAGAGACAATCCATGGTGTACCTCCACAGATCACCTCTCTCCTGCCAACCAACAGTATTCCCAATTTGGAATAGAAATTTTGAGAAAATTAAACATACTTCCGCTGGGTCTTCTGCGGTACAAGAAGGGTGGAGCCTACCTATTAGAGCACTTTCCAGTAACTCTCAAAAACCTACACAAACAGACCTTATTCAACAAAAACTCTCCCCCTCCCCACCTAACAACAAAGTTGAAAAAACCAGAAAAGTCAAACCCCCTCCCACCAAGAATACTAAACATCATCAAAGGCTTCAGAGGAACAGAACCTCTCAGATGCCTTTTGAAGATGTGATCAAAACTAGTGTCACCCTTCTTTCACCGCAGAAAACCTAGAGAAAGTATTTTCTAAAAACATTATGAACTTGAAAAAAATACTTGTAAGTTAAAAGAATGATTTCGCGAGTAAAATAATTATTATATTGATGAAACAATTTAAACTGGTAGAGCTAGTGAAGCTAGCCTACCGTTGCAAACACAGAATAATAATAATAATTTTATTATTATTATTCTGTTCAATCATAACTTGTTTTTATACAACATAGCAATATTAAATTCTGTAATTAAAAGTAAAAATTATTACTCACGTGAGTGGAGCGCTTACTGTATATTTCTGTGAACGCTGCTCTAACCTTGTATATGTATATGTAGTAGACTTCATTTTCCCAGTAAATAAATTTCATTATTCTGAAACACTCTTATGAAAGTGGAAACTGAAACTTGATAATCTGGAAGAAATAATCTCAATTAGATCAACTGGGTAATTAAACGTACAATATAATAGTAAGCTGTATAATGTATGAATCTGAATAATAATGGATCATGCTACATACGTTAAGGGGGAAACATAACTTCTAAGAATTCTTACCAAGATGCACATACCTAATGGCAAATTCAAAACAAACATATAAATAATACTATGCTACAAAATTACTACAACACAGCTGTGGATGCAACACATTACATTCAATGCATGCACACACTACACAATGTAAAAAGTGCCATGGACTTGGAGCTGATGAAGAAGAGGAGCTGGAATACTGTATCCATAATCTGAAACATACTTAGGAGGCAAAATAGGAATTGAGTACAATTTTCAAAACAAAATTGGAAACTTGATCACTAACTTATCACTAAGCATAATAAATTTGCCCTCCTGAACCGCCAGGAGTGGCCCTAATCTGTAAATATTATGAATTGAATAAATAATCAATTTCAATCAATAACTACACCTCTCAGCGTGTGTGAGAGAGTGCCCTAAGCTACTGCGTTCTCCTAGCATGTGTAGGAGAGCGTCTTATAGAATGAGAATTTCTTTAAATTCTCAAGAATATAAATGCATCTATGAGAGTTTTGAACTCTCAACGACACAAACTAATATATGTGTTCTTGGAACTTATCCTTAAACTATAACTTAATTCTAAAATAATTATAAGGCCAGGAGTAACCCGGATCAAAAATAATTAATTCAAATATTGTAAAACTGTTCATGACTAACTGCATCTCTCAGCGTGTGTGAGAGAATGCCCTACTTCACTGCAATAATCTAACTTAAGTATTCTTGAATAAAATAGATGAATGATCTAATAAATAATTATAACTAATCTATAATAATAATTATTATTACGATATGCACCTCTCAGCGTGTGTGAGAAAGTGCCTTAAACCATCGCCTTTTCTAGCATGTGTAGAAAAGTACTCAATCAAGGATATTTTGAGTTACAACTCAAAAGTATTTTGGGCTTTCACGATTCTATCTTGAGTTTATAACTCATAATAAAATAATTGATATAGCATGCAAGTTAGTACTTATTACTAAGGTTGAAAATGAATTCTGTCCCAAAGCTATCATCATGAATAGCTTTCACCCCCTTCCCATGCCAACCAGCAAAGGCTGGAGGCAATACTACTATGATGAAAAGTAATTTAAATGTAAAATTGAAAAGAAAATAATAAATGAAAAAACTGTATTCATACCCCCTCTCCCTAATCCTAAACCCCATTGCTGAAGGCATACTATCTAAAATTTACAATATCCAGCCTCATATAACAAATCTCAACAGGCTGCAGTGTAATAGTTACCACCTCGTCATAAAATTGATGCTGGACTGAGCCCGCAATCATAGTGACAACGCTGTAGAACTACCACACAGAGCACTGACTGAGAAAGCAATACTTGACTGAAAACTGTAAATATCCTACAGGGACCCTGACAGCTTAATCCCTATTTATGGTTGTTACCTTGCACCATATCCTTTTGCAAACCATGAAACAGTACCACATATCCCATCGCTGCGGATGGTGGGAAAATGAAATTCACATTCACTATGGTGTGCTGCTATAGAAGCTCACAACCAAAAAGTGTTTGGACTACACCCCCAACACAAAACTCGCTTGATGACGTGGTACTGCCTGGATTGAGCAGGAATATGTCACATGACTAACAACCACAAACATCCCACCCCCTACACCCCCATCTATTCCAGGAGAATGTTAGCAAGGTCTAGCCTAACTCTTCAACTTGTAATTTGAAAGAAGGATACCTCATACCAAAATCACCCATCCACATCTTGATGATCCACAGCACAGACTCGACAATGTCACCAGTACGATTGTTGTGATTTCCAGTATAGAAATGCGCTTCATTGATATTGGTGTATTCCCATAAATACTTTTTGTTTTACTGGACCATTCATGTATATCCTGTTGAGAAAAACACAAATATCAGTATATAGGCCAATATATTATTATATAATAATATTATTACAAATATTAAGCGATAAGCTAACTGGATATGATTAATAACAGTCAAGAATTTCTAATTTTAAATAGAACATACAGATCCAATAGTTTATGAATAGTTGATTGGTGTTTGGGAGGTGAATATTCTATATATATGTATGTAAAAATACTAAGTTTAAAAATAGGCGAGAAATTGGTAAAAAAATAATTACCCAACAGATTGGCGATACATTAAAGTGTGGTTGGTAGGAGGTTTCAACTGTGCCAGTTGAGTTATCAATTATCAACGCTGCTCTAACCTGTGATAACCAGTAGACTTCTGTTTCCCAGCAAATTAAATTCATTATTCCAAAACACTCTTATGAAAATGGAAACTGAAACATGGTAATCTGGAAGAAATAATCTCAATTAGATCAACTGTGTATAATAAAACCAATACAGTTTAATAGAATAATGTATCTGAATATTAATGAATCATGCTACATACGATAAGGAGGGAAACATAACTTCTAAGAATTCTTACCAAGATGCACATACCTAATGGCACATTCAAAAAAAAAAACATGTAAATAATTGATGCTACACACCCTGCTATGACAGCACGGAGGGAGGTAGTGTTGGAGTCAAGAGACAATCCATGGTTTACGTCCACAGATCACCTCTCTCCTGCCAACCAACAGTATTCCCAATTTGGAATAGAAATTTTGAGAAAATTAAACATACTTCCGCTGGGTCTTCTGCGGTACAAGAAGGGTGGAGCCTACCTATTAGAGCACTTTCCAGTGACTCTCAAAAACCTTCACAAACAGACCTTATTCAACAAAAACTCTCCCCCTCACCACCTAACAACAACGTTGAAAAAACCATAGAAGTCGAACACCCTCCCACCAAGTATACTAAACATCATAAAAGGCTCCAGAGGAACAGAACCTCTCAGATGCCTCTTGAAGATGTAATCGAAATTAGTGTCCCATCCTCCTTGCACCGCAGAAAACCTGGAGAAAGTATTTTCTAAAAAAATCATTAACTTTAAAAAGACTTGTAACTTAAAAGAAAGATTTCGCGAGAAATATAATGATTCTATTGATGAAACAATTTAAACTGGTAGAGCTAGTGAAGCTAGCCTACCGTTGCAATCACAGAATAATAATAATAATTTTTTTATTATTGTTCTGTTCACTCTAAACTTGTTTTTATACAACACAGAAATCTTAATTAGAAGGGAAAATTATTACTCACGTGAGTGGAGCGCTTTCGGACTCCAAGTTGTCTGTCAATACCAGGTTTTGAAGTTTCATAAATATTATTGAAGAGTACCATACCGTATATTTCTGTGAACGCTGCTCTAACCTTGTATATGTATATGAAGTGGACTTCATTATTCTGAAACACTCTTATGGAAGCGGAAACTGAAACTTGGTAATCTGGAATAGATAATCTCAATTATATCAACTGGGTAATAAAACCAATACAATATAATAGTAGACTGTATAATATATTAGAATAATAATGGATAATGCTGCATACGCTAAGGGGGGACACATAACTTCTAATAATTCTTACCAAGATGCACATACCTAATGGCACATTCAAAGCAAACATATATAAATAATAATACAACGCTACAAAGTTACTACAACACAGCTGAGGATGCAACACATTACATTCAATGCATGCACACACTACACAATGTAAAAAGTGCCATGGACTTGGAGCTGATCAAGAAGAGGAACTGGAATACTGTATCCATAATCTGAAACATACTTAGGAGGCAAAATAGGAATTGAGTACAATTTTCAAAACAAAATTGGAAACTTAATATGTAACTTATCTAAGCATAATAAATTTGCCCTCCTGAACCGCCAGGAGTGGCCTTAATCTGTAAATTATGAATTGAATAAATAATCAATTCCAATCAATAACTACACCTCTCAGCGTGTGTGAGAGCCCTAAGCTAAAGCGCTTTCCTAGCATGTGTAGGAGAGCGTCTTGTGAAATGAGATTTTTTTTAAATTCTCAAGAATAAAAATGCATTTATGAGAGTTTTGAACTCTCAACGACACAAACTAATAATGTTCTATGAATGTATCCATGAACTATAACTTAATTCTAAAATAATTATAAGGCCAGGAGTAACCCGGATCAAAAATAATTAAAGCTAATTCAAATATTGTAAAACATTTCATGGCTAACTGCATCTCTCAGCGTGTGTGAGAGAATGCCCTACTTCACTGCACTTATCTAGCATGTGTATTCTTGAATAAAATAGATGAATGATCTAATAAATAATTATAACTAATCTATAATAATAATTATTACGATATGCACCTCTCAGCGTGTGTGAGAAAGTGCCTTAAACCATCGCCTTTTCTAGCATGTGTAGAAAAGTACTCAATCAAGGATATTTTGAGTTACTACTCAAAAATATCTTGGGCTTTCAGGATTCTATTTTGAGTTTATAACTCATAATAAAATAATTGATATAGCATGCAAGTTAGTACTTATTACTAAGGTTGGAAATGAATTCTGTCCCAAAGCTATCATCATGAATAGCTTTCACCCCCTTCCCATGCCAACCAGCAAAGGCTGGAGGCAATACTACTATGATGAAAAATAATTTAAATTGAAAATAAAATATAAATGAAAAACTTTATTCATACCCCCTCTCCCTAAGCCCAAACCCCATTGCTGAAGGCCTACTATCTAAAATTTACAATCTCCAGCCTCATATAAAAAATCGCAACAGGCTACAGTGTAATAGTTACCACCTCGTCATAAAATTGATGCTGGACTGAGCCCGCAATCATAGTGACAACGCTGTAGAACTACCACACAGAGCACTGACTGAGAAAGCAATACTTGACTGAAAACTGTAAATATCCTACAGGGACCCTGACATCTCAATCCCTATTTATGGTTGTTACCTTGCACCATATCCTTTTACAAACCATGAAACAGTACCACATATCCCATCGCTGCGGATGGTGGGAAAATGAAATTCACATTCACTATGGTGTGCTGCTATAGAAGCTCACAACCAAAAAGTGTTTGGACTACACCCCCAACACAAAACTCGCTTGATGGCGTGGTACTGCCTGGATTGAGCGGGAATATGTCACATGACTAACAACCACAAACATCCCACCCCCTATACCCCCATCTATTCCAGGAGAATGTTAGCAAGTTCTAGCCTAACTCTTCAACTTGTAATTTGAAAAAGGATACCTCATACCAAAATCACCCATCCTCTTCTTGATATTCCACAGCACAGACTCGACAATTTCATCAGTAAGATTGTTGTGATTTCAAGTATAGAAATGCGCTTCATTGATATTGGTGTATTCCCATGAATACTTTTTGTTCTAGTGAACAATCCATGTATCCTGTTGAAAAAACACAAATATTAATATATAGGCCAATATATTATTATAAAATAATATTATTACAAATATTATTCAATAAGCTAACTGGAGGAGATTAAGGCTGTTCGGTCGAAATTTTTTTTTATTTAAATTGGATAATATTTTTAAATATACTTGTTAAGATCATTATAAGAGTGAGAAAAAGTGCCACCTGAAATTTGTAAGTGGTCTAATAAGCGAGCTATGGCGCTTTAAAGTGCTAACTCCGTTAGCTTTCCAGCTCTTGAACGGTTTCAACTATATCAACCGAACTACTCTTAAAAATTCAAAAAAATGTATCTTTCCAAGCTGAAACATTTTATTTCCCATATCGTTCATAAATAAAAAAGTACCATTTTTTGTAAAATCGATAACTTATTTATTTTGGCATTAATCGAGAAAAAAAACATGTCAGATCAAAGCCAATGATGTCAAGAATGTATAAAAAAATACTCCAATGGAAAATTCTCAAGCGTTTAGAAACTGGATAGAAAACAGAAAATCACATAAAATCAGCGTGGCGTCCGATGTGAGTGTGTACAGTGCACATACGCGCAGGGGCGAGCAAGCGCATACACACACTCTCAATCTCTCCCTACCACACTGCCTTCCTACCAACACAGCAGACTTCTCACTTCTCCTCCACAACGCTCAGAGCCTGAACTCTGTCAGCTCTGATTGTTCTATCTCGCCATTCATCTCAGCTTATAATGCTTACGTACCGTACTATTGCAAGCGTCATCAATTTTCTGTCTGTTTTCTTCCCAGTTTCAAAACGCTTAAGAATTTTCCATTGGAGTATTTTTATACATTCTGTACATCATTGGCTTTGTTCTGATATGTTTTCTCGATTAATGTCAAAATAAATAAGTTATCGAATTTACAAAGAATGGTACTTTTCTTATTTATACAATCGTCTATATCTCAAGTTCTAATCGGAATTTCGGAACGAAATGGATATCGATGGATTCCTTATGTCATTCTCTACAAATAATTTTATATTCATTTTAATTGTAACTGCTATAATTTGGAAGTTATCTTTTAACAGATTGAAATAGTATGATATTTGACGATCGCATATATTTTCATTTTCTTCTAAGGACTTTTATGCCAGCGTTTAACAAGAAAATGTCTAAGATATAACTTTTAGTACATTTACAAATCTCCAAATTGATATATTACAATGTATACTTTATGAACACATTAATAGTTTAATGTGTTATTTAATTTATTACAGAGTAGTGTCGATATACTTGTTCACTGAACTCGTATCAATATCAGCTTGAAGTTGTATTATGTATTGCTGAATTTTTCTTCTTGTTCTATAGAAAAGAAGCTGTTACACGATATTGTGTGCAGGATTATATTTTCCAACAATTTATCATAAATAGTCCCTCGAATCAGATTGTAATCAGTTTGCAATTCATTTTACTCAGCTAGTCTATTCATATAATATTTCAGAAGCTCTGTTTTATCTCCTTCTACATTCTCTGCTTGTGCTTGGAATTGTCCTGTGTAAACATTTTGACATCAGTTGTACGGTATATGCGAAGAAGAAAATATAACTGAACCCCCTTCTTATTCTATACTTTCCAGTGGCGGATCTAGAAATATGTTCATTAGTTTCGCTTCACCCCACAATCATTTTTTCTATCAATGCATCTCAATCGATTTCTCGCAATGATTTCACTTGATTTTTTGCTATTGCACATGATTTTCACGAGAATTAGCAAGAAATAGCTTATTATGTATTATATTAACATAGATAGATGAACTTTGAAGAGCTATACCTCGCAATCTGTTGGGCCGCCTTTAACAGTAATTCTGGTATGAAATTGGGGCTTATTTAAATTGATTTTAAAATGATATTAGGTGCTGTTATGAAAAAGTTATGCTTCAGGGTTAAAATTGTATACATGTAAAAAATTGAGCCATTTCATTGAGGTTTTGGCGGGATGGAAGGTTGCCGGGATCGAATAATTGGATTCAATTATTATTATTATTAAGCGTATGGCGTTTTTGGCGGAGAGACCCTTTCGGGTGTTCCACCTTGCCGAATCATCCAGTTTTCCCTAATGGGAGATATGGAAAACATTATAGGTTAAGTTGGATTCAATGTTCCACGATTATACAACATAATAGAAAAGAACTGACTTCGTTACTGATTATGAACGTCAATGAGAACAGATATGTGCCTATTCTCAGTCATCTGTAACAAGAAAACGAGTTATTTGTGATTTGATAAAAAAAAATTGGTTATCTTAGTTCTAAATCTGCATTTTACGTGAAAATCGTATACGTTTGTTCAGATATAGCCAAAATTATTCAACATAATATTCAATGTCATGGGCTTGAATAATGTAACTGCTCTTAAAATCAATGAACTTGCTCTTAATTAATGAACTACTCTTAAAAATTCAAAAAGGTATCTTTCAAACTGAAACAACTTTCCCATATCGTTCATAAAAAGTACCATTTTTTGTAAATTCGATAACTTGTTCATTCTTACATTAATCGAGAAAAACATATCAAAACAAAGCTAATGATGTACAGACTGTATTAAAAATACTCCAGTGGAAATTTCTTGAACGTTTTCATACTGGAAAGAAAACCGAAATCACGTAAAACCAGTGTGGAGCGCGGTGTGAGCGTGTACAGTATAATGCACTAACAAGTAACAATTTATTGTCCAAGGTGAGATGTGAAAACTGCTCTTTCACGAATCATGAATATTATTCAAAGAGTTTTGTCTCAAGTTACTGAATTTTATTCTGCTCATGGCTTTTGTGGCGGAGAGATTTTCTTTCGGGTGTTCCGCCGCGCCGAATCATCCCAAGTTCCCCAAAAATAACTTATTATTATGTTAAACATAGGTACATAACTTTGAATTTCTGTCCATCATTCGGGAAAAATCTTTACCAATCGAATCCTGATAAGTTTTCGCAATCTCTGAACAAATATATAGGCTACAATTTTCACGTAACAGGTAGATTAGAACTAAGGATACCTAATTTTTTAAAATCAAATCAAGAAATGTCTCGTTTTCATTGTATGCTGAATGCAGGAAATTCGAAAAGCGATTTTCCAATTTTATCATAAAAGTTTTAGTTTTATTCAAACTGTAGTTACAATCATAATTATCTACCCTTTGATTCAGAATAGCTTATAGGCTACTTCGTGAAGACACCTCTTTTCCAGTCACTAACATTGAAAATCGCTCTACATTGGGGACAGATTGTAATTTTTATTTCTATTTTATGCAGGAAATAATATTTGAACATTATTCCTATTGAAGTTTTCATAATTCCATATTCCATTATTGCAAACTAAGCTGTAATTTATAAGGATTCGTGAATGTTGAGTTTTGATGAATTATTTTACATACAAACTTACACTGTTCCATGAGCTGGGAAAAGAACTCTCTGAAGGGTTTGGAGAGTTTACCTGAAATGCTGCACTAATTAAAATACTTAATACTACTTTAAAAACTTAAAAATTAAAACACTACTTTAAATACTTGAAAAGTAGTGCAAATGAAATGCTGAAATGCTGCACTACTTTTCAAATATTTAAAATAGTGTTAGTTTTAAGTTTTAAAGTAGTATTCAAAATTTTAAGAAAGCATTTCTGGTAAACTCTCCAAACTCAGAGAGTTCTTTCTCAACTCAAGGCTGCGAAATATTGTATGTAAAATAGTTTTAATTTAAGTAATTTTACACAAATACTTTTCAAGTTTTTATCTGTGGGCATCACATTAAATCCAATGAATTCTGGTTCATTATCTCAACAACTGGCTAGCCATACCCTAATTTTAGGTTTGTCTTGAAATTTGTTCCAAATATAAAAATTAAAATTTGTTTTTTTATGTAAATATTTACTGTATTTACATAAATATCTATTATTTTTACATAGGAATACACTTGGAAATCAAATTATTGTTAATGGGTTTTGTTTACTTCGATATTGTACAGATCTGTGTAAAATAAAAATGTTTTTGACTGAACATCGCTTGGAATAAATTAATACTTTTCAATTTATTTCTATTTTATTTTTCCGACTGAATCAATCTCTAACTGTATGTCACGTTGCAGAACCGTTCAATTCAGATTTAAATCTTATAAGTTTATTTGATAATAAAGTATATTTTTAAACTTACTCTATTTGATAAATAAAAAGGTTGAAATGTACAGTATCAACAAAGTGACAGATGGACATACCTACTTTTAATTATATTTGAATAATTACTGAGAAAAAGTATAAACTTATTGACTTTTACATTTAGATAACATGTTAAAATGTTGACGAAACCGTCTTATTCAGATCAGTTATATTATGATTGTAACATACGTTGGAATGCGCAATGCCAATGATCATACTAACGAAAACATGAAGTGTTTTATAACTTTCAAAATATATTTTGAGAGATATCTTATCACATTTATTTCTAATCAACATAAAATAATATGTACGTGTACGTGAGTAGAGAGTAGGAGCTGATGGTTGATGCTGACTAGACAGGCAGGCCACTGGCATACTCATATTATTGTAAATCGTAGATCGTATTGATAAATACTGTATTTATGTTGTGACGTTGTGACACTCGCTGCCGGCTGGCGGCCGCTGCCGGCTGGTTGTGTGCGTGCGAAAGTGAGCTAAGCGAGGGGAAGTAGATAATCTCCCCTCTCCTGACAATTCTTCAACTCCGCTTAGAAAATGCGATTCAAGCTACTCCTAGCGCATCTCGTGGCAGCTGGCGGAACTAACCACGAAGGAGACGATAACTTCGTAGTGACCGACCAACGTTAATAACAGTCATGAATTTCTACTATTTCTACTTTTAAATAGAGCATACATATCCAATAGTTTATGAATAGTAGTTGATTGCTACTTGGGAGGTGAATATTCTATATATGTAAGTAAAAATACTAAGTTTAAAAATAGGCGAGAAATTGGTAGAAAATAATTACCCAACAGATTTGGCGATTCATCAAAGTGTGGTTGGTAGGAGGTTTCAACTACGCCAGTTGAGTTATCAATTATCAACACTGCTCTATCCTTTCATATGTTCAAGCAGTAGACTTCAGTTTCGCGGCAAATTAATTTCATTATTCTGGAACACTCTTAAGGAAGCGGAAACTGAAACTTGATAATCTGGAAGAAATAATCTCAATTAGATCAACTGTGTGATAAAACCAATACAATTTAATAGAATAATGTATCTGAATAATAATGAATCATGCTACATACGATAAGGTGGGAGACATAACTTCTAAGAATTCTTACCAAGATGCACATACCTAATGGCACATTAAAAAAAAAAAACATGTAAATAATTGATGCTACACACCCTGCTATGACAGCACGGAGGGAAGTAGTGTTGGAGTCGAGAGACAATCCATGGTGTACCTCCACAGATCACCTCTCTCCTGCCAACCAACAGTATTCCCAATTTGGAATAGAAATTTTCAGAAAATTAAACATACTTCCGCTGGGTCTTCTGCGGTACAAGAAGGGTGGAGCCTACCTATTGGAGCACTTTCCTGTAACTCTCAAAAACCTACACAACAGACCTTATTCAACGAAAACTCTCCCCCTCACCACCTAACAACAACGTTGAAAAAACCAGAGAAGTCGAACCCCCTCCCACCAAGAATACTAAACATCATAAAAGGCTCCAGAGGAACAGAACCTCTCAGATGCCTCTTGAAGATGTAATCGAAATTAGTGTCCCATCCTCCTTGCACCGCAGAAAACCTAGAGAAAGTATTTTCTAAAAAAATTATTAACTTTAAAAAGACTTGTAACTTAAAAGAAAGATTTCGCGAGAAATATAATGATTCTATTGATGAAACAATTTAAACTGCTAGAGCTAGTGAAGCTAGCCTACCGTTGCAATCACAGAATAATAATAATAATTTTTTTATTATTGTTCTGTTCACTCTAAACTTGTTTTTATACAACACAGGAATCTTAATTAGAAGTGAAAATTATTACTCACGTGAGTGGAGCGCTCTTGGACTCCAAGTTGTCTGTCAACACCAGGTTTTGAAGTTTCATAAATATTATTGAAGAGTACCATACCGTATATTTCTGTGAACGCTGCTCCAACCTTGTATGTGCAGTAGACTTCATTTTTGCAATAAATTAATTTCATTATTCACTCTTATGAAAGTGGAAACTGAAACTAGATAATCTGGAAGAAAGAATCTCAATTAGATCAACTGTGTAATAAAACCAATACAATAGTATACTGTATAATGTATCTGAATAATAATTAATCATGCTACATACGAAAAAGAGGGAGACATAACTTCTAAGAATTCTTACCAAGATGCACATACCTAATGACACATTCAAAATGAACATACAAGTAATGATACTATGCTACAAAGTTACTACAACACAGCTGTGGATGCAACACATTACATTCAATGCATGCACACACTACACAATGTAAAAAGTGCCATGGACTTGGAGCTGATGAAGAAGAGGAGCTGGAATACTGTATCTTCAATCTGAAACATACTTAGGAGGCAAAAGAGGAATTAAGTACAATTATTAAAACAAAATTGGAAACTTGATCAGTAACTTATCACTAAGCATAATGAATAATTTGCCCTCCTGAACCGCCAGGAGTGGCCCTAAACTAAAATTCATGAATTGAATAGATAATCAATTTTAAAAAATAAGTACACCTCTCAGCGTGTGTCAGAGAGTGCCCTAAGCTACTGCGTCCTCCTAGCATGTGTAGGAGAGCGTCTTATGAAAAGAGAATTTTTATAAATTCTCAAAAATATAATACACCAATGAGAGTTCTGAAATCTCAACGACACAAACTAATATATGTGCTAGGAACGTATCCTTGAACTATAACTTAATTCTAGAATAATTATAAGGCCAGGAGTAACCCGGATCAAAATTAATTATAGCTAATTCAAATATTGTAAAACATTTCATGACTAACTGCATCTCTCAGCGTGTGTGAGAAAATGCCCTACTTTACTGCACTTATCTAGCATGTGTAGACATGTGTATTCTTAAATAAAATAGATGAATGATCTAATAAATAATAATTATAACTAATCCATAATAATAATAATAATATGCACCTCTCAGCATGTGTGAGAGAGTGTCTTAAACCATCGCCTTTTCTAGCATGTGTAGAAAAGTACTCAATCAAGGATATTTTGAGTTACTACTCAAAAATATCTTGGGCTTTCAGGATTCTATTTTGAGTTTATAACTCATAATAAATAATTAATATAGCATGCAAGTTAGTACTTATTACTAAGGTTGGAAATGAAATCTGTCCCAAAGCTATCATCATGAATAGCTTTCACCCTCTTCCCATGCCAACCAGCAAAGGCTGGAGGCAATACTACTATGATGAAAAATAATTCAAATTGAATATTGAAAAGAAAATATAAATGAAAAAACTGTATTCATACCCCCTCTCCCTAATCCCAAACCCCATTGCTGAAGGCATACTATCTAAAATTTACAATCTCCAGCCTCATATAACAAATCACAACAGGCTACAGTGTAATAGTTACCACCTCGTCATAAAATTGATGCTGGACTGAGCCCGCAATCATAGTGACAACGCTGTAGAACTACCACACAGAGCACTGACTGAGAAAGCAATACTTGACTGAAAACTGTAAATATCCTACAGGGACCCTGACAGCTCAATCCCTATTTATGGTTGTTACCTTGCACCATATCCTTTTACAAACCATGAAACAGTACCACATATCCCATCGCTGCGGATGGTGGGAAAATGAAATTCACATTCACTATGGTGTGCTGCTATAGAAGCTCACAACCAAAAAGTGTTTGGACTACACCCCCAACACAAAACTCGCTTGATGACGTGGTACTGCCTGGATTGAGCGGGAATATGTCACATGACTAACAACCACAAACATCCCACCCCCTATACCCCCATCTATTCCAGGAGAATGTTAGCAAGTTCTAGCCTAACTCTTCAACTTGTAATTTGAAAGAAGGATACCTCATACCAAAATCACCCATCCACATCTTGACATTCCATAGACTTGACTTTTTCCGTTATGATTGTCGTAAATATAATTGGAGACGCTTTCCATTGACATTGATGTACAGTATTCTCATAGATATGATTTGTTTGAGTGGTCAATTCATACATCCTGTGGGGAAAAACAAAACTAATATTAATACATAGGTAGGTTAATAAAATTATATTTTAAAATGATTACTATAAATTCAACAATATTATCAATTTAATTGAATTTTCAACAATACTGCTATAATAATCTTAAAAATGTTCAATTGTTAGTTAGACATATGTCCATGATCAAATTTCTCTCAATAAAGTAACCTGGCTTGAAAAACTAATTACAAGATGTACCAAAACACAAGACATTTATTATCATAGTTTGCTGCATTATAACAGTACATGTCTAGTTTATATGGTTAGCCAATCTGACCAAGACTTATTCAAGTTCATTATATTGGATAGAATTTTATGAAAAATTTAATAGTTTATAATCGGCTTCATAGTTTGCTGAACGGCACTTAGAATAGAATATTAAACCTTGATATAATATCTAGGAAAACTAAAAGAAATCTAAGTTAAACTGTTCTTCAGATTCTATTAAAATAATGGTTTTACGAATTATTATTAATGGTTTTACTTCCTTCATTATTATGAATTTTAGATCCTTGGAATCGGAATCAGAATTATGATTTAGATATTTCAATTCAGAAGAGAACACAGAAAGTTTTCAATAATGAAGTAAATAATCATAAATTTGAATAAGAGAACACAAAAATCTGCCTACCTTGTTCAAGTATCCAATCCAAGGTTGAAATTTTCAAATCCACTGAATTTATCTCACGCACTTCACTGTTTCAGCTTATAAGTGCTAAAATATTACAAATGAAGCACTTCTAGTAATTCTTTAAAGTTGAATTGAATATAATTATTCTCTCACAGAACCAACGCAAGTCATCGGCTCTTTACAAGCCGGATAGCAAGAAAGGAATGACAAAAATGACAAGATGGCTGTCAGTCAGCTGATTTACTCGTACAGCTGGGTTATGATGATGATGATGATGATGATATTGATGATGTCATATTTCAAGTAGCTGATGAACATCAGCGCGCTCAAGTGAAAGACAGAGTGAACAATCGGGGTGGGGGATTGAAGCTTGGTTATCATTGAATCAAATAATGTAAAAATGACTGTTTTCAAACCAATCGTATTTGAAAAATATTCAGCCAAAATATTCCAGTAACTAATAAAATCGAAGCTACAACACTTCAATTGTCACTTCAAGAGAAAAGAAAAAAAAGATAATTTTAATTTGATCCTCTTTCCAAAAGCCTCCCTTTCCAAAAGAGAGTGAGATATGTAGTGATATAAAATATAATATTGAACATAAATAGTTGAAGTATGGAAAATATAAGATGTAAATATAATGTTGTAATTGAATTAAATATAATTTGAGTGAAATAGTTGATGTCTCTGAAATAATAATGTTTACTATATTTGCGATATCGACAAGTAGTTTGTAGTTTACAAAATACAGTTTACTACTACAGTAGTTTGGAGTTTAGAGGGGGCTATGGTATTATTCAAAATATAGAAAATAACAAATACTTTTTTGTATTGTCTACCCTTTGTTCTCTTTGATTATTTTATTGTATGTTAATACTTTTGAAAGAATAAAAATTGATTGATTCACAGATAGTGTTATGTTTTCGTAATCTGTTCTATAACTACAGGTTTGTACAGTGACATTGATTTAATTTTACGCTTGGCATTAGATAGATAGATAGATAGATAGAGAGATATCATTTCTCGACGTCTCTGATGACCGTAGAGTACGATGGCAAAGAAATGATATCTATCTATCTAATGCTAAGCGTCAAATTAAATTTATTTTTATTTCCCGTGTCCAGGTCAGACTAGAATAATAATACTGTAAATAAAAAGAAAAAACATCTATAAGATTAAAAAATACGTCAAATTAAATGAATTTCACTGAACATAAGTTATAGCAGAGATAATCAATTACTTGGTTAGTCTAAGGTTTTAGTTATAGCACGATCCTTTCAACTTGACAGAAATCAGCTGTTTCGGTAATAATTAAACAGTGATTTCGACACAATAATGAGAGTTATCATTCTTGTCGCAGCGGAGATTTGATACTGTACAGTACTACAGCGGGTGGAGTAATAGAAAAAAAAATAGATTGCGTGAGGTATTGGAATGGGGAGTAGGTTTGAGAGAAAGAGCGAGCGAGAGAGAGAGAAAGTGAGTGAAAGAGGAAAGGGAAAGAGATTCTAGAAAAAAGAAAATCCGCTGACTGTGGATCACACAAAAATGGGGTAAGGATTTGCGAGAGGATGGGGGAATAATGTAACGCACTGAGGAGAGCGTAGAAAGAGTGGGGGGGATAGAGAGAGAGTGTGAGAGAGAGGTAGAGTGAGTTGTGAGTAGAGAATCAACAAGGGATTTGCCAATAAACTGGGACATAAGAGACGATGCAATTTAGAAGCCGGTAGATAATGCTATTCTCGACATTGTATTAATGCCTGGCTATATCTACAGTTATACCGAACGCCCTATAGAAGGCGCACTCTATACCTATGTTTGCTCACATTATTATACACATAACTGTAGAGGTTGGTTTGAATCAGAGTTAGACAACAGAGCTCAAGCAATAGCTGCTGGGGGTTAGTTAACGATGGTGAGCGGTGATTGGACCAAACCGCGCTTGCGCACTGCACTGCTCGGCTCCTATTGGCGGAGAGCTTTCGCTCACCCCGCCACCTGCGCTGCCATTGGCCGACGAGCCTTGCCACCCTTCTGAACAACCCTTGCGAACTTGTCCGCTATTTCACTTGTTCAGCACAGTTGCCACGGTCAAGTAGACTCTCGGCACTCTGTCAGACGAAAATTACGATCGCGAAATGTTAGGCGCTAACTGAATATTTCTTCCGTAATCACTTCGTGTGAATTGTTAAATATTTACCCATCAGGATCTACACAGGACAAGCGGTGAGTTAGATTTTTGGTAAAAATTTCGAGTCTGTTTTTTTTTTATTAATTTATTCTAAAATATTCAATCATCGTGTCTTTCTATTTATTCAAATACAGAGTGGCATTTATTCATAAACAAAGTAGAGTATTATCAAAGGACGTAGCCTACTATTAAAGAAAATCTACTTAGTTTCTTATAGTCTTTGGTACTATCAAATAGTGCATCTATCAAACTATCAAATAGAGACAATCTAATAGTTTCTTATCGTCTTTGGTACTATTAACTCATAGGATGAAAGCAGAGAGACAACGATTAAAACGTGTTGATATTTCAAGATCAAATATCTCATAATTAATTGAAAGAAACTTTGTAATTAATTTTAAGTTTAATATTTGTTCTGAGCATGATCTGTTTGGCCTGAAACCTGCTTGGAAGTCAGAGATTTTGGGCTCTAATTGTTTTTGCGTGCTTTCTATTATTATATTGTCCAAATTCGCAGTAGCGGAAGTCTTCAGAGTATTATATAGCATTAATTAGGAATTTCGTTCAATTAATTGTTATGATTTAAAAGTAATTGAATAGTTGCAATATCTCATTTTCTTCCATAAAATATCTATTCATTAATTCATCTATTGAAGAACTTACAATCAACTCATATAAGATGGAAACATAGCCACAAAGCTCAAAACGTCTTTCTGAAAGTTCTAATTTAGAGAAACATATTTCAAAGAAGTTTTCATACAGAGTGATCAAAAATTCCCTCCGCAGTGAAATATACAATGAAATTGGAATTGAAATTATAAATTGAAACACTTGAATCACTCGGAAACATTCAATTTATTGAACAACAAGTTATTGAAATGATCGTGTAGCCTACATTCAATAGGTGTACGCCTAGCCTTACAGAATGTAAGTTTTTCTTCTAAGGTGGAATATTTGAACTGATGCAGACGCGAAAGTTTAAACATGCATGCACACTGTGCTGTAACTTTCATGCCAGCATTACTCGTAGTGTAAATAAAACGTCTTTTACACCAATGCCGGGCCCTGTAATCGGAAGGGATGGAACTATTTTTACTAATGAATCACAAGGGTGTAATCGAATGACTTAGTTTGAATAAATGCGTTATAGATCATACTATAGATAGGCCTAATACTAGGCTAGATCAGTCAACCTGTCCGATTCGTGCCCGTGCCGCACTGAAGTGAAATAAGACTGATTTTTCTTGCTCGCCAGTACTCTATATGGCGCCAACAAATTGTTGCAAGTGAACGCACCTTGATGTTAGGCTAGGCGTACACCGGTTAGTCAAGACAAGACAAGACGAGATTAGTCACGTTTAGTCACAGTATTTCACATAGTCGCTTATGAAGCAGCATACACGGATGCAATGTCTAATCGGTGTGTGTTGCTTCATAAGCAACTATGTGGAGTACTGTGACTAAACGTGACTAATCTCATCTTGTCTTGTCTTGACTAACCGGTGTACGCCTAGCCTAAGTGACGCGAAGAATAATTTTCGCTTGTAATTTACATGTACTGAGGAAATTACAAGCTATCACTCCAGTATCAGTGGTGTAGGGTAGATTTGAAGGATTGCAAGAGCCCTAAAGAGGAAAAGGAGCTTACGACAACCATTCCCAAATCTTCGATTTTTATTTGTATTGCCATATGATTTGAAAACAGTAATAAATCAAACGATTCGCTTTCATGTCTGAAGAACGAACTTTAAAAACAACCATTTTCCTTCCATAGTTTTCGATGAACAATAATTTCTATTTTAGTTTTTCACTAGTATCACTATTATAGAAATGGTCTCTATCTTCTTAATTTGACATGAAACAATATTATTCTTTTCAATTGGTTTATTGTAAATACATTTTTTTAGGGTGATGCCCACATGAGCTCTGCGTGGGCTTGCTCAAGCTCTGAGCTTGTGCGTGGGTGATGATGAAAGATGACGACTGTTTTCAAAATTGAATATAACCACAGAGAAGGAAGGATAGAGGTAATATCCATAGAGGGACATTGTTAGGCCTACGCCTAAGTACAGTTGCAATTTATACCAGTCGCCATGAATTGCGTCTGGAAATGTTGATTTCTGTCTATTCTCTGTTACAACTACAGTAGTTGTCGTCTACCCGACTGTAGAGGAAAGAGGCATTCCACAATTCCCTCTCCTAAAGGTGGGTTTTCGTTACTGCGACCAAGTGCCGCAGCGGAGCCCGACACAGCGTTGTCAGATGCAATATTGATGAAAAATCCCAACTATTTATAGTAAGACCTTATCGAACTCAATGCGATCTTTCAAATGAGACGTGAACGAAAAAATTCGGTTGAAAAACCACGGAGGAGTTGAAGCTACAAAAAACTTGTTTGCCTTTTAATTATATTATATATATAATAGAAGAAGATAGATAGAATATAGAAGAATAGATAGAAGATAGGTTAATGGGGTGTAACTATTTTATTATAAAAGCAATTCAAACATATTTCATGAACGGTGATTCAATAATTTTTGGTTTTTTCCAAGACGAATATGTTATCTGCAGTATTTATTTATATTTATTTATTCAGCAATGAAAATACTTGAACAATACTTGAACTGTGTCTAAAGTTCTTCTAAGAATCGTAGCCTAGTTTGTAAATCATGTAGCCTCCAAACTCCGCACACTATCTCGTGAAAGGCCAGCAATGAATGACTCAGCTAGTTCTGAATGTGACCGGTAGATGGCTGCAGTTACTGGGTGATTTACAGCTTCAATCTTTACAGACAAGCCTCCAAGCTCCGCCTCTCTCCCCTGATTGTTCGGCAATGCACAACGCGGCTGGTTCTGAATTCTGTCGTAAGATGGCAGCAGTTACTGGGTCATTCAAGTTACAACTTCATTATTCCGCCGTCTAGATGTCAGAGGTGTTCCACACTCATTCTTATAACAGATTCTTTCTATTGAACATGGACATTCGATATTCATAATAAATAAAATAGTGTATTATATAATTGTGAAAGATTTATTTCAATACTATACACAAATTTTCAATTCAATTTTGATAAAAGCTAATAGATTGACAACCATCAATATTTATGACACACGTAGATTATGAATTATTCATTCAATCATGGGAGATTCTACTACAGATTTTTCGAGAACGACTGGTCCAAGAAGACAGAATTTGGTATACAAAAATAGTTGAGGACTTTGAAGGATGTGATTATATAGGGTTTAAGGTTTCCTCACAAAATTATATACAATTACAAGAAACGTATTATCGTCAGCATTTTTGAGTCAAAGGGAAGATGAAGGGAAGGATGTGAACAGGAAGCCTAATCTTGCATCACTATATAATATGAACCAGGTGATTGTGAATTGGATTCGTGCATGTGAAGAAACTTCGAGGTGAGTCCAGAAATACTTTTATGGAAAATGTCTTATTTTTTTTGATAGGCCTAATTTTGTTTTTGAATCACAGGAATCGTTGGAAAGGAAGTAGAGGAGTTTGGAGTTATGATCAGAGAAATGGAAATTGGAAACTCTTTTGGAGTTAGGCTATACTTTTCTACAAAAAAAGTCCATGATTGAATTTTATTCAGTTCCCATTCCCTGAAAAGTTTTTATTAATGTTTGGGGGGGGGGGGGCTCGAGCCTTCAAAGCCCCCCCCCCCTGCCTACGCCCATGCAATTTATAACACTCAATATTGAATACATTATGTATTTCTACTCTCACGTTCATTTTCTACAAACATGCGTTGTATGAGATGGAATTCATTATCATACGGAATATGATTCAGCTTCCGATTGTTGATACAGTCTCTAGGAAATAAGATATTTTTTATGTTCAAAATGGTTTATTCTCATAAAAAACTTTCTTTTCATAAAAGTATCTGAGCATAATTGTCTATGCTTAAAGAAATGGAGTAGAAATGGAGTACTTGAACATGGTTTTCAATGGTGGGTATCATTTGAATATTGAAAATTATTGAGCGGAGCAAGACGTAGTCTACTAGCGAAACTTAATCTTAGGCTAGGCGTACACCGGTTAGTCAAGACGAGACAAGACGAGATTAGTCACATTTAGTCACAGTACTTCACATAGTTGCTTATGAAGCAACACACACCGATTAGGCATTGCATCAGTGTGTGCTGCTTCATAAGCAACTATGTGAATTACTGTGACTAAACGTGACTAATCTTGTCTTGTCTTGACTAACCGGTGTACGCCTAGCCTGATTCTCGTGAACACTTGCTTATATTCTAATTTACCTTAGTGAACACTACTTTGTAATCCGTTCACCTTTCTACAAATTGTTTAAAAAACTCTCCAATCTCGAGAATGATTCAGTTATTCCAACAACCCCTTCTATCATAATATTGAAGTAGCCGAATTGAATCACATACTTTTTAAACGAATGGTAGCGGGCACACTTCGTGTCTAAAAAAACGAAATTACATCGATCAAAACAAGCACCTGTCTTACTCCCTCCCCCCCCGCATCCACTCATATTCCCCCCTTCTTACCCTAATTCATCATTTTCCCTTTCAATCTCTTCTCCCCCCTCCCCCCATTCTTCCACACCAATTTCCGCTTAATCAATCTCGAACGCTGAATAAATAAAGGGTTTGTGGTTTTAATACTGTTAAGAGCTTCTTTTTGTGGCTAGTGTTTTTCCATGCTGTGTTAGTATTAAAAGTCGATTATAATAGCGTGGCTATTATCTCTCAATTGTATCTTATCTCATCTAATCAAATCACTAGATTTTTGAAGTGTGTTGAACATTGGCGTAACTTGGTTCAAGTTAAAGGGGGGTCCCCCTTTACGGAGGATCCGGGGGGAGGGGGTGAGATCCTATGTTTTTCATAAGCAATTTTGCTTATCAATGGAGGGGTTACAACCCCCCCCCTGGTTACGTCTATGCTGTTAAATGCGAATGGGAGTCGATCAATGCTTTATAGTTTGGCCAAAAATTACTGTGGGGAAAATACTACTAGGAGGTGAAAGATTGATTATGAGTGAATTGGATAAGTGCAATTGGAAATTGTTAGAATTGTTTATATTGTCATTATTAGTACACTTGAATTAGAATTCTATTTATTTGTCGTAGTTAGGAAAAGGGTAGGCCTAACATTATTATCCAATCTAGTAAAAATATGGAAGAGTTCTTTGAGAATCGAACGCATACCGAATGAAACAACCCATAAAAACCGATACACTATACAAAATAATACAAATTCACAAACATTTATAGTTAATAATAAAACAATTTGTTTCTGTGTAGTAGTGAAGGTGACATTGTGGTAGTTATCCATACTGAGTAAGAAGACTTGAAGTTGTCAGAGCCGCATATTTAATAAAACAACGAGATACCGGCTTCGGTTGTTACACCATTATCAATCTTTGTTAAACTTAAACACTAAAATACAGTGCAACAGAATTTATACTCGTGACCGAGCGCTGTGATTGGGAGTTGAACGGCCTATCAAGCTGAACGCCTGCCATTGGCCTAGATATAAGCTCCTCCCACAATGGGCAGTTCCTACCAACGTAGAACCGCCATTGCTATGATGTTTGTAGAAGCCGCCTATTGTGGGAGGAGCTTATAACCGGTGTACAGGTCAACCCCGCATTTTTGAAAGGACTGTAATAAATAAACGGATGAATATTTCAAAATTTTCTTGTTACCATCTTAATAAATACCGTAACCAAAAAGTCAACAAAATTATACAAAATGAATAATAGTCTAAACCTATATTAAATCTAGAAAAAAGCTTAATAGCATCACATAAAAAAGCATTTAAGAAACAACATTCAAAGTGTCTTTCCCGATTGAGACATTCTTGTATGGGCTTCAAGTTTATATTGAAAAAAAAATTTTAGTAAAAAATTATAACGAAATTATTATAGTACATGTGTTTCTGTTTGGAAAATGACCTACTCCACTATGGCAAGCCATGTTCTAAAGTAGGTTTGAATTTTTTGAACACAGTTTAAAACAGTTTCGTTTTGACTGAGGTTGTTTGTTTCAAACCAGTGGGACAGGATAAGAATTGATGAAATAGGGAGACCAACACACACCGTCATTGCATAGAAAAAAAGGTGTTTTTTGTCTCAGTGACTTGAAAATCTCAAATAAAAAACTCGTATTGAATGAACTGTCACAATATTTTTATAGATAGAGTATTTCTGAAACAGTAAAAACTTTACAAGAAACGTGGATTTTGGCTATTAGATTAATATGTTTTCTTAAAAATCCCAAAATACAGAACTCGTATTAAATGAACTATCACAATATTTTCAGAAGCAGAGTGGAAGACTGGACTTGTCCTAACTTTGCCCATTAGAGTAAAACATCACTGGTTATTATTGTATTATACATTTTTAAATTCATAATCCTTTTTAGTTCCTACAATACTTCTATTCAATCTACTAGTTTGAAATAAATAAAATAATTTGAAATTTCTGAAAACTTTTTGAAATTGTCAAACTTCACTTGTTCACAGGACCATGGTTTAGCTTTAGAACATTAATATTTGTTCTACAAATTTTATCTTTTTCATTGTATTCTTAACTGTATTTTTTTCTTAGTCTCAATTTTTATCCATCCCATGATTTTTAGTGTTGAAAATATAAATGTATAATGTTTGTTATCATCTCGAAAATTGTATAATTTTACATGAATAAAAATGATCCCCTACATCATAAATAAAGTTATTCTGTTCGATTCAATTTCTCAGCAACCGGTAAAAACAGCGGAAAGTTTTGATGACAGTGAATTGAATAGAAGTCACGACTGGCGGGGGGTGTGTGGGGGGGGGGTGGTCGAGGTGGAACAAAATATAATTGCAACGCCAACAGACAAAAGTTAATTATCGTGGCAAACAACTTTTTCCCCCGGAAAGCAATAAAAGCGATTTCAATTTGTTGGCTGTCGTCTCTTGAAACACAATTTGGCTCTGCCTCTTTCCAGTCAACTACTATATTCTCTTCTTTCAACTCTTTCGCTATGTAACTGTGGAAGCGGAAAGAGGGAAAGAAGAAAAAGAAAAGATTGGAGAGAGAAGAAGAGGAATGTGAGAGGGAATTGGAGGAGAAAGCGAAGCAAGGAGAAGGAGGGAGAGAGAGAAAGATTAGAGAGAGAAAAAAGAAATGTAAAAAGAAGACGGAAAGGTGAGGAAAGCAAGGAGGGTGAGATGGAAGCGGGAAGAGGGAAGGAAGAAAAAGAAGGGAAAAAGGAAGATTTGAGAGAGAAGAAGAATAAGAAGGAGAAGGAGTAGGGAATGTGGATGAAGGAGTATTAGGAATTTGTTGGTGGAGATGAAGGAAGCAGAGGAGGAGGAGAAGAAAAAGAATGAAAGCAAGAATGGGAAAATGAATTATCATAATTATGTGGAATTGGATGTGAAATAGAGTGGAATGAGAGAATGTGAAGAAGGATAAGTGATGGAAGAATTCTATGAGCAGGAGAAGGAGGAGTAGGAGGATGTGAGCGGGAATAAAGTAAAAAGGAACAAGAGATGGACAAGAAGGAGTAGGTGATGAAGAAATTGGTAAAGAAGGAGAAGTTAGAAGAGGAAAAGAATGACGAAAAGGCGGAGGAGAAAGAGGTGGAGAAGAAGGAGGAGAAGAAAAAGGAGAAGAAGGTGGAGAAAAGGAGGAGAAGGAGGAGGAGAAGAACGAGGATTAAAAGGAGGAGAAGAAGGAGAGAAGAAGGAGGAGAACAAGGAGGAGCAGAAGGAGGGGAAGGAGATAGTAAAAGAGGTAGAAAAGTAGGTAAAAAAGGAAGATTTATAATGAACGTGAAACGTAAAAGAAGAGCCTAAATAAAACAAGAGAGAAAGTCAAATACGTTATTGTCAGTACACTGCTGTTCTTTATCGATTGTTTGACAAAACAATAAACCAGCAAATGTTGAATCTCTCCCCCCCCCTCGCTCACCACCACCCCATTAACTGGTTTAGACAAAGATTATTACAGTGAGGACGACCAATTCTATTAGCATACAGATTGTGATGTTAGATTTGGCAACTGAATCAATGTTGGGGAATGTTCGACCGCGGTGAAGGGTGGTGGGGGGGATGGGTTGGTAGTAGTGGGTGGGAAGTGGTGGGGAGGAGTAGGGAAGGGTGGGGGGTTAGTGAATTAGGGTAGGCAACGCTACTGCTACCTACTGTACCGCTTGAGGGGTTTGAAATTTAAACAGAATCCCAAGAGTTGATTGGATGTTTGGACTGCGGTAGGGTGGGGGGTGTGGGGGGTGTGGAGTGGGCGGTATGGAAAACAATAATTGAATAAACTAACTCACCTCTACGTAACCAGCCCCCCCCTCTCCCGCTGTAATAACAAATCCCTTGAAACCCCCTCGCAGGACGGGGTTTTCGCTCCAATAGGCGTTTATTTCCAGAGTGGGGAGCACTTTAATTCGGTGGGGGGGAAGGGGGTGGTGGTTGAAGCACCCCCCGGGTGGAGTTGAACAACAGAATGAAAATATGAACTTGGGAGAGCTTGCCGGCGCTATTCTAATCCAATTACTGCCATTCGAAACCAACTTTCTAGATTGTTCTCTGAATTTGGAATGATTGTTATACACCATTCTACCAGTCTATTACCGTACTCTGTTCTGCACTGGCTCTTTCTCTCTCTCTCTCTCTTTAACTCTACAATCTTCTCCCACACATCTCCATCTATCTTTTACGATCATTCTCTTCAATTATCTTTCATATTCTTTCCACCTCTGGCTCCACCATTGTTATTTCAATCAAAACCTTTCCTTTCCTCGCCTTTATCTAAGGCTAGGCGTACACCGGTTAGTCAAGACAAGACGACAAGACAAAATTAGTCACGTTTAGTCACAGTACTTCACATAGTTGCATATGAAGCAGCACACACTGATGCAATGACTAATTGGTGTGTGTTGCTTCATAAGCAACTATGTGAAGTACTGTGACTAAACGTGACTAATCTTGTCTTGTCTTGACTAACCGGTGTACGCCTAGCCTAACTCTTCCTTTTCCATTCAATCGTTCTCAGTTCCGATGTTTTTTTGCCCATCGTTCACATATGAAACAATTGAGTAGGATTTTCAGATCAGGTCTGGCAGATGACGTTTTCAACGTTTCCATCGTAACATTGAAAACGTTTCCATTGATGATAAATGCTAGTCTTCAGTCTGCTCAAAGGCGTATCGGTCCAGTCGACAAGTGAATTCTATTTGAAAAACAAAAAGGAAGTGATATTACATTTTAAGGTAGCCTATAGGCCAATAGGCCTAGATCAAATTTTCTATCATCAAATGATACAATTGAGTCATTATAATGTGTTATTTTTCTATTTATGTTCTATTATTATGGATGTGCTATAGATAAACCATCTACCATCTAGGTAACATCCCAGCAGTGCGGTCTCAGCTTCACTCCTATTCTCCCTGTTCATGAAAAAAAAATTGTTTTTGCATTTCAGAGATGTCGCTAGCATCGCTATCAAAAACATCCTCATCCAGCTTACCCCTGGCCTTGGATCGGCTCAATAATAACAATAATACTCAGCACAACAACAACAATAAAGAATTGCAGATTCGTCAACATCACTTGTCTCAGAATACATCGAAGACAAATCAGGTGAGATTTACGCTCTCTCTCTATCTCTACTTCAACTCTTTTCTGTACTATAGCGGAAACAATTAGAATACTTAGCTTACAATTGATAGCTTCCTATCGTCTTTGACTATGCATTTAATTTGGCGGTTGGCGATCAGTAAACAGCTGATGTTACGCAGCTTTGACACAATAATCCAAAGACTTTTTAAACTCTTAAAGACCTTTCAAGTCTTTGGAAGACTTTTTTAAAGAATACCTTTTTTAATAAACCTTTTTGAAGTCTTTGCAATAATCTGCGAGATAGTTTAAGTATTGTGTCAAAGCTGTTTACTGATCGTCAAATCGTTTTAAATGCATCCTGTGTGCTCGTAGGTGGTGGGGATAACAATAATATATTATAAAGCCCTGCGATCACGCGGAATTTTTATGAACGAAAGCCGGAAATTTAACATGAGAAAGGATAGGGAATGAACATTTACAATGCATTTAAAGTATTGCCATATTGTATAAATACCGTTCACAATAGTAATTGCGGCTTCTATTCCTTCCATATTTCCAAACGTAAAGTGATTCAACAAAGAAATCGGATCTCAGTTTTGAATTAATCGAGTGAAAAATCCAGTTCAAAAGCATATGATTGATTTGAAGTCTCGAGCCCATAATCCATTTCGGAATAATAACCAATAAGAATAAACTACTTCGTTTGCTCAGTTATAAGCTTGAAACATAACCTTCAAAGTTGATTTTAAAACTTGAATTAAAGATTATAATAATGATTGAGAACATGCGATATGTTAATTTTATCATTGTGAATATAATTCCATAATCGATAAGTAGGAAAAATAGCGACAGGGAATTCTATTTCAATTATAAACTAATTTTTACGTACATAAGCCTTTCCTTTCCCATGTAAATCTTCTCGGAAAGATTCATACCATTATCCGACAGAGAGCAACACCGTAGATGTTCACAGCGAATACGCCTTGATACAAGTTTCAATTCCACTAGTTAAACTAGTTTTTGAATTTAAGGTACGAAGATCAAATACTTGTACTTTTTCAATGGTACTTTTTCAATAGTTTGATGAGTGAGAATAAAGTATTATGATAGTATAATTATGATTCCTCCTTTTTCCCTTCCTTTTCTTACAACCTCTCTTCCTTTTTCTCCTTCCCCTCCTCATCATCCTCCTCCTCCTTCTCATCTTACTCCACTTTTTATATTTTGTTCTTCTTCTTCTTCTTCTTCTTCTTCTTCTTCTTCTTCTTCTTCTTCTTCCCTATTTTTTCATATCTTGGCTTTCACAATATGATCAATATGGCTCCTCCTCCTTCGCCCCCTTCCCTTTCAACCCTCTGCCCCTTCTCATCGGTGATCTGTTGCCTGTCCCCCTGCACAGGTGGGCACAGTGATCCTGTACGGAGTGCCGATCGTCTCCCTTGTCATCGATCAGACCGAGCGCCTCTGCTTGGCGCAGATCAGCAACACCCTGCTCAAGGCGTTCAGCTACAACGAGATACACAATCGTAGAGTGGCACTGGGCATCACCTGTGTACAGTGCACTCCCGTGCAACTGGAGATACTCAGGCGAGCTGGCGCCATGCCTGTTTCGTCGCGACGCTGCGGTGAGTTCAAGATTCAAGATATTGTGTTATATTATTGGAATACTAGTCAGCAGGCTAGCCCTGGCAGCCATTGACATAGTGAGCGCTTCGCGCTCACCAGGGGGCTTTGCCGCCGTAGACACAGTAAACATCCATATGTCGATAATAAAACGCCTCAATAACGCAAAGAGAAACTGTAAAAACGTCAATATCAGATTTCTGGCGTAATTTTTGGAGAATATTGAAAAGATTTTAACATGTTATTTTTAGACCTTGAACGAACCTAAGTACCAAATTTCAACATTTTCTGCCAATTAGTTCTCGAGAAAGCTGAGAAAACGCACAAAATCGCTAGAAAAACGCGAATATTGGGCGTATCTTTGGGATGTTATCAAAATCCGTTCTTAGTGCCCGTCTAAAGCTCCAACTGAACATGCATGCCAAATTTGAACGCATTTGGTTCAGTGGATTTTTAGTTCTGCTGATGAATGAGTGAGTGAGTGCGTGCCATTTCGCTTTTATATAATATAGATAAGTAATATTACTTCTTATTAAACAGAGTGGGTGAAACATTAGAGAACGGCTTCATATTTCATATGGAAATTAGAGTCTACCACAGAGAAGGAAGAACAGAGGTAACATTCATACGGGACATTGTTACGCCTAAATACAGTTGCAATTCATACCGGTAGCCATGTATTGCGTCTGCAAATGTTGATTTCTGTTACAACTACAGTAGTTGTCGTGGTAGAGGGGAGGAGCATTCCACAATTCCCTCTCCTTAGCCTTCTTCTTCCTTTGTGATTCTACTCAAATTAGAAATACTACTTACTTAAAGTAGGTAGTATACTACTTACTTAAGTACTACTTACTTACTTTGACTTCAAAAATCTAGATCACCACTGAATTCGTCATTTTGAAGAATATGAGCTACGTTTTTCAAATGAGAAGGTGGCCATTTTATAAATGATTTAAATGCGAATGTGAATACGAAATGAAAGGCGAAAAACTGTGTTATACATGACTAAAACTCCATATGTCAAAAACCGTTGCTAGGATATTCGAATTAATAAATCAGACATATTTACATACTCACACACAGTTCTACATCACCCTTAACAATATTCAACAATTGGAGCCCAGATGAATTTGGTTGGGTTGATGGATTGAAAAGTTTCGATTCATTGGAAGTGATCTCGATTTTTTGTTTCGTTCTATGGCAGGTATGATAACAAGGAGAGAAGCTGAGCGACTTTGCAAGTCATTTCTGGGCGACAATTCGCCGCCTAGGCTGCCCGATGACTTTGCTTTTGCCGTTCACCATGAGTGCGCCTGGGGGTGCCGGGGATCTTTTCTGCCATCAAGGTAGGTCCGCGGTTACTAGAACACACGGTGGGGTTAAATTTCTCAAAATATAGGCTGGAGTAATGTGTGATCCGTTAAAACTCTCTAATCTCTGTTAGCTATGTATTGAAGGATGAATCTATCCTTTTCAAAAACGTTCAGTAGGTTATCGTGAGGATGACAATCCATACCATCACAAAGCTATTATCATTCAAATTTTATTGAAATCGTTAAAGCGATTCTCGAGATTGTTTAAAACTTATGAATGAATGAAGTGAAATAAAAATTTTCTTTGCCATTTTTATCAAACATTATTTTAACTATAAATTTATAATTCTATGATACAGGGAAAAAATAAAAATCAATGATAAACAATACGTCATAGACTTCACATGCTTAAATTTCAATTGGAGAATAAAAATGTTGAATGTAAATTAGAAAATCATCATAAAATACTTTCAATAATGTTTTGTGAAAGTTAGAAAGTGAAATTTTGGGTGACTTTCTTTCAGTTTCAAAGCGATATTTATCTCTTTGAGATTCTATAATCATAATGAGTTAATATATATATATAATGATATAGTTATTGCTCGCTACAATAGGATTAATAGTAGATAAGATACAGTCTTACGTTTTTAGCTGGTTTCTATTAATTTAGAGAAATCATTACAAACAATAATGCGGGATTCTTATACGCTTACATTCTTACAATATTGGGTCAACTCTTGTGAAAAAAAATGAATTGCCTAAAATTAAATGTCTAATAGTTAGCCTACCCTTCACTCATACTTTAATTTAAAATTAGTGAATGCAAATGTAAAACACTTTCCATTACAGTTTGAGAAATGTTTCTAGTTTATTTGATTTGGTATTTTATTGACAATGATAAGACTTGGAATTATATAATACAGTATATAATACAGGACGTTTCGGGCACGATATAATACAATGAATATACAGTATATTTACAGTAGTTAGTAGTTAGTTATAGTATATTTTTTCAGTGTTATGAAAAACGAAGACTTGCGTACTTCTTCCACATAATGAGAATGCCCGAAAGTCGCCTGCTCAATCAGCTAGTTCGCAGGAATTTGGAGAAAAGAAGAGGAGGCAAATATGTGGGAGAGGTGAGGAAGGATTTGCAGGAGATTGGTCTGACGACTGAGGATGCGGAGAGGAAGGATGAAATCAATAATAAATTGAAATCAGATTTTAGATTTTCCATTGCAACTTCCCACAGAGCGCCAGCGGTGTATTCAGTGGAGGTGTGACTAAGAAGATCGGAGAGAATGAAGCTCTACCGGAGGAATATAAGAGAGAATGCAAAGAGAAGAACAAAGAGAAGAACACGGGTATGATTGACTTCAAGTGGTCCTATGTGGCCAAATTACCAAAAATATATATATATATATAATTCATTACATATAATTTAATTATATATTATATGTATAATATATTATAATATAGTTTTGTTGTAATTTGTTCAGATACAACAGTTCGCGCGCCAAGTGCATAAAGTGCGCGGTTTGCGGCCTGTTCTTCTCGCCGAACAAGTTCATCTTCCACTCGCACCGGACGGGGCCGGCTTCCCGCTACGTGCAGCCGGACGCGGCCAACTTCAACTCGTGGCGCCGCCATATGCGGCTCAGCGGCACTCCGCCCGAGCACATCGTCCACGCCTGGGAGGATGTCAAGGTAAAAGTAAGTTTGGGCTTACAAGTTTCACTTGCATTGTTCGAGTTCACTTTATTGCCAGTAGAGAATAGCTGATATTTCTGAATCTTTATGTAATTAAAAGACTTTCGCGGAAAAGATAAGAATAAATAAGATAAGATAACTTTATTGCCAATAAACAAATAAAATTTAGTAATAGGCAAAAGTCACAATACATTCATGAAAAAGTTATAGTAATAATAGTATATACATCATGATGAACAGAATAAAAATACAGGCTTATCATAAAAGAATGGTCCGAAGATTGAATTTTTATAGAAACCCGTGTTCAAGCCAAACGAACTAAATTAGACAGGAATCATGATCTGATTCGCGTCAAATGTTTGTCAGAAAATCGCACAATTCTTTAGAAGCCGCACCATTCTTTTATGATAACCCGGTATTCCAATAAAAAGGTATTGTAAGCTTGGTTTTTAAGCATTTGGAATAAGGTTGGAAACGATAATGATTTGATCCACTTACAAACTGCGATCTGAACTTTTGATTCCTTTTCACTACCAAAAATGTTGAAATGTTTTCAACTTCACTGTTGGAAATAAGTAAATAGAGTCAGTAAGTAGACATTTTTTCTCTTACATTTAAAATAAAATGATTGGACGTTGGTGGTGATGTGGATAAAAACATGGAGAAAGATGTTTTTATTTATTTTCTTCTTTAATTGTGATGAGTTTAATGTTGATACAGAATTTAACATAAACACCATTGGATTCATTTTATTACTTGAATCTTAAATGTATCGGAATTCTTAGTATATGGTATATCTATGGTAGTATATGGAAAGTGAAGGTCGGTATTGAAGTGGAATTAGAATCAAAAGTGAATCAAGTAGATTACTTCATTATTTCATTATTCCATTAATCAATAACATTGTAAGGGCCGGTTCATGAGCTCGGGATTTAGCCAAGTCCTAGACTAAAACGGGTGGCCACCATCGACAAACGTTTGCCTCGACACTATGTACTCAGGGCTCTCTTTGCTGCTAGCCCACTAACCTGTCGAGACAAACGTTTGTCGATGCTACGGTTGCTACCCGTTTTAGTCTAGGACTTGGCTACATCCCGAGCTTATGAACCGGCCCTAAATGTTTGCGAATTTCAATCTGTACTATTTTGAGGAACTAAAATACTTATTTATTATTTCATTTGAGTGGGTAATGTTTGTAAATTTGAATTTTTACTATTTTCAGGCAGAAGTTATTCGCTAATATTTTAATTGGGTAGATATTTTGCACTCGTCAACACGATATGATATTTATAAGTTTTAAAACTCAATAGGTTTTGGAACATGTTATTTGTTATTTTATTTGAGTATAGATATTTTGCACTCGTCAATACGACGTAACATTTATAGGTTTTAAAACTCAATAGGTTTTGATTTTACAAATGATCGTCTTATTTCCAGGCAATGTTCAACGGAGGCACCCGCAAACGCCTACTAACTAGCACGGGTGGGCCGGGGCTTAACAGCCAGCCGTCGGTCGAGACGAGAGCCTCTCCCGCGGCGTCGCACCTGGTGCTGGCGTCGAGTGCTGCCTCCGGGGGCGGCATCCTCACCCAGAAGGCACCCGTCACCGCCCCCCCACACTCACATCATGACGTCATCCTGTCACATCAGCCACCCCCCTTCCCCGCCCCATCACGCGTGCCCTCCCTCCCACTGGTCATGGACTATGTCTGGCATCATGCTGGTATTTATCCAGGTAATAACTATTTTACAATATTATCGATTTATCGAATGTTAGGAATATGGACTTTTTTATCGAAATTTCTTCTCTAAACGTTTGAATTCTTCAGAGTTGAGCTAGGCGTACACCGGTTAGTCAAGACAAGACAAGAGGATATTAGCCACGTTTAGTCACAGTACTTCACATAGTTGCTTATGAAGCTACACACAACGATTAGTCATTGCATCAGTGTGTGCTTCTTCATAAGAAACTATGTGAATTACTGTGTCTAAACGTGACTAATCTCGTCTTGTCTTGTCTTGACTAACCGGTGTACGCCTAGCCTAAGCCTACTAGCGCTCAAGTATAGAATAGAATGACTTCTTTATTTATCTGACGTGGCGAAGTTTGGACAGTAATGTCCACTCTACCACTTAACCACGTCGTGAACAAAATACAAAGTAAATATAAAATAAAAAGTTTACAAAGTAGTGAAAGTAAAGTACAATGTGATATGCAGTTTACAACAAT
Organism: Laodelphax striatellus; assembly: GCA_017141395.1. NCBI lineage: Eukaryota > Metazoa > Arthropoda > Insecta > Hemiptera > Delphacidae > Laodelphax > Laodelphax striatellus. Next base: position 5,685,097 of record CM029537.1, read on the forward strand.
AAATCGAATCAATGTATACAATTCCAGTACAATTCTCAAGTGAGAGAAGAGTGAAAAATCGGCAGGGATTGAAGCTAGGTTATCATTGAATGAAATACAAAAATTCAAATTCAAATTCAAATAATCTTTATTCAACAAATGTACAGGTACATTGAATAACGTCATATGTAAGAAATAAACAATAATATTTAGGTCTATATCACTAAATAAATATCATTAAATAGCTTATTGAAATCAATAATATTTTAAGAATATTCATAAAAGATATTCCATCCAGTTACTTTTCAAAATAAGATGTCTCAGATCACTAGAGTAGTTATTTTAAAAGAAAAGAAACAATGATCTATTCAGTTTGATTCTTCTTTTGAATGACTTTAAGATGAAAATAGAATGAGAGATATTTCGATATAATATATCATGTAATTTTAAAAGTAAAAAGTTGAAATACAGAAAATACTCATTTTAGATATGATTTAGTAATTAGATTAAATATACTATGTGTGTGTTGAACAATAGATGTCTTTAGAATAATTACAATGTTTTTGCTGAGAAAAAACTCTTCAGAAATTCTAACGATTGTGATTGGTTGGTTGACAGGCATCAAGCCCTACTGCTTGCCGTGGCTAACACCATCCCCCCTCCTCATCCCACCACCCCCTCCTCCACCGCCGCCTTCAGCGCCCGCAGCGGTCAACATGACAACTAACATCAACAACAATCTTGTCTCACCACTGGATAAACAGGCAGGTCAGCTACTGGTCAAATTCAATTCAATTTTGAAACAATTGAAATTCTAATATAAGGCAATTACAATATCGATTCGATTTTTATTCAATTCTAATTAAATTTCAATTCAATTCGGATTCAATTTCAAGTCAACTTTAATCTCATTTCAATTCAATTACTGTGTACTAAAGCTTTCTACATTGACTAAGGCCCATATTAGACTATCAAATGTTGTTCAATAAACTAAACACATGGTTATTGATTCAATGCTGCAATTGGATCCACAAAGGCTATGCGTACACCGGGTAGTCAAGACAAGACAAGATTAGTCACGTTTAGTCACAGTAATCCACATAGTTGCTTATGAAGCAGCACACACCGATGCAATGACTAATCGGTGTGTGTTGCTTCATGAGCAACTATGTGACCAAGTACTGTGACTAAACGTGACTAATCTCGTCTTGTCTTGTCTTGACTAACCGGTGTACGCCTAGCCTAAACTGTTCAATGAACGACTGATAAACCGGACATATGCTTCCCAAAGATCTTTTATGAAACATTTGATAGTCTAATACGTGCCTTACTGATGACTTATTGAATGAAATCAAATTTATTCTATCTGAATATAATTTATGATATTACATTTAATTTAAACGAGAATATTAAACGATTCTCATAGAATGTGAACTTGACTATACAATAACATACAGATTTATATAGAATTATATCTCTCCAGTTACTATAGATACATCACACATTTCCTTTACTCAAAATGGATAGAGCTCAAATAGGAAAGAAGGCCTGTGCGTAAGCTTGGAAATCGAATAACAGAAGTTATCAAAGACATCAACAAAGTCCAAAATAGGTCGATTTTCGTGTGCTACGAACAGCATGCTTCCAATGCTTAAGCGCTTAGCCGCATGCTGTGCAGCACATGAAAATCGACCTAGTGTGGACATAGATATTGTTGATAACCCTTCTTTTTGTAGGCGAAAATAAGTTCAACAAAAATTCTAGTTTAACTTCAGTTGATTTTGAACTCTACATTATTGTTTTCGATTTCAGGTGATCAACACCACCATGCAAGCGCATTCAGACCTGTCTACACGACTGGCGCCACCAACTCCCCCCCACCCTCCAGATTCCATATTGTGGATGCCTCCCCTCTCCCTTCCCTTCACTCTTCGCTACCCCTCCCACCACTGACCACCATCTCAAGGTCACAATTTGCTGACAGCGTCAAATCGCCAGCTATGGAACGCAGTCCCGTCTCATCGCCAAGGTTAGTGTCAAGGATAAAGATTGTTGTAAGAATACATCTGTAATACCGATTGTGATGTGAAAGCTTTTATCGTATTTGTAGAAGGATCATAGCTATTTATGTATAGCAGGATTCATTTAACTTGTCAGAGAACATCTGATTTAACGTTAGTAAACGAGCGTACATCAATCAGCTGTTTCTGACAATTTAAAAGAATCCTGCTATATTAAGAGCTGCTTAAGTATAAATATTATACTTTGATTTAGGAATAAAACAAATTCAAAACAGTGGAATTGACAATATCTTTTAGTGTTCTATTTCTAAAAATAACAAATTCACTGAAAATTATGGTCTTCCCTACCAACCAATGTGTACCAATTTATTACTGTATTGTAACTTGCTTTCATACTTCATTCCACAATTATATCTTTCCCCATCTTCTAGGAACTTGTATCAATTCGCATCCAATGCAACCGCGGCCCAAAACTAAATATCTGTTTTCTTGGAATTATATTGAATTCGAACGAAAACAAACTTGGTACTTGGTACCATCAAAACAAATAATATTAATGATTCAAATAATCCACGATGCAATCATTCTTGTTCCTCTCTATTAAACTTTCAGTTACCTCATCACAGCTTCAAAGTGTATAAGATTTCATTCATAAGGCTAGGCGTACACCGGTTAGTCAAGACAAGACGACATTAGTCACGTTTAGTCACAGTACTTCACATAGTTGCTTATGAAGAAACATACACCGATTAGTCATTGCATCGGTGTGTACTGCTTCATAAGCAACTATGTGAATCACTGTTACTAAACGTGTCTAATCTCGTCTTGTCTTGTCTTGACTAACCGGTGTACGCCTAGCCTAAGACTCTAAACATTTCCTTATACATTTTCAATACTGCAGAAAGTGCTGTAATGAGGTAATTCATTGTGAGCTCAGGGGCCTTAGCAAAGTGAATGCAATGAAATACCGGACGTATTATGATTACTTACAATTATAAATAATTCTATTATTATATTACAATCATAATCGATTAAATTGTAATATCGATAATCGATTAAATTGTAATATCGATAATAGATTGAATTTTAATATCGATAATCGATAATATCATAAACGATAGAAATCTAATTCAGAATATTATTGTGTAGCAGGTCTCGCAGCGATCGAGATGACGGGGACGAGTATATGGATGATGACGTCATACAAGCAAAGGTGGTGAAAGGGGGTGTTGATGATAGTCGGGGGCGAATGGAGGGGATTGATGAGAATGAGGTGGGAGAGAGAGGGGATGAAGTAGACGAAGAGGAAACGGTGGACATCGAAACTTATCCTGAGGAAGAAGAAGAGGTGAAACCGAACCCATTCTGGGCCGACAACGGAAAGGTGAGTGAAGTTTTAACCCAGTACAATAACAATTTATGGATAAAAATTACAAAATAAGAGCTACTTGAATGCGAATAGAATTGAGACTTTCATCTGGAATTTATAACTCTTATAATCAACAATACAAAATTAGTAACTCTATAACCTATCACAGTAACAATTTATGCATGAAGATTATTATATTATAGATAAACAACTAACAAAGTAGAGAAAGGTAATTGGTATTTACAAAAAGAAATGAAATAAATAGGAATACTTGAAGAGAACAAAATGAAGGCAAAATGAAGACATTCTATTGAGAACCTTACTTTTTTATGTGATGAACAAAATTAAGACTTTTATTACGGACCACATAGACAAAATAAAGACATTCTATTAGGGACCTCATAGACAAAATAAAGACAGCCCATTGCGGACCTCATAGACAAAATGAAGACATTCTATTGGGGAACTCATAGACAAAAATAATTAATTGAGACTTTCATCTAGAATTTGTAACCCTTACAATCAACAATACAAAATTAGTAACTCTATAACCTATCACAGTAACAATTTATGCATGAAGATTACAAAATTAGAGGTACTTAAATGCAAATAGAATTGACACTTCCAACAAGAATATTCCTATGCTGAGATGGAATAGAGATTATTCCTACAGTAAATGCCTACTACTTCAATTTGCAGAAACAACAGAAAGATTTACAGCACGGTTCTTTACACATTCAATTTCGCCTGTTTTGTTTGCCAGAGTTTAAACAGCAGCAGCGAAAGAAAGACGCGTGACATTTCAGAGTTGTAGCGAAGAAACAAATTAATTCAGTGACTCAAGTGTCAAGAGAGAGGAAGGGAGAAGAGAAAGAGTGAATGAGAGAGAGGGAGACAGTGAATGGGAAAGAGATTACTTCGTTATAAAACGGTCTTTTCCCAGATGACACCAGCTTAATTCATTTAATCAAAGCTAAGGGCGCGACTCGCTGTGGATCGTATGGGGAATACAGAGGGAAAGAGAGAGGGGTGAGAGAGGGGTCGGGAGAGGGAATGAGAGAGGTAGAGAGAGAGTGAGAGAGGGTGAGGGTGTGAGAGGAGAACCTTTTAGAATAACCTTTGAAATAGAAACAGATTTGTAATTACAATAGGTTACACATCGCTTGAGTTCGCTAGTCGACAGATGATTATTTCCCTAGGGAGAGCAAGAGAAAAGAAAATGAGAGGGTAGGAGGGGAGAGAGAAAAAGAACTGGTGAAGAGGACGGGAGAGGAGAGAATAGGGAAGCAGAAGATGAAGAAAAAGAAGAAGAAGAAGAAGAAGAAGAAGAAGAAGAAGAAGAAGAAGAAGAAGAAGAAGAAGAAGAAGAAGAAGAAGATGAAGAAAAAGAAAGAGAAGGAGGAGAAGAAGAGGAGAAGAGGAAGGAGGAGAAGAAGAAGAAGAAGAAGAAGAAGAAGAAGAAGAAGAAGAAGAAGAAGGAGGAGGAGGAGGAGGAGGAGGTGGAGGAGAAGTTGAAGGCGGAGGAGGAGAAGAAGAAGAAGAAGAAGAAGAAGAAGAAGAAGAAGAAGAAGAAGGAGAAGAAGAAGAAGAAGAAGAAGAAGAAGAAGAAGAAGAAGAAGAAGAAGAAGAAGAAGAAGGAGGAGGAGGGAGGAGGAGGAGGAGGAGGAGGAGGAGGAGGAGAAGAAGGATAAAAGAAGAAGAAGAAGAAGAAGAAGAAGAAGAAGAAGAAGAAGAAGAAGAAGAAGGAGAAGAAGGAGGAGAAGAAGCAGAAGAAGGAGAGAAGAAGAAGAAGAAGAAGAAGAAAAGAAGAAGAAGAAAAAGAAGAAGAAGAAGGAGAAGGGAGGAGAAGAAGAAGATGGAGGAGGAGGAGGAGGAGAAGAAGAAGGTCATCGCCGGGTTATATTTCCTATACCCGGCGATGATCAAATAAGTATACCACGCTTCAATAAGGAGGAGAAGAAGAAGAAGAAGAAGAAGACGAAAAGACAATTTCACAATCAAATTTCCACAATTTCGGGGGGGCCTGGGCCCCCTAGGCTTCCCCTCTGGCTACGCCAATGTATGAAGAATTCAAAAGGAACCTTCTGGAACCCTTGTAGCACTATTAGCTCCAATGCGCCATTTAACAAACTGATAGTGCCACAGGAAACTATTTGAAGTTTTTTACAATGTTCTCCTATTTGAAATGGATATTTTTGAAAAACAATAATAGAGCCTGCAAAATTTCGATTCTTTATCTTTCTTTCGGCGCAAACCGCATCAAAATCGGTCCACTCAATCTTCTCCACGAACTTTCCAAAGTTGGACGGTGTGTGGACACAAACTTCTTTCAATATATATGATTGATTAAGCGAAGTACAGACTATAACAACTTATTTAACCATACAGATATGAATTAATTATATAGACAGACGGATAAGGCAAGCGAAGCGAGCCTGCCGGCTAGTAGTGAATTAAAGCATGGTTGTACGACTTGTACGTATTGTTGAAGGAAGGTATTAATGAGAATAAAACATTATTCAAACATAGTTAAGTGATAATTCATTTCAGAGTGTTAGCTTAGCGAGGGGTGTTCTTTTCCTTTTTATCTCTCACATTTTCCTCTCTTTCTGTCTCTCTCTCCCCCTTTCTCCTTCTTCTCTCTCGCATTCAACCCTATCATAGTTCAGAAGCCCTTAATTTTGCTTCAGTTCCGTTCCGTTCCGTCAGTCTCCCTCCCAAAGGTCAGAAGCTGACATTTGAATCTCTTCTTCTTCTATTTCTTTTTACACCTCATTATCCTCCTCTTCAGCTCCTTTTGTTGTCTACAGTTTAGTGTAACAATCAGGTTGTGTAAATAGAGTTCTGAAAGATCATAAAATGTGATAGTTAAACTCTGGGTTGACAGAATTTTTGTTTGGTATTTAAAGCTGTGTGTACACGATCAAGCTATTATAAAATAATAAAAAAGAATTATTCCGTATTAAAGTTCAAAATGATAGAATTACAGTTAATATCATATTAAAATGATTTTATCACAGTTGAAATTATCATATTCATTATAGCCAGAACAACATCACCAATCTGCAGTTCGAATAAAACTAGTTGTCACTTGGCCTGGTGCTCAAGAACCACTAACTAGAATTATTGTTTTTGCCAGAAAGTCCGATGTCCGAACAGCTGACCATTTGATTCAATGTTAGCATTTCAGATGATCGGTCGTTTTCTGACAAAAACAGTTTTTTAGTGAGTGGTTCTTGAGCATCAGGCCAAGTGACAACTAGTTTTATCCGAACTGTAGTGCCCGGTTTCTCAGTTGTTCAATAAACTATTGAATCAATAATTTTTTTTTAAATTTGAAAACACATGGTTATTGATTTAATACTGCTATTGGATCCATAAACTGTTTATTGAACGACTGAGAAACCGGGCATTAGTCTATCTATCATGAGTTGTAGTTTTTGCTTGTGTTTTTTCATGTTATTTTGTATCATCCACATTGAACTTGTATGAATTTCACTCAATATTGGTTATTATGGTATAATTATAAAATTCGGGATGTATAAGGTAAGAAAACAATGCATCCAAAAAGTACTGATTATTTTAAAAATTATAGATAGGCTATTAAGTAGAATATAAAGTGAAACAACTTAAAATTCGAATAACATTGGGGCTTCATAAGCTAAGAATACAACTTCCGTATCAAGCGAGCAGCTCTGTGCGGAACGATTTGATCCTCTCATCTACGCAATGTTATTCCGCTCCCATTTAAACGCATGTTAAATCCCAGATATTCACAAGCGGCTTTGTCTAGAATGATACGCTTAAACAAAGAGTGTATTAAGTGAGCAGCTCTTCGCGGAACTCTCCTATCTTTCCAATGCTTTTTCGCTGGGTCATCCAAAAGCCTTCTAGTGCTAGATGATACGCAACGCGGAGCGCTGCTATGATTTTTCAAAAAATCATTTAAAATAGTGAAACACGTATAAATGAGTGGAATTATACATCAATTAGTTCAGAAAAACCTGAATTCTCATTTAATTATCTTATTATTGGAATATAGTTATTGGGTTTTAGTCACAGGCATCTTTTAAAAGTAAATTTAATCAATTTTGAAAGATTCCATCATTTTTAAACAAATTAACAATCTATTTTCAATATATTATTTTCGATTTTCAGCTCATTATTCATATCATAAATTCTCGTACTTTTGTTTTATGCTATTATTGAATAGAAATTTATTTCCTTTAAACTGAAAAGATCTAGTAATAACTAAACTTTAAACAAAGATTACCAACATTTTTGTGTCTATACGCTCTAAAATACGCTAATTAATAGTCTATTTTTCATTTGATGGTTAGAAGCATCAAATACAGCAACACTGTTTTATTTCTTCAGTTTTATTTCTTTTGATCTCACTTGTCGTTGTCAGTTGTATTGTTTTTCATTGCTTTGTTTGTTTCTGATAACATTTCTATAAACCGTCCACCGCGTGAGTAGCTTGTCTAGGTCTAGGCATTGAATATATATCCTTTATATATATATTCAATGGTCTAGGTCGTCTACAGTCGTTCACCTTGATATTTCAACCTAGGTCATTCAACTGTGCTCGCTCCATACTAAACTGCGATTTTCTGCTGACTGCTGCTTATTTCTTTTGTTCAAGTTCACCAGAAATTTATAAAGACGTAACAACCGACAGCGGTATCTCGACATTTCAATAAAATTTTGGTTATGAAAACCTCTAGACTTTCTATTTAATAAGAAATCTGAGTAGAAATTAATAGAGAGAATCTACTCCTAAAAGCATGAAAAATAGTTGAAATGGAAAGTATCTTGGATTCTTCGTTCCTTTAATTAACAATTGAACAATTTAAATGAAATGAAAATGTTCTTTATTTGGCGGAGTTAGGACTGGAGGGCTCTCTTTAGCCTCAAACTTAACACTAATGAACAAGTCTATGGACGCAAGAAATATTGATAAAATTGATAGATAAATGTGGAAAGTACTGTCATATTTTGAAATATAATAATAATAATTGTCACACTCTTTATCATAATGTATCTCTCACTCACATTCATAGCAAATGGAAAAAAATGAATTCTTTTCCAGTCTCAAATCCTGATTTGATTAGCTTCAGGTTCCTGTGATTCAACTGAAGTGCTTTGTTTATGTAAGTGTATGCTTTGTTGTATGCTTTGTGTACGCTTTGTTTAAAGGAATAAGGTTAATTATTATCATATAAGCAGCTCCGCCCCTGGACCCCTGACAGAATCATCCAACAACAAGACCAGCTTTTTAAAATTATCCACATTAAGATCGAACTTTTTCAGTTCAGTCGTTCTTCAAACACATGAAAAAAAATCTTAAAAAGCAGAAAATAATTGGAAAACCGTCAATATCAGGCGTAATTTGAGGATGATTAAAAAATACTCATATTAAATTATTCTTATACCTTAGCTGAACTCGTTTATAAGGTTTCAACATTCTTAGTTGTCGTTTTTGAAAAATCTGCTAAAACGCAAGGAAAACTGCAAAAACGCCGATTTCTGGCGGAATTTTGGGAGAATCTCAAACATTTCCAGATCTTTAACGAACTTATATCGAATTCATATCAAATTTCATCATTTTCCGCGTATTAGTTCCCGAAAAAGCTGAGAAAACGCACATAATCGCTAGAAAACGCGTATTTTTGGGATGTTTTCAAAATTCGTTCTCAGTGCGCATGTAAAGGTCCAACTGAACATACATGCCTATTGCATTTGGTTCAGTAGATTTTTAGTTCTGTTGAATGAGTGCCATTTCGCTTCTGTATTATATAAAGATGAAAGGGTACAACCTCGTCATTAATATTCTTATATAGAGTAGCAATGAATACATTAAAAAATGTCCGTTTAAACTTCGAGCCGAGCTATTCTTGAATAATTCAGCAATTGAAGTAGGCATTTATGTTTGAAACTTTCCCTCTGTTCTTTTCCATCGCGAACAGCTCACCTGAACTTATTTACGAAGTGCACCCCATTCTATCAACTTTCTATAGCCTCGCCATGCAATCTCCAACGTTTTTCTACAGTTTGACGTTTCCGAGTCGTTGAATTAACGATTGGCTCGTTTAGAAAAGTTAGAAGAAAAGTTATCGGACGAGTTTGAATGAGCTCTAAATCTGTTATGGTTGAGGAACACTCTTGGCAACTCACGGGGCAAACTTAACGGGGTTTTTCTTCATTTTTTGCGTTCTATTCTCTCAGGGTCCAGGAAGTCTACACTTGTTCTTGTCTTTACAGAATCTATGTCGAAAAAGAATTGAAAATATTCGAGATGGAAATAATATTGGAATCTTCTCTCTAGATTTTCGTTTCACTATTAAAAGATAGTGTAAGGAAATTAAGATAGTAATTTATTATTCTAAAACAAGCATACTATACGTTTGGATATAAAAATTTTATACTTAAGAACTATTTTTAAGCATTAATATTAAGTACCTGTCAATCTGTTAGTGTGAGTGAACGGTTATCTCTGATAAATATACTTATGACTCCTGCTTGCCTTCAAGTGACTTTGTCACTTTGCATGCCAGTAGTTTATTTCACTGGAAAGCTTTATTGTTATTTTTCATGCGGTTTTGATTATTTTCATGAATTTCAATAAGTAGTTTGTATGCTGTAATAATTTTACCTTTGCTGCTAATAAATGGGTCATCATCTTTAGTTTTAATTTTTACTTTAAGTGGGCTAAGGAGAAGAAGGAGAAGAAGAAGAAAAGAAGGAGAAGAAGGGGAAGGAAAAGAAGAAGAAGAAGGAGAGAAGAAAAAGAAGGAGAAGAAGAAGAAGAAGAAAAAGAAAAGACAATTTCACTCCTCCTTGTCTGTGCTACTACGCATCATCCTTGTGAACACTAGCTTGTATTCTATTTACCTTGATCTAATCTAATATCTCCCCCACTCTCTCTCTCACTCCCACTTGTCACCTTTCTCTCTCTCCCTCACCACAAAAACACACAGGAAACATCAATAATGGTCAGCATATTACGTAGATCACACATTGAAAAGACAGCAGCAATAAATTGGAGTGGCCACCCCCACCTATTATGTATTGCACTTTAATCACTCAGTCAAAACACCACCTCCCCCCCAACCACTCCCTCAATCCATGCGCTTTTCAATCAAAGTCACGTTTTTGACACTCTCGTAAAATATATAGAGACTCAGCTTTGATCAATGGCCCGACCGGATAGGAAGTCATCCATGCATGCTAATGCCCCCTGGTCACACGTTGCCAGTCGACTAGTTTACCTAGTCGTTCAGGTTAATTAAGGTTACTGAAATTTCGGATGCGGAAACGATAGATTTTATTGAAAATTTCATTTTAAGGGACGTGAGAGCTTCTGTGAAGTAGTGAAGGTGATGTTGTGGTAGTTATCCATACTGAATAAGAAGACTTATTACTAAATTCAAGGCTGAAGTTCAATAATTTCAAGCCTGAGAAGAATGTTGAGTTTCTGCATTTGAATAACAAAGGTAGACAATTGAACATTCTAGAGGCTCCGGAAATAGCCAGGGTTACTAGAAATGATCCAAATTACAGTTTAAATGACCAGATTCATTTCAACCAGTACACTAATCATTTCAACACCACAAATCTAGTTTTATCATAAGTCTAAGTTTGTCATTGAATTTTCTTGCCATTTTTATTACACATTGTTCTCTTCAAGCATTCCTATTTATTTCATTTTTTTTTTTGTAAATACCAATATGACCTTTCTTTACTATGTTAGTTGTTTGAACCGCCATTGCTGTGATGTTTGTAGAAACCACCCATTGTGGGAGGAGCTTATCTAGGCCAATGACAGTTGTTCACCTTGATAGGCCATTCAACTGCCAATCACAGCGGTCGGTCAAGAGTATAAATTCTGCTACAGCTACACTGTATTTTAGTTTTAGTTTACCAGAGATTGATAATGGTGTAACAACCGAAACTGCAGTATCTCGTGTTTTTATTAAATATGTGGTTTTGACAACATAAAGTCTTCTTATTCAGGACATGAGAGCATTATGTTTTCAAAGATGGAGGATATTATTATATTTTTGAATTAATCAACTGCTTTTAATCTCCTCGTTTTGTTGACAATGTTTGCTCCAGAATTCATTAAAAGAAACATTTCCATAGATGAAATAAGTCTTTAGAAGAAATATTTATGTAGCTCAATTTGAATTTTTGTTCCACTAATATCACATTTTCATTCGAATTTCGCAACAGAAAGATTGAAAGACAGAAATCCACTTAAATATAAAGTCATAATAATTAATTGAACGAAATTCCTATTTGATGCCATATAATATTCTGAAGACTTTGCTATTTGCAAATATTGACAACAGATTAAGGAATAGCTAGTAAGGAATTTCGATGAATAGCTATTAATCTGTTGTCAATATTTGCAAATAGCAAAGTCTTCAGAATATTATATAGCATCAATTAGGAATTTCGTTCAATTAATTATTATGATTTAACAGCAACTATATGGTTGCAATGTCTCATTACCTTCCATCTAAATATGAAGTATATTTACTACATATTCCAACTAAATAGTAGTATTTATTTCCTATTGAAGAGAATGAGTGAAAGAGTGAAAACGACCAGTATTGTGAAAAGTGTAATAGAACAGTTGTGTTGGGATTGGTCGTAGGAGACTGTTGGATGAATGTGTGCTTGCTTTGAATCGGGGGTTGTCAACAAAAACTCGGTTTACTGGAACGATTGCTATCGGATAATAGGGGCTGGCTCGCGAATCCGCCGCTTTGTGCCTCGGGATAATCCGAGTCAATGCAATGGATGATGGATTCGCCGAAAGCCGGGGCTTCGCTTAAGAGCCCACGGACCACTGATCGGCTTTTCGAAAACCACCCCTTCCATCCACCATCCCCCCTGTTCATCCCTACCCCTACAGTTTATCCCCCACCCCATTAGTCACTCTCTTGATCAAGCGCACCTTCTCTCTTCTTATTTCTATTTTACTTTTTTCCCTTTACTCTTCCCCTTTACTCTTCCCCTTTACTCTTTCCCTTTACTCTTTCCTTTTACTCTTTTCCTTTACTCTTTCCCTTTACTCTTTCCCTTTACTCTTTCCCTTTACCCTTTCCCTTTCTATATTACTCTTTCCCTTCATCTCCAATACTTTGCCACCGAATAGTTCTACCTTTCCTCTCTGAAAATATTAGGTTGTGGTTTCTTGTGTGGTCATGTAAACCGTCAACAAGTTTTTTACAAGGAAAGAAAGGTACAGAACGGTTACGACAACTTTCTCTTTTAGTCTATTAGTGAAGGCACAGATAAGGTATAATCTGGATTGTACATTATCTGTGGTGAAGGTGACATTGTGCTACTTATTTAATAAAAAGCCTCCAACTTTATTTCCGCCCTTCTTGTGTAGCTGGTGATACTGTAATGTTTATCGATATTGGATTGAAATATTTGAAGTTGTCACAGTAACAAGTTTATCAAATTACAAGGTACCTTACTCTATTATTGGGTCTTTTAATTTTGCATTTGTTTGTAATGATTCCATAACGTGAATATGGAAAATATTTCAAGACTGTTTCTCACAATAAATACTGTACACTGATATATAAAGTACGAAGTTAAGTTTTTCAAATAGAATGCATTAATTTGTCATCAGGATTAGCAAATAATACTATTCCATTCAAGCGAGTCGAAATATGCCTATAGTGCGATTCACATCAGGAAGTCAGCATTGCTTAGAAGGGAGTCTGCTATCCTTACTCAGCACAAGGCAGTTGCTAATGTCTCTATCCTATTCGCACTGTGCATAGTTGCCGCACTGTGCATTGTTGTCGCACAGTGCCCAACAAACAGGTTTGGTGCAGTTTTCTCTTTCTCTCTCAGTTAAACTTGGGATCAATGCTCCTCATATAAACAATGCTGATTTCTTGACGTGAATCGGACTTTAGCAGTGTGTGAATCCATCCAATCAAAATACGAGTTTCTTCTTATTTATGAATTCTTCTCCATGCTCATAAATTTTATTCAGTGTAGATTGCCGCGCAAAATTGCAGTTTGACAAACTTTGAAGCTTATTATCAAATTACAAAAAATTCTATTGTTCCCCAAACTAATACCATAGACTAACTATACAAAGGTGTTGTCTGTGCCAATACCTTTGGATATCATACAATCAATATGTTTCACAAATTTACAGTCTTGATATCAAACAATCGATATCTCACACAAATTACAGTATAGAGAATATTGAACAATTTTCGGTAAAAGGGCGTGGAGACGTGTTTTGCTGCTATAAATCTATCAAAATGACAAAAGTCAACAACGCTTGCTTTCAGGAGCCACTTCAATAAGCACTATGGTGGGCAACTATGACTGGGGGATAGAATAACGGGAATTATGTCAACATTATGGATACAATAAGTAAAGTGATGTTGACAATAGCATGTAGCTACAATGAACAGTGAGTGTCGAGCACCTGGACATGTAAGGACATGTAGCACATAAACATATAACAATGAGTAATCGGGGAGTATACATGTAGTTGTAGAATAAGAAGTGTATTGTGTTAAATGCATGTTAGAATACTATACTATAATACCAGACACTGTGTCAGAATACTTTTGCCTGGTTGTTTGTACGTCTATTAAATTTAACCGGGCGATAAATCGGGGACGCAACATAATGGGATCGACGACAAACTGAACTAACTTGAAATGAAGAATTGAGACAAAATAGTGTTGGAAAGCCTTGAATTGCATTGATTTTATTTGCAAAACTACATTACTCATCATTTTTATTAGATGTTATTACAAAATAATATTCTGTAGACAAAATTTATGAATTGCACTCCGAGTTTTTATCAATGAGGCAGAAGGTATCTGGTAGTGAAAAATACTAATGGCATAATTTTTTCAAATAGCTGGTTGTGCACACATTTCAAATTGTTGAAACATTTCTACTCCGTTAAAAACAGGGTTAAATTAATCGGTAATGATTGAGGAATTAAATTTTTCCAGCGGTTTAATTTCTTTACATAGACATTTTAACATGTGGTTAAAATTCTATCAGATGGGAAAGTACAAGTTTCAGTTTTACCAACCAAAAGTCTGTAATATTGTGACTTAATGCTATTTTCGGAGCTAGTTCGTTTCGAATGATAATGTAATTTATTAGAGAATGTTTTAAAAACCAGTCATTCGCAATTCTGAAAATCCTACTAAAGTTTGCAACAACATTTACTGTGAGATTATAATATTCGATTTGCGATTATACTCGTCCTTCTAGCCTGTAGCAATATTGTTAATACAGTATAATAGAGAAGCGATACTCCTCTCTGTGATGGTATTGTTCTCGGAATAGTCAATAGCACACCGGGGCTTGTATTTACAAGCTAATTCCCACTGCTAGCAATTGTGCGATTATATCAATTGGGTTGCTGCGTGTGCCTGGGGTGGTGGGGGGGATGAGGGATGGTTGAGTGGGTGAAAGAGAGAGAAAGAGCGAGTGAGTGAGAGAGTGATCGTATGCTGGTGATGCGATCATAATTGCACCACGATTGTTAATAATTGAGACGCGTAAGCTGCTATGGCTCACGAGTTGAATTCAATCATTTCTGTGTTGTTGATGGTATCTCCACTCTTGATAATATCTCACCCCCTCACTCTGTCTCACTCCCTCTCTCTCTTTTTTTTACCGGATGGCTTGATATCGGTGGTGAGACCCTTACGGGTATAGGTTTCACCTCGGCTTACTTTTTGTGTCGGTCACCCATCCAAGAGCAGTCTTGAATGTTTGTTACTTTTAACCACAAATGTTTACTTAGCAACCGCTCTCACCGAGTGACCACTGATATTACTATGTTCTCTCTCTATGTTTATCGGTAGTGGCGAAGCGTGGTATGCTTATTATTTTACAATTACAAGAAACGTATTATCAGCAGTTTTGAGTCAAATGGAAGATAAATGGAAGAAACAGGAAGCCTATTTTTGCATCACTTTAATATGAACTAAGTGAATTGGATTCGTGCATGTGAAAAAACTTTGAGGCGAATCCATAAATACTTTCATGGAAAATGTCTTATTTTTTTTATTGGCCATTTTTTTTTTGAATCACATGAATTGTTGGGAAGGAAGTGGAGGAGTTTGGAGTTATGATCAGAGAATTGGAATTAAACTTTATCAACTTCAACTTCAACAACATCTGATAGAAGATAGGTTAATGGGGTGTAACCATTTCATTATGATAACAATTCAAACATATTTCAGGAACGGTGATTCAATCATTTATTGTGTTTTCCAAGACAATTTTTTTCTTCTATTTATTTATCCAGCAATGAAAATACTTGAACAATGCTTGACTGTGTCTAAAATTCTTTTATGAATCGAAGCCTAATTTGAAAATTATGTATCCTCCAAACTCCGCCTCCTATCTCTTGATAAGCTAGTAATGAATGACTCAGCTAGTTCTGAATTCGACCGGTAGATGGCTACAGTTACTGGGTGATTTACAGCTTCAATTTTTACAGACACGCCTCCAAGCTCCGCCTCTCTCCCCTGGTCGGCAATGCACAATGCAACTAGTTCTGAATTCTTTCGTAAGATGGCGGCAGCTACTGGGTCATTCAAGTTACAACTTCATTATTCAGCCGTTTAGATGTCAGAGGTGTTCTACCCCAAAGTGAATCCCCAAAGTGAAGCCGAAAGTAGATTAAATTACTTCATCCAAGCTACCATTTTTAAAATGTACTCATCCACAATTATTCATTGCTATTATTGGATTGATTCAACTTCTGCCAATGTTTATGAATTGGCATAAATTTCTATATGAGCTTCTTCTGGATACAGTTTTACTGGGAGGAAAACTTGTAATTACATGCAAATAGATAGGCTTTGATTTCGAATCAGTGGCTTTGATAGGAATAATTCACATGAAGCAATACAAATAGCCAACTATTGCAGCTATAGAATTTGAAGAAGCAGATTTCAAATTTTAAAGGGTATATATACGTATATTCAATGGCATAACTGAAGGAGTTGTGTTCCGTCCGACAAAACGTTTGACAAATAATAACAGAAACAATAATGTCTGCATTGGCATAATGCATGATAGAAACGATTTAGTGAATGGAGATTGAAAATACGATTGATAAATTAATAATAGAACTTCAATAGTAAAACTATTCATATACCGGTAGCACAATAACTCAACTTAAAAATTCCCTCTCTTACTTGCAATCACTTCCATGTTGAAAGCTCGATGGAACCTGTATTCTCAAAATCAAATCATTCAAAATTACCAGTACAAGCATGCCCCAAAAACCTGCTGACCTTTTCTCTTTCAGATTATTTCCAACCCCAATAAAGAGTTAAAAAACCTTGGTTTAAAAACCCATGAAAAATTCAAACACAAAAAACATAGCAAAAAAAATTGAACCAAGAGACTTTGAATAACAACATACTTCGCCACACAACTGTTACATTTTTTATATGGAATGGGAGAAGTCTGGTGTGATTTTTGTATAGGGCTAAATCATGTGTAGAAACATTGACTGGGGATTTTCTGAAGTTGAGCTACAACGAAACATGTATACGATTCAAACATGTGAAAATATTTACAAGCACATCCAGCACATGCTTTCATTACAACAGATTTGTGTCGCAACATGCTGCTGCACTCGTATTCTATTGAAAATTTCAATGATGTTTTGCAACTTGTCGCAGGGATTTGCTGTAATAATGGGTGAGAGAATGTTCCGTCGCCCATGATTCTGAATGAATCGTTTGGTTTATGAATTTTTCAAAGTGTTCTGCCAGCAAAGCCTGCCACCCTTTGGTTGTACATTGAATATGAATGATATGACTGGCTGGTTGTTTCACCCCCAAGGCTTTTGAGGGTTTGAAAAATTGACAACCGCCCTTTCATACGCGTTTAGCGATGAGAGATCATTGTCAGCAAACGATTAAGGTATTGTTACAGTTTGTCTCCTCTCTCTCTCACTCTCTTTTGCTCACTCTCTCCCATTTCCACACTTCACGTTCTTCCTCAAACCATTGTTCTAGAGATGATCACTCGTTTTAAAAATGGTTATTATGATTATCAGTTAATTTTGATTTTTTTATTCCTCATCAAAACATACAAACTAAGCAATCTGCTAAGAAATTATGCATTAACGATACAAACTATTTAGAACAAACGTAAGGTTTTACTCACCTCTGTTTGTCAAGTTGGCTAATTATTTTGCCTCAAAATCAATGATTTTTTGAAAGGTTTTTAGTGAAATTTAGCCTTGCTGTACTGATTATTGATCTCTTATTAACATAAGCTACCCTTGACACAAACTTAACACAAGCTTAGTAAAACAGTAAGTGAAATAGCGGATGTAGTGTTCTATAAGGCTAGGCGTACGCTGGTTAGTCAAGACAAGACAAGACGAGATTAGTCACGTTTAATCATAGTAATTCACATAGATGCTTATGAAGCAACACACACCGATTTGTCATTGCATCAGGGTGTACACACCGATTGCAATCACTAATCGGTGTGTGTTGCTTCATAAGCAGCTATGTGAATTACTGTGACTGACGTAACTAATCTCGTCTTGTCTTGTCTTGACTAACCGGTGTACGCCGAGCCTTACTTTATCCACATCATTTAATTTCAACTAAATTGGAATATATCAAGCTTGTCTCCAACGTAACTTGACATTGTTCATTAATGCTCAACTGATGTTATTATAGCTGTCATCCCATAGCAGCAGAGCCTGGCTACTACAGCCTACGACAGTTTATACATTGTTAATTTAATTGCAGCGACCCTTTCTTTACAGTTGGGGTGGGTCATCCATCCACTCACAGGTTCACACACACGTAGCTGAGCAAACCCTTCCCTACATGTGTAAACACAACACATATGTTTCAGATCATCCTGCCCACTCCTCATGTTTGCTCAACGAGTTATGTTTCATGCAATCTAATTTAATGATGGCCTTTAGAAATGAGGAGTAACATTGTTTTCGAGTATTTAGCCGGCAGGTTTTGATCAAACTACAACTGCTCTACTGTTGGAACCAATTCACAAAGTGAACTATTTTTGAACAGCATACAAAAGTATATATTTATGTTAACGTTTCATTCGTTTTCATAAAAATACAGAATAACAACATTTCATTATTTTTTCTTCTGTTTAATACAAGACTGATCTCAAACTTTCGAAGTAGAAAACGTAAATTGTAGGCTAACTTCTTTAAATTTCAACTGCTACATTTATTTATTTACAAAGGCAACTTGGTAAAAGTACTTTCTATGTAGTGCTATAGTTTGAATAGCAAAGGTAGACAATTGAACATGCAAGAGGCTCTGGAAATAACCAGGGTAACTAGGAATGATCCAAATTACAGTCTTTAAATGACCAGTTTCATTTCAATCAGTATAATGCCCGGTTTTTCAGTCGCTCAATAGACAGGTTATGGATCCAATAGCGCTATTAAATCAATAACCATGTGTTTTCAAATGCAAAAAATAGTTATTGATTCAATAAGTTTATTGAACGACTGAAAAACCGGGCACTAGGTTTGTTTGTCATTGAATTTTCTTGCTATTTTTATTCCACATTGTTCTCTTCAAGCATTCCCATTTATTTTATTTGTTTTTGTAAATATAGCAGGATTATTTTTGTCAGAAAACAGCTGATTTAACGTCAGTAAACGAGCTTACATTAATCAGCTGTTTTCTGACAATTTAAAATAATCCTGCTATACCTTTCTTTACTATGTTAGTTGTTCGAGCCGCCATTGCTGTGATGTTTGTAGAAACCTCCCATTGTGGGAGGAGCTTATCTAGGCCAATGGCAGTTGTTCATTTGATAGGCCATTCAACTGCCAATCACAGCGCTCGGTCACGAGTCATTTTTGTTTTTGTTATTTGTCAAACGTTTTGTCGGACAAAACACTAAGGCTAGGCGTACACCGGTTAGTCAAGACAAGACAAGACGAGATTAGTCACGTTCAGTCACAGTAATTCACATAGTTGCTTATGAAGCAGCACACACCAATGGAAAGACTAATAGGTGTGTGTTGTTTCATAATCAACTATGTTAAGTACTGTGACTAAACGTGACTAATCTCTTCTTGTCTTGTCTTGACTAACCGGTGTACGCCTAGCCTTATCCTTCAGGTATACGCCCCCAAACTGTCTAATCCCAAAACTACCTGAGACATAGCTGTCGGACGAATCGCTATTCGGACGAAACGCTACTACACCTTCTAAATGATTCAATCTTACCGAATATTCTTTGAAAATTTTCATTGAATTTCATTTCAATGATTGATTCCCGGTTTTTCAGCCGCTCAATAGACAATAGACAATAGTCCGTTTATGGATCCAATAGCACTATTGAATCAATAACCATGTGTTTTCAAATGCAAAAAAAAGTTATTGATTCCATAAGTTTATTGAACGACTGAAAAACCGGGCATAACTTTTTTTGCAGAAAGTAAATCAATGAAAAACGACAGTTATTTTCGAGAACAATTTTTTTTTTAATTTTTAAAACTAATTTTGGGGAATCTCAGGTTATTGTTTCCCAATAATCTTTTTCACAAGTGCGATCAAGTTAAGTATTTAATGTATAATTCTTTAATATTTTGCAAATATACTCATGTATACTCTTCAATTCTTATTATTCGAACTACTTTCTTTAATTTTTCAAAACTAATTTTCGGAAACTATAACAGGAATTGTTCCCCAATCATCTATTTCACAAGTGGGATCAAGTTAAGTATTTAATGTATAATTCTTTAATATTTTAAAAATATACTCATGTATAGCAGGACTCTTTTAACTTTTCAGAAAACAGCTGATTTAACGTTAGTAAACGAGCATACAACAATCAGCTGTTTTCTGACAATTTAAAAGAATCCTGCTATATACTCTTCAATTCGAATTCACTTTCTCCTGCAATCGACTTTTTGACGGTTAATTTATGGAGCGTCCGCTTCCAGTTTTAATGAATTCCGCTGACAAAGCATTTTCGCCGCCTACCAGGCTGCGGCATTTGAATCCATCATTATTCACGGATTTCTTTCGCTCAAAGAGTTTGTCATTAAAAAACCGCACTCAATAACTCGTTTATAATTATGCCAGTAATGAGCCACAGCAAAGGGTTGCTGCTGCTTCAGGAACGATGAAAAGCTACCTGAAGCACCTTTACATTTTGCGGGGTCGCCACCATCACTCTTCATTGATAAATGGGGTTTGTTTTTCAGAGTTTTGAAATAATACTGGAGAGCAAATTAGGCGTCACGTGAGAGACAGAGACAGAGAGAGAGTGGGAGAGAGATGAGGACAGATGTTTAAGCTTTCAAAAGTGTTTGAAGAATCAAAAAAGATTTGCAAAGGTTAAAAGAGTAGCGTTAATAATTGCTGGGGGAGCTTTAAGCTTGTCGGGGAGACTTGTGAGGGTGGGGGTGGTGTTCCATTTTGAAGAAGGATTTCGGGAGGGGGGGACGATCTTTTTAAATGAGGGGCTCGGAAAGGGAAGGTTGGAAATAATTAATACAACATCTCTGCTGTGAATTCCGTGCTTATGAAAGATAGTGGCTTCTGTGGGCGCGCTTATACGAAATTAAGCAGAAAAATGAGAAAATCAGAGTAGAGAAAATGATTATGGTATGATACTGTATCTTCTTTGTATGGTGCGATTTTCTAATGAGGTGTCTGTCGAATGACATAGATCATTTAACGTTTCCATGGAATTATTTATTGACTAAACGTGACTTTTTTTTTCTTTACACCTCATTAGAAAATCGCACCATACAAAGAAGATGTACGCCTAGCCTAAGTATCGCTTTGAATTAGGCTATGACTAAAATGATAAAAACTAACACTGGCAATTATAGGTTGGAAGTAAAACACCTCAATATGATTCACGTATTTTCTCAACATAAAGGCTAGGCGTACGCCGGTTAGTCAAGACAAGACGAGATTAGTCACGTTTAGTCACAGTATTTATTTATTTAGCGTATGGCGTATAGCTAATTGCAGGATATTAATCCTTTGTCAATTTATCAAAACAGCAAAATATACAATATCAGGTAAAAATACTAACTCACTCCATCCTTGATTGTCAGATACTTAGAGGCGGATATCTAAATTTCTTATGTACTCTCTTGCCCCGTCAGTCAGTATAATGAAATCTTTGTCATCTCCATGATAAGCTCTTTCTGCGCAGTGTCTTACTATGTGCCTCACTGTCTGCCGGGTCTCTCCACAGTCACAACCTGGATTATCAATAAATCCCCAGTCACAGAGTGCTGCAGCACTTCGCCCATGACCTGTTCGTATTCGGTTTAGTGTGGACCACTCCGGCCTACTAAGGTTGAATCCAGCCACACTCTCACCTACTGAATAGTTCATGCACACACTGAGGGGGGCATTTTCAAGCCAGTCTTCCCTCCATTTCTCAATAGTAGAGAATCTCTCATTTTGAAGCTCTTTGGCCATTATCATGGGTGGGTGTCGTGACACCAATCTGTTCAAACCAAGAGCTGGAATATCCTGATGTATGGGCAATTGCGTGTGCTTCATTATTCGATTAAATTCTCTCAACAGGGCACAGGATCTGCGGAATCTGGGTGGAGGAATATTACTCAGCACCGGCAGCCAGTACAAGGGAGTCGATCTTATTGTGCCAGAGATCATTCTCATTGTGTTGTTGAGCTGGGAGTCAATCTTCCTTACATGGGTGCTATTTATCCACACCGGAGCACAGTACTCTGCCGCTGAGAACACCAATGCCAGTGCTGAGCATCTAAGAGTGCTGGCTGATGCACCCCATGTGGTACCACACAGCTTATGGATGATGTTATTCCTGGTTCTTAGTTTTGCAGAAGTCTTTTCTAGATGCTGTCTGAATGACAAAGTCCTGTCTAGAGTGACACCTAAATATTTTGGGTAGAAGTTGTGGTTCAGAGGTACACTCTCAAACTTGACTGTAAGTCTCTTACTGGCCTCTCTATTGCTTAGATGGAAGCAGCAAACTTCTGTTTTGTTTAGATTGGGCTTGAGTCTCCATCTGTTGCAATATTCAGCAATCTCTTTGAAGTCTCCTGTGAGAGCAAGCTCAGTGTCTTTCATGGATTTCTCTTGGGTTGCTATTGCAATATCATCAGCATATGCAAACACTCTTGACCTCAACCTGGGTAAGTCAGCTATGTACAGGCTGAATAGAAGTGGAGAGAGGACAGAGCCCTGAGGTAATCCATTACTGAGCATTCGTTTTTTACTGCATCTAGTGTCCATATGCACCCGGAAAGTCCTCCTTTTCAGCATATTATTGATCAACCTGACAATTCGTAAGCACGGCAAGGTCTGTAAGAGTTTAAACATCAGACCCTCTCTCCAGACAGTATCGTAAGCTGCAGTTAGATCAACGAACCCCACAGATGTTTTTAGATTTTTCTGGAAACCGGCTTCAATATAGGTTGTTAGAGCAAGAACTTGGTCTGTACAGCTGCGTCCAGGTCGAAAACCAGCCTGCTCAACTGGAATGTGCTCCATTATTGTTGGGCCAATTCTGTTATAGACCAATCTTTCTAATATCTTTAGACTCACACTGAGCAGTGCAATTGGTCGATAACTCTCTGCTCTATCATTGGGCTTTCCAGGTTTTGCAATTGCTATTATCTTTGTCTCCTTGAACTCAGACGGTAGCTTTCCTGTATGCATTATGCTACTGTAAAAAAGAGATAGCCACTTCTTGGTTTTTGTTCCAGCATGTGCTAGGAATTCTGGACACATTCCATCAGCTCCTGCAGCCTTTCTCACTTTCAATCCTCTCAGGGCTATATCAACCTCCTCCTCAGTGAATGGCTGTGAGGTTTCCTGATCCATAGGGGTTGTATTTTCAAGGATCTTCAGTTTGTGCCGTATATCTTCTGTGTCTTCCACTCTGCCCTCTGTTTTGGCATGTTTGAGTATATGGTCTGCCACCTGGTCTGGATGAACTGGAGGCACCTGCTGCACTGGATTACCGGATCCATTAAGCCTTCTCAACAGTCCCCAGGCTTTCCTGCTAGAATGTGTGAAGTCCATCTCTTCAACACTTTTAGTCCACTTTTGCCAAGACTTTTGCTTCATCAAGACTTCTCAGGAGCTCCCTAGCAGTTTGCTGATCTTTGGTTTCCTGATACTGCTTGTATAGCCTGTCACTATTGGGGCTCCAACCAGGGATATACTCTTTCCTCACCCCCCGTGGTATGTGTTTCCTTGCCACAGCTTTCACAGCACCAATAAATCTTTTATAATTTGAATGAACCGGGGGGATCCATCTAATATACCTATCCAGGTCCTCTGAGTATCCCTTCCAGTTTGCTCTTTGGAAATTCCATCTTGGGCGATCAATTGACTGTATAAGAGGAATTCTGAGTCCTGTCTCAATTATAGTTGGTCTATGTTGACTCTGGGGGAATCCTCCTAGCACTCTTCTAGAAACCGGGAACTGCTGACCATTCTCATCTATTGAAACAAAGCATAGATCTGGACAGGTCTCACTACCCCAAGCTGCAGAGCGGAAGGTTGCTTTATCCTTGGCATCAAATACAAGTTCCACCCCACAGTCTTTAGCCCAATCCATTAGAGAAACTCCATTCGGATCACATGTTCGGTATTTCCATGCTGTATGATGACTATTGAAGTCACCTACATATACGACTGGATTACTCTGTCTCTGTAATACATATCCAGGCCATTGGACAGCAGGAGGCTTATAAACATTGACTATGTTCAAGTTATTTAACCTTATCACAACCAAATGGATTTCATCTACAACCTCAGCTGATATAAGCTGTGCATTCAGGATACTCTCCCTCACATATGTTGCTGACCCATATGCATGATGATATGTTGCACCAATTATTTTGAACCCTGGAATACTTCCTCTCTGTACCAGTTTCTCTTCATTCTCTGCATGAGTCTCTTGAATCACTAGAACT
The DNA here is from genome assembly GCA_017141395.1 of Laodelphax striatellus. Lineage (NCBI taxonomy): Eukaryota > Metazoa > Arthropoda > Insecta > Hemiptera > Delphacidae > Laodelphax > Laodelphax striatellus. The sequence continues at coordinate 5,709,449 of CM029537.1, forward strand.
TCTATTCTCAACTCTTTCAATAATCTTGACATATACTGACATTTGGCCCTGCTTATGCCTTCAACATTTATCTGACAAATTCGGATATTGTCACCTAAAGATCTAGAGGGGTAGCTCTCAAAAGAGCTGTTTTGATTCATTTTGTTTTCGCTATACTTGGCCAGGAGAGCAAAGCTTGTCTGGCCACCAACCGAACTAAGGCAGTGCACAATGTTCTCACTTTGGATCTTTCTTTTTCTTATAAGGTTCACAATCTGTGCTTGATTATTGCCAATATCAAACTCAATACCGCATCCACCGCCAGGTGATATTCATAAAAGGAAAAATAAGGAGAGAAAAAAAAGGGGGGAATGAAATGAAAAACAACAAAATCTGGGGATAAGAAAATAAGAGGAGGAATCCTAATGGTTGTTGTTATTGCCAATCCGCTACAGCAATTACAAAAGCTCCAGAGAATGAAGAGAGAAACAACATAACCAAAAAAATTGAAACTTGAAAATCAAATGAAATTATAAATAAATGTCAACAAAAAAAAAAAGAAAAAAGGGTCTCTGGAGTAACTATTGAAATGGTATAGTATAGGATCAGGGAAAATGTGTCAGGTCTAAAAAAATTTATGTTTGAAGGATGTGAGTCTGGGTGAAGGAGGTGATAGGAAGGGGGATAGGGAGGATAAAGGATTATAAAAGGTACCCGGATTTTGGTGTTGCCCACTCTAGCACCTTGGGTTGATTAGGACGGCTAGGACTGCTATTATAGGCCGGCAGCCCTCGGCTAGTCACAGTAATTCACATAGTTGCTTATGAAGCAACACACACTGATTAGTCATTGCATCGGTGTGTGCTGCTTCATGAGCAACTATATGAATAACTGTGACTAAACGTGACTAATCTTGACGTGTCTTGTCTTGACTAACCGGTGCACGCCTAGCCTAAATCACTCAATATGATTCATGTATTTTTTCAAAATAAATGTTAATGGAAGTCGGGAAAAGTACGTCGTATTCAACCAAGTTAACAAATCAAAAGTGTAATATTAATATTCAATGGCAAGACGGATTATACAGTTTTTAAGACATTGTCTTATGACTTATGACTATGAAAAAGGTAGAGATAGGCATGCGCGTGGGTGCGTCATCAACAAACATGTGTCTGTTTTCACCCACTATAAGCTTATGTGATTCAGTCGTCTTCCACTTCCACGATTCAACAAATACCACTCCAGCAATAATCACCCGACGTTAAAAACTGAATTACTGAATTACTGTCGAATCATTGTCATTCATGAGACAAGTGTATATTATTCCAAGAATGAATCGGAGGGGGGGGGAATGAATGGATTTCTAGTAACACAATTGAGAGGTTTAAAAGTTAATTGCTTCCAGTTGAGCAAATATTTGCGTACTCATTTAGTGTGTTGTTGATTGGTGGGGTGGGGATGATGAAGGTGGTTGGGGTGTTCCACTCAACAGCCCCACCACCCTCCCATCAACACCCCTCTTCCAAATTGTGTTGTGTCTCTCTTTCTGCAACTCTAATTTATTAATTTCCTATTAGAATGTTAGGTCTCCCTCCCCCCTTCCATATCATTCATTTTCGTCATCATCATTCTCATCAATTTTCTCCTTCTTCTTCTTCTTCTTCTTCTTCTTCTTCTGCTTCTTCCTGTGCTTCTTCTCCTCCTCCTTCTTCTTCTTCTTCTTCTTCTTCTTCTTCTTCTTCTTCTTTCTTCTTCTTCTTCTTCTTCTTCTTCTTCTTCTTCTTCTTCTTCTTCTTCTTCTTCTTCTTCTTCTTCTTCTTCTTCTTCTTCTTCTTCTTCTCCTCCTTCTTCTTCTTCTTCTTCTTCTTCTTCTTCTTCTTCTTCTTCTTCTTCTTCTTCTTCTTCTTCTTCCCTCCTCCTCCTCCTCTTCCTCCTCCTCCTCCTCCTCCTCCTCCTCCTCCTCCTCCGCCTCCTTCGTCTTCAATTCCTACTTCTCGCTTCTGCTTATTATGTTTTATTCGCCAACTTCAAGCTTCTCTGACATTGCACATATCATTATGACCCAATGAATAATTTTTCTTTTGTATTTTATTACAGAAACACCTCACTCTTCCACAGAAACGGGATGGTAAGTACTGTACTGTTATTTAAACTTGATAAAAAATTTCAAGAATCCGGAAAACTTTTATAAGTTTTTTGCGTTTATTAAAGTTACAAAAACCTGTAGAGTTGCTGCCCTGAATTTATGTTATTTTATCTATTTATATTTCTCTTACTAGTCCTCCTAGTCATCTCAGTCCTAGTCCTGCTAGATCTTCAAATGTTGGAATTAGATTGAATAGTGATTGTAATTATTTCAAATATACGTTCATGTCTGAAGATGATGCATAAATCATTCAATATCTAAATTTCTAACTTCACCCTGTTGGTGCCACTACCTAGCGGTGAATTCTTGAACTAAATACAGTCACCATTCAGCTCCGCCTAGTGTTGAAAGAAGGCGTGACTATCCACCTCCCACCGACCAATCACAACGCAGTATCCAATTACCAGCTGACCGGCAGCCACTTCAAGTTTGGAACCCTGTTGGTGCCACTATCTAGCGGTGAATTCTTGAACTCAATACAGACACCAATTAGCTCCGCCTAGTGCTAAAAGTAGGCGTGACTATCCACTTCCCACCGACCAATCACAGCAAATATATACAGCAATGAATTCGCTGAAACTGATACCAAGCACTAAAAAAATGGGAGTGGCTACTCTGATGACGTAGATGCGTACAAAAATTTAAAGGCACATCTGATTGGGAAATAAGCTGAACAAACGCCGCCATTTTACGATTTCGACCAATCAGAAGCTGGCATCTCTTAAACGTCAGATGGACTGTTAATTGTCATGAGCCATTCTCGTGCCAGCTGTCTCCCGATTGGTTGAAGTCGTGAAATGGCGCCTTCTAACCAATCAGACAGCTTGTTAATAACCTACCAAACAAAAATTCTGTAGCTTATATTCAATATGAAATCAGTATATTTTTATCTATGTTTCTATGCAGTTTATCATTGTTCTGCACTTCTTAATGATGTTTCTTGATTATAGACATGAGCTGTGAAGTGGATAGGAAATTCCTGCCTACATCAGCCTGGTCAGAAACGTTCTTACATCAAGATAGACGCAATCAGCTAATAGCCTCACATCCACATGCAGCTAGAGGTAAATTGCACTACTTGTTAACCTTCTTTAAAAACTTGGCTTGATCAATCAACCAATCTTTTATTCGAAGGAGAGTTCAACAGGCTTATGCACAAAACTGATTTTTTTACTTACGACTAATGTCAAAAAAAAATTATCTTAATAAAATATTAAGTAGTATTGTATATCTTCAAGGAATAGTATTATTAGATACTCAAGCATTTCTATGCTACATTGAATAGCACGTAATAGCAGATAGCAGCTTTATCTGTATATAGATGATATAGATATTCTATAGCTATTTATCTGTATTCTATTTATACTATTATAAAAATGGGATGGTTACTGTCTGTAGGTCCAGCACGCCTAGAATACTTGACTGATAAAGCTGAAATTTCGCATAAAGATTGTCTTTACATACCAAGGAGGAATATAGGCCTATTTACATATTTCAAGGATAGGTCCAATTTTGGACCTGACAACATTATTCAATTGAGAGAGCTTGTTGAAATTGTCAATATTACACTTTATTGAACACTCATTGACAATTCCATTTTTATCGACAACTTATTATCAACAAGGTCCCTCAATAACGGAGATGTTCAACAACATTACTATATTTGTTCTACAAACTTTATTATTCAATTTAAATTTAGCTACACATTTGTAGCAACTGTAAACTCAGCTCTTTTTCCGTGAACTAAACGCATACAATCAACAGATGCCAGCTGTTTTCAACGTTGTATGAACTGAACACAAAATTTCTCAACATAAGAAAAACTGTCCCAAAGGGAGTACAGGAAGCTCAAATAATCAGTATTGGAATGAATGAGAGAGAAAAGAATACGAGCACACTAACACAGATGTGAACACAAAATAACAATTACAAGTCAGTGCTGTAATAGAGGGACAGACGTTGGAGAAAAAAAAAGATTAGGAAGGGAGTAAATAGAAGAATTAGTGGAGGGGTACGTTTGGGGGGGAGGGTGACGGGGTGAGTTGAAGACGAATGGTGGAAAATCTTCTTAAAGCAGCAGAGGGTAGTAATGAATAGAAATGGGGAAAATGGTAAAGGAGCGGCTGATAAACGAGAGCTGAAAGAGGATTTTGATGAAAAGAGACGAGCAAGCTAGCTGGTTTTGAGCGCTTTTCTGGACGAAATTACATTCAAGTCATTTTCTAAGGTAGCGTACGTACGCCTTTACTCTTATTCTAAGAGCATTAGTGCTGCTTCTATATTAGCCAGGCGAGTTGTCCAAGAAAATGAAGACAATATTGAAATTGAAATTGTATTTATTCTTCTTCGTTTACAGTGTAAAGCAAAAATACACATAGTTAAGAAGAAAAAGAGGAAGGAAAAGAAGAAGAGGAGTAGATGAGGAAGAGGAAGGAGAAGCAGGAGAAGGAAACGTAGAAGAAAAAAAGGAAGAAGGAGAAGAAGAAGTAGGAGGGGGAGGAAAAGAAGAAGAAGAAGAAGAAGAAGAAGAAGAAGAAGAAGAAGAAGAAGAAGAAGAAGAAGAAGAAGAAGATGAATGTGTACCAAACCTATTCGGTGCCAAAGCTGATTGATGTAGTAGAAATCTGGAAGTTTGTGTAATTATTATGAAGTTCACGAACCGAAATTTGAAGTTGACGATTTTTGAAGCTGATGAATAAGCATTAAAAATTGTTTTTATCTTCTAACATACAAGAATATATCTCATACCTCCCACTCCCACCGGTTTGACCCCAGAGGGGGTGCTATTTACCATCTCGCCCCGGGTGCCAAAAGACCTCGTTCCGCCACTGAATACGAGTACCGTGGTACGACTGGGGACATTTCGTAGATCCATTTCCCGAAAAGTTCAATATTGTTGCATTGCTTTGTAATGGATCAATAACATAAAATTGAATGGAATTGGGCTCAAACGTTTTGTTGGATTTCGAAATTCTCTTTTTCTTCTTTTCTCCTCCTTCTTCTACTTCTTCTTCTTCTTATCCCTCTCCTTCTCCTTCTTCTACTTCTTCTTCTTATCCCTTTCTCCTTCAGTTTTCATCTCCTTCATCCTCCTCTTCTTCTCATTCTTCTCCTTCTTCTTCACCCCCTCTCCTTCTTCTCCCCTTCTCCTTCTTCTTCATCTCTTCCTTATCTTCTTCTTCTCTCTCCTTCTTCTTCTTCTCCTTCTTCTTCATCTCTTCCTTATCTTTTCTTCTCCCTTTCTTCTTCTTCTCCTTCACCTCCCCTCTCCTTCTTCTTCATCTCTTCCTTATCTTCTTCTTCTCCCCTTCTTCTTCTTCTTTCCATCTCTTTTCATTCTGTTCATTTCCTTGCTCTCTTCTTCTCCTTCTCCTCCTCCCCTCCTACTTCTTCTTCTTCTTCTTCTTCTTCGTCTTCTTTTCTTTTCTCCTCCTCCTCCTCCTCCTCCTCCTCCTCCTCCTCCTTCCTCCTCCTCCTTCTTCTTCTTCTTCTCATCCCCCTTCGATCTTCTTCTTCTCCTTCTTCTTTTCCCTCGTTCTTCTTCTTCTTCTTCTTCTCCGTCTTCTTTTTCTTTTCCTCCTTCTCCTTCTCCTTATTCTTCTTATTCTCCTTATCCCCCTTCCTCATCTTCTTCTCCTTCTTCTTCTTTTCCTCGTTCTTCTTCTTCTTCTTCTCCGTCTTCCTCCTTCTCCTTCCCTTATTCTTCTTATTCTCATTCCCTGCCCCATCTTCTTCTTCTTCTCCTTCTTCTTTTTCCTCGTTCTTCTCCTCCTCATTCTCCTTCTTCTTCGTCTTCTTCTTCGTCTTCTTCTTCGTCTTCTTCTCCTTCTTCTTCTCCTCCTCCTTCTCCTTCTCCTTCTTCTTCTTCTTATTCTCCTGCTATAGTAGCCTAGCAAAGGGTATTGAATTTCTCTCTTCGTCTCACTCAATTTGTCTGTCTCTCTCGCTCTCTCTCTCTGTTAATTTCTCTTCCTCTCCCGCTTGTGTTCTCTCACACTTCTTCTTCTTCTACTGTTTTTCTTCCTTCCACTTAGCTTGGTGCTGCGCACTGCTTTGTGTCAATGGAGTCGGCGTCGTCTTTTAATTCAGCGACACCTAAGAGGATTGGAAACGCCTTTACTTACCAATCTACACTCCACCAATCATTTTTCACCATTTCTCACCAGCAAGCTTCTTTCCTTTCTCATCATTCGTTCCTTTGCCTCCTCAAATTCATCATCCATTTCCCGCTTCTTCAATCTTTCAAATCCTATCTTCTTATATTCATTCGCCTCCTCAAATTCATCATCGATTTCCCGTTTCTTCACTCTTCCAATTCTCATCTTTTATCATTCGTTCCTTTGCCTCCTCAAATTCATCATCCATTTCCCGCTTCTTCAATCTTTCAAATCCTATCTTCTTATATTCATTCCTTTGCCTCCTCAAATTCATCATCCATTTCCAGTTTCTTTAATCTTTCAAATCTTATATTTTATCATTCGTTCCTTTGCCTCATCTAATTCATCATTCATTTCCCGGTTCTTCAATCTTTCAAATCTTATCTTTCTCATCATTCGTTCCTTTGCCTCCTCAAATTCATCATCCATTTCCCGGTTCTTCAATCTTTCAAATCTTATCTTTCTCATCATTCGTTCCTTTGCCTCTTCAAATTCATCATCCATTTCCCGTTTCTTCAATCTTTCAAATCTTATCTATTATAGGCCTAATTCGTTGCTTTGCCATCTCAAATTCATCATCCATTTCCCGGTTCTTCACTTTCAAGTCTTATCTTTCTCATCATTCGTTCCTTTGCCTCCTCAAATTCATCATCGATTTCCCGTTTCTTCACTCTTCCAATTCTCATCTTTTATCATTCGTTCCTTTGCCTCCTCAAATTCATCATCGATTTTCCGTCTCTTCACTCTTTCAATTCTTATCTTTTATCATTCGTTCCTTTTCCTCCTCAAATTCATCATCCATTTCCCGGTTCTTCAATCTTTCAAATCTTATCTTTCTCATCATTCGTTCCTTTGCCTCTTCAAATTCATCATCCATTTCCCGTTTCTTTAATCTTTTAAATCTTATCTTTTATCATTCGTTCCTTTGCCTCCTCAAATTGTATGAATTTCACTCAATATTGGTTATTATGGTATAAATATATAACTTGGGATGTATAAGGTGAGAAAACAATGCATCTAGAAAGTACTGATTATTTTAAAAAATATAGATAGGCTATTAAGTAGAATATAAAGTGAAACATCTTAAAATTCGAATAATATTGGGGCTTCATAAGCTAAGAATACAACTTCCGTATCAAGCGAGCAGCTCTGTGCGGAACGATTTGATCCTCCAATCTACGCAATGATATTCCGCTCCCATTTAAACGCATGTTAAATCTCAAATATTTCCAAGCGGCTTTGTTGTGAATGATACTCTTAAACAGAGAGTGTATCAAGTGAGCAGTTCTTCGCGGAACTCTCCTATCTTTCCAATGCTTTTTCGCTGGGTCTTCCAAAAGCCTTCTAGTGCTAGATGATACGCAACGCAGAGCGCTGCAATGGTTTTTTCAAAAAATCATTTAAAATAGTAAAACACGTGTAAATGAGTGAAATTATACATCAATTCGTTTAGAAAAACTTGAATTTTTGTTTAATTATCTTATTACTGGAAAATAGTTTTTAGATTTCAGTCACAGGCATCTTTTAAAAGTAAATTTAATCAATTTTGAAAGATTCCATCATTTTTAAACAAATCAACAAACTAACAATCTATTTTCTATAAATTTTCGATTTTCAGCTTACTTTTCATGTTACAAATTCTCTTAGGACTATTTCAGGCTATTATTTGATGATTTTTATCATTTTAAATTATTATTTGATGATTTTTAGCATTTTAAATTATTATTTGATAGAAATTTATTTGATAGTTCAATTTTAATTTGATGATTAGAAGCATATTTTATGTCAAATTTTGATCTTCAATATGCTCGGTTCTTTACATTTGGTAGCAGTGTTTTCTCCATAGCAGTATATCTTCTATATTATTGGACTACAATAATGTATCACAAAACTAAAATGTGATTCATTCCATTAATTCACCTGGATTGTAAATGAATTATTACAACTTAATACAGCTTTCTACAAAGTTCGAATTCAGAATGTACAATACACTCCATCCACTATATATAATATTATTATGGCTGCATCGAAGAATGGATTCTTGAACACTTTGATTATTGTAGAAAGCTGTAATAAGGTATTCATTGCCAGTTCAAGTGCCTTAACAAAACGAGTATTCGCGAATAGTTTCTCGAAACCAGGAACCGAAAGAATTTGAAGTTTGTATTCAGTAATTAAAAGCCAAACCTTATCGTAATCCATATCAATTAAAACTAGAGATGAACATTTGAACAATAATCTGTTGTTTACAGTCTACCTACATTGTATCCGGTTCATACACAACACAATAGGTTCCCCAGTCAGCCAGTATATTTGGTACTTCTCCGTAACCTCCTTCCATTTTCATCATCTTCTTCCTATCCTCTTTTCTCCTTCTTCTCTTTTTCTTTCCTGCATCTGTCCTCTTCATTTTTTTCTCTCCTCTCATTTTATTTTCTCTCCTATAATAGAATGATTCAATCGTGAAGAGTGTGTAGCAGAAAATTATCAATAAATATTGATGTAGAGTTGATTAAATATTCGAATCAATTTTCACAACTGGCGACCGTGAATGAGAGTCGAATTATTGGAGGGGCGGGAAGAGGGGGGATGAAATTAGGAAGGGGGAGATGGATGAGAAGGGGGGCGAAAAGAGAGGGGATGAGAGGGAGATAGAGACAGAAATAGTGGATGAGAAAAAGAAAGAAGGTAAGATTAAGTTACTTTGTTCATACAACAAAACATTTTCACATGATTCTAGATTAAGATTTTCATGAATATTTTTTTTTGTACGGGTGATGCGCACATGAGCGCTAGACTTAGTTCGAATAAAACTAGTTGTCACTTGAGCCACCAATAAAACTCGAATAAAACTAGTTGTCACTTGAGCCTCCAGCCGCGGAAATAGCGGCGTTGCCAGATTGTGTGAAAATGCAAGTTCTTCATATTTTCAATTAAACCACATTATCTGTGGTTAATTTAACTAGCAGGATTAATTTAACTAGTCAGAAAACAGCTGTTCTGGCAATAAGTAAACAGGAAAAGGTCTTTTAAAGACCTTTTAAGTCTTTAAAAGACCTTTTAAAAGAAGAACTTTCAAAGAATACCTTTTTGAAAGACCTTTTCAATAATCTGCGATATTCAGCATTTGCAGGTTAAGTATTGTGATACTGTTCTTCGAAACAGCTGTTTTCTGACTAGTTAAATGAATCCTGCTATGTATAGAACTCCATCCTCGACATTCCTGTCGTGTTGAAAGTGTCCCAGGAACAAAGGGATAGAAGGAAATTAGACTTTAATGAAAAAATTGAGAAATTGCAAAAATATGTTTTTCTTTCAAATATCACTTCTCTCAGAATTATGAAATGTAGTATAGAATAGGTTGAGAGAGAGAGAGAGAGAGAGAAAGAGAGAGAGAGAGTGAGTCAGTGACAGAGAGAGAATGAATGGGAGCGATAGTTTAAATCTATTTATTATAACAGCTAACTTTGTCAGGCATGTTAAGGACATAGAACAGTACTAATCAATATAAGGGAGAAAATAATATATCACATGATGATTATAATAATGAGAGAGAGAGTGAGAGTGAGAGTGAGGGAGTCAGTGAGCAAGCAAGGGTGCCAGTTGCATTAATAATTCTTCGCCTAGGGGCGCTCAAAAGTGCATCTGTTGAATATGCTGGAGCACCCACCCCTCCCCTATTTAGGATTCGTTTTTGGCAAGTGGGAGTTAAACAAATCCCCGGGGAAAAGGATGAACGGGATTGGATTGAATCCCCAGGCGGGAGGGCGATGATAATGATCCTCCCTTAAGGGAGACTTGATTTCAAGGAAGACTTAACACAGAAGAATGGCATGCTGGAGTGGCGAGAATGCGATACTTAATAATAGAAAATAGATTAGATGAATTTTGCCAGCGAAAATAGCCAGAAAACTTTCAGTAGTGGATGGTCTTGCAAGTATAATAATATAATAGCATATTATGCTAATTCCTTGCTCAAACGTTGCCAACGACATATAAAGCCTGTCAAAAGTTGCAATTTTATATGCTGGAACGCTCATTTGTTCCAATGATTGGTAGGCCTATTATTAACATAAGTAACATTAATGTTAGTAACATTAGTATAGAGTAACGTTTTTAGAGTATTACGATATTATGAAAGGCATTCATTCGTGTGAATCATTTACACATTTTATACAATTAGGCTAGGCATACACAGGTTAGTCAAGACAAGACATGACGACATTAGTCACGTTTGGTCACAATAATTCACATAGCTGCTTATGATGCAATGATTAATCGGTGTGTGTTGCTTCATAAGCAACTATGTGAAGTACTGTGTCTAAACGTGACTAATATCGTCTTGTCTTGTCTTGTCTTGACTAACCGGTGTACGCCAAGCCTTAATGAGTAGATTTGGTTGATTAATAAGATTTGTCTCATCACAAATTGATGATATCTGCTGGAATCTCTGATCAAACAATCAATCAATCTAGGGACAAACAATCTAGGGCTATTTGATAAGAACCTGACAAAATCTTTATCTATGATAAGATGTGGTAAGAAAATGCTGTTTACATGAAAGTAAATAACACGACAAATGATGGCGGTGAACTTGGTGAACATAATGGTGGTCTATTTTACAATTTAATCTTATTCTATTTCAATGTTTGTGGAATATTTTTGTTATTTCTTGATTCTCTTGATGGATTTGAATGATTTCAATCAATATACGAATAAATCTTTAATAACATTTTATGGTAGTTGAATATTTTGTTCTATTTCCTTATATACGGTACTTGCTTTTTTTCTAATATACTATTTTCTTATTTTTGTAAGGTAAGACGAGCCTCCACAGGCCCAATCAGGAATGCACTTGAGAGGTCTTCTCTTTCTTATATTATAATTATAATCATTGTAACAAAGTGAATGAATTATTTGATTTACAAAAATTTCTTGGTACAGTAAAACCTGTCCGACTGAACTCGACCGGACCAAAAAAATTTTCCGTTTTAGCAGGTTTCCGGCTTAATGTACTTTTACCGTTATAAAAAATTTCTCGGGACCAAAAAAAAACATTCCGTTTCAACAGGTTTTTGTCTTATACAGGGTCCGTCTTAGACAGGTTCTACTGTATATTGAAGGTATATTTATTTATTTACAAGAGTTACAGAACAGAGATGAAACTCCAATTACACTGAGACTGAACAAAATTATACAATTACGTAGCAGAAACACAAAACAATACATCGTGCCAAATACTTCAAACAAGTTTCCAAGTGTGCGTATAACATAACAAGTTCAGGTTTCTTGTTGAAATAGAGTCGGTAACTCTGAGAACGTTGGTAACGAATAGAGGCAACCGTTATTCAAGAGTACTTTCAAGCATGACGCGTGTAGACTTGAGCACACCTTTCACCTATTTGAATGGAGTACACCTTACAACTGAGTTAAGCAGCTTTGCTGACAGCAAGGGATATTCCCCAATTAAACGTACTTTACATTGACTACTGACGAGAAGTGGGATCGAGCTGAACGGTACTCAAAACACATCGTTTGTGCTCGCTGCGTAGCTTAACCGGAGACGACGCTACAGTCATGTTGAGCAGTTCTATTGACTGCCTGTTCGCTTCTAAGGAGGCATTTGCTCAGTAATTGCTGTACGCTCCCCCCCCCCACGGGCTTACCTTTCAAGCATTCGACATGTGAATAAATAAGGGTAGTGACGGCGAAAAACATCAATCTTTTCAATACTTCATTCTTGAAGAAGATCGATTGGAAACTGTATTCGATCTGTATTCGATCTTGGAACCTTTGGACACAGATAACGTAAATCTGTGTTTTACGTTATCTGTGATTTACGTTATGTGTGCTTTGGATTATCAGACCGGCGCTTATCGCCCTCGGCCACGGATCACTCCAAACCTTACAAGCCTTTTTAGGAATTTTGAGAAAGATAAATCGATGCTTTTAAGACTTCGATGTTATTAAGACATCGATGTTCACATGACATCGATGTTTTAAGGAATGTATTAGTCAAAAAATCGATGTTTGAGCCAAGAAGATCGATGTTCTACTGGAAATATACAAGTATTTTTTTATAACAATAATAGCAATAGCAATAGCTTCCGTTGGATTTTCGAATGACTAATATTATTACGTATTCATAGCATTTTTTGATTAATCGTTTAATCCTTTAGACCATGTGTAGGATAGAAACGGTCTTCCCTATCTTCACATAAGAAGTCTTTGAAGCAAACATCTCTACTGTTCTTGCCCCTAAGAGAGAGTGAGAGCAAATGAACTGTGCGAGAGAGACAAGATTATATATTATCAGTTGTTGAGATACTACGACTACACTAAATTCCAGGGCCGTCGCATGGTTTATTGGTGCCCGGGGTGAGATGTCAAGCGCCCTTCCATGTATAGCGCTATTGTTAGTGTAGCCTATAATACGAAAGCAAAGAACGCTCGTATAGTTGTGACTTGTGGTCTTGACCCAAAAACGCTCGTATAGTTTCGACTATAATGATTTGCCCCTAATCAGCCAATTCATGTTTGCTTCAACATTTATAGCATAGGCCGTGTCTATTCTATTAATACATGGTCTAAGGTTTATTCGATTCAATTTCTTGTCTTCCAATCGACAAAAATTACACAAAATAATAAAATACATAACTAAAAAATTATATTCTCTTGTCTTTTAATCGTTAAAAATTCCACAAAATAATAAAATACATAACTAAAAGATTCTATTCTCCTACTTATTAATGTTTAAATTTTCTTTGTTTCAGATAAACTGTCTTTTCAACCGGAAATAAACGGAAATACGAATGGAAGTGACACTTCACTTCCGGTCGACTGTACCACGTGTCATCAAATAACAGCTGATGTCTATTCTAGTCCAACCATCAAGCATCAGTAAACATTTTTATGTTGAAAACATAATTTATCTATAAAAATAAATAATATAATAAATCTAAAAAATCTCAAATTCACTATTGTAAGACGTAGGCCTATAACGAAGAGGTGAAAATAAAACATACCCATTCGTCCCCTCTATAATAAGCAAATAATATCTTTATAAGTTTTTGAATCTAAAGAGAATTTATTATGTCCTAGTCGATAAAATAAAAGCAATTAAGAACTAATTGAATTCTAACTGGTCAACTTGTAAATATTAGCAGTATAATAATAATAGTTTTATTCAGATAGCCTATGTAAAACCTACAAAACCAAGTTCATGAATGTATAAATGAATTGTTTTTATTTTAGTGAATAGACAAAAATGAATCATAAACTCTTGATTTGGAGCTCTACTTTATACAGGAATAATAATTAATTGAAGATAATGATATTGATGAAATAATAGTAGTTTATGCAATGGTTGTATTATGAGAGCCTTCAAACGACGAGTGAGATACCGAGGTTAAAATACGACCGGCAAACCCGCGAGTTATTTTAAAGTATCTCAAAAGTCGTTTAAAGACTATTATATTAAATTATTAAGAACATTTTTAACCTTATGTATTTTGCTAAGTATCGTAATCTCGGTCTTTGATGATGTACAGGTATTATACCTATATTATACCTGTATTATCAACTGCTGGATAATTTTATTTGATTATACAGTGTCTGTTATCTTTTAAAGAATAGCTCTCCATTCCACAATGCATAAATAAAAGCATTGATAAACAGTTTGTCTTCAGAATTAACTTTTGGTTTGTATATAAAATCTGTAAAGATAATAATTATAATGGAATTTTTGTATTTATATTACAAATTGTATGTGATATTATGCTTCTGTAGTGTAGGTGTACTGTGTTGAATTATAAAAAAGAATGATTATTGCAAATATTTTCATCCATTAGAATGTTTCGTCTTTAAAACAACGAAAACTCAACGCTCGTACCCAGATCCGTGAATTAGGCTAGGCGTTCACCGGTTAGTCGAGACAAGACAAGACAAGATTAGTCACGTTTAGACACAGTTATTCACATAGATGCTTATGAAGCAGCACACACCGAATCAATGACTAATCGGTGTGTGTTGCTTTATAAGCAACTATGTGAAGTACTGTTACTAAACGTGACTAATCTCGTCTTGTCTTGTCTTGACTAACCGGTGTACGCCCAGAATTAGGTTACAGTCACAAAAATGAGGGTCACATGTAGATGTGAACAATAATCGTAAGAATTTCATAACTTTGTTATTTTGTTTAGTTGAATAATGTTAGATTTTCATCATTCAGGCCTATACCGAATTCTGAATAGTATTGTAAATTGTAGAAATCATAGTTACAAAATTTGTACAACTTCATAATAGTATTGTCCTTTTAATTACATCTTGAAAATGTATGATTTGTAGTTTCAAACTGTAAATATAACATAAGTTATCGTGATATAGTAATGAGAGATAATAAATTTCTCCTTAGTAATATTGTATAAATTTAATAAATTTCTTGTAGAGTATTGTTGAAAACTTTCAATAAAATGTTGAGATTGAAATGAATAATTAATTGACTGTTATTCCTATCCTATTTTCACAATTTTCAGCAATTCCCTCTATTATTCTAAACTCTCACTGAAAGTTATTAATCGAAGAAGAAAAAGAAGAAGATGATGAAGAAGGAGAAGAGAAGAAGAAGAAGAAGAAGAAGAAGAAGAAGATGATGATGAAGAAGGAAGTGGAAGAAGAAGAAGAAGCAGAAGAAAAAGTCGTTTTAATTGATTCAACCCTTCAGTTCACCTGAAATGAACTAATGAAACCACTGCTGGTATTACCACCCCTCAAGGGGTCAGCTTTGGGGGCTTAGTAAGTTTAGGGGCTTAGTTGAATAAGTTGAATACTGTTGTACTTTCGCCATGCTTTGTGGAGTTGAATACTTCCTGAGTAGGTACTACAAATAATTATTCCGAATGAGGGAACAACAATGGACTGTACGGTCACACTTTTGGATTGAAATTCTTTTATCTTTTATCTAAGTAAATTTTAATCTTTTTTTCCGCTAATGAGGATGATGCATTAGCGAGTTTTGAGTTGTAGAGTGCGTTCACTTCGCCAAGACACCTGTATCATTGATAAGTGGTCAATCTCAATACAATATGGTGCATAATTTTTTACCTGGGAATATAATTATTTTGAACATAATTTTGGAGAAAGTGCAGTATATAGACTTCTGTTATAATTATAATCTTCAATCCAAGCAGCTGAACTGTTTAGGGCTAGGCGTACACCGGTTACTCAAGACAAGACAAGACGAGATTAGTCACGTTTAGTCACAGTACTTCACATAGTTGCTTATGAAGCAACACACACCGATTAGTCATTGCATCAGTGTGTGCTGCATCATAAACAACTATGTGAATTACTGTGACTAAACGTGACTAATCTCGTCTTGTCTTGTCTTGACTAACCGGTGTACGCCTAGCCTAAATCTTTTCTCAATGTTTCATCTTTTATTCTCATTGCTCCAAATCAATTATTTTCAAGACCTGGCAAAGAAGATAAAAAATCAATAAATTTAATTATTATTCTTAGATGGATGCAATCTAAAAGATAGGGGAATTTCCGCATTTGCGGAATTTCCTACTAATGCGGAATTGTCCGCATTTCAGAAGGCGAGATTGTGGTGAAGAAAGAGCAGCAGCAGCAGCAGGGAGAGAAAACGAAGCAAAAGAAATCCGAGAAACTAGATGAATAGCGATGGAAAATGGCAACAACCCCCCTCCTCCACACCCCGAAAAAAAGCCACACCACCCCTCTCCACACGGAACCAGCAGACTACAGATTTACTCTCATGTTGAGGTTGGAACTGCAAGAGAAGGCTGGCGAATGGTTGAATAAAATGAGAAAGAGAAAAAGTGAGTGAGTAGGAGTGGGGGGAAGATAGTGAGAGAGAGAGAGTGTGGAAGAGGAAATAAGGGCTGCGAATGTGATGATACGGATGATTGAGCAAGAGAGGTTTTAGGAGAAAGATTGCCGCTTAGTTGTATAACAAGATTCGAGCTCGGCCTCCCTTAGTACACACAACTTATTACACACATGTTGTCAGACTTTATTTTCTTCGCCTTTCTTACCTCTTTGTTTCTCCTCTTCTATCATCATCATCTATCCTCTTCTATCAGCATCCTTCGCCACTCGTGTAGCGTATACTTCACTAGGGTATAGAATGTTAAAAACTCCACTATATAAGCTGATTCTTTTTTAGAAGGGAAAGGAGAAAATAACAAGGAGGAGGATGACAAGGGGAGAAGAGAAAGAAGAAAGAAGAAGAAGAAGGAGAAAAGGAAGAAAGAAAAGAAGAAGAGGAGAAGATGAGGAAGAAGAAGGAGAAGCAGGAGAAGGAAACGAAGAAGAAAAAGAAAGAAAGAGAAGGAGAAGAAGAAGAAGAAGAAGAAAGAGAGAAGGAAAAGATGAAGAGGATAGGATGAAGAAGATGAAAGAGAAGCAGGAGAAGGAAACGAAGAACAAATAAAGAAAGTAGGAGGAGAAGAAGAAGTAGAAGAGGAGGAAGAAGAGTAAGAAGAAAAGGAAGAAAAAGAAGAACAGATAAAGGAGAGAAGAGATTAAGGAACAACACAGATTTAGGAAACAACAGGAAACATTCTGCATTAAAAATACTAAATATAATCAGATTCATTCATTTTGACGCTTGGCATTAGATAGATAGATCGATAGAGAGATATTATTTCTTGACGTTGCTGATGACCGTAGAGTACGATGGCAGAGAAATAATATCTCTCAATCTATCTATCCATCTTTCTAATGCTAAGCGTCAAATTAAACGAATCTGGTTATAAGTACCGTCAATAAAGTTTAATTGATTTGATTCAATAATTCAATTTAACAAAACAAGCAAGTACACCTTTTTGCTGCCCAAAGTTTCCCTATTTTTTTTACTATCCATTATTTTGACCATTTATTAGGCCATTATTCTGTAAAGAATCTTTTCTAGCCTACATCAACCTCTCATCATTAAGCGTGATAATATATCACTTTGTTTATTGTGTCCATTAAAATAATTGACAGATAAAATCCCTGCTATTATTAATTTTTTCTCAGGGTAGGTTTGAAAACAAATCACACCATGTTCGTCTGTTGGAAATGCGGAAACCACTGCATTATTAATGCAACTTATTATTATATGGTTAGGGGTGAAAACCACCCCTTGTGTGCTTTCCGGAAAATCGCAGCAGTAAAAAAGGCGAAATTGGGGTAAAAAGAGAGAAAACACACGTTTTGTATAACAGCTAGAATGAGAGTCACCCTTACGTGCTACGCCCCCTATCAGTCTCTCTCCTCTCCAAAAATAAGCCAATTGCTCACTGCTCTGAAAGTGATAAATGGTCACTATTCTGTTAATACTGATACTTTGTTGGAGGTTGTTACCCGAGTCCCGTGGGAATTTTGTATTCTTATGTTGGTATTGTGTGTGCTGCAGAAGGCGTGTGCCTGCATTGATCAAATTAGGCTTTTTTAACTTGAGTCGTGTTGTCAATTATGGCTAAATCAAAATCTCTGCAAACTAGGGGCGGCTTCAGGATTAATTTTATTGGTTAACTTCTGTCAAGGGTTGAGACAGGGGTGGGAGGGTTTGGGGGTTGTGGCTATAACAAATTTTGAGTTAGGGATACCCACTTTTGCTTGTAACCTTTTTTAAATTAAACCCTCAATGTTCAAAATTAGTAGACTTCTTACCTGATTTGTTTGTTTGTTTGTCAATGGCTCAACAGCCCTATGTGGGCTTAGGCCTACCAGCTGGTTGCCAGTTTCACATCCACTTGACTGAATCAGCAGAGGTTAGAATGAGGATCATTAACCAGAAAAGATGTAACGTGTAAAATATAGGTAGTGACTGACTAGCCTTACTAACGATTAGCCAGGCTCCCAATGGAAGAGTCTTACCTGATTTAGCCTACAATGATATAATATTCCAAACTTCGAAAACGTACGTTCGTGAGGTTAGAAAAACTTTTTTGCTTGTAACTTTTTCAATTCAACCCCCAATGTTGAAAATCAATAACCGGTGTAGGCGTACACCAGTTATTCAAATCAGTAGACTTCTTACCTGATTTACGAGGATATAATATCCCAAACTTCAAAAACATACGTTCTTCCGTTCGTTAGATATCTTGAGGTTAGAATAACTCTTTTGCTTGTAACTTTTCTAATTCAACCCCCAATGTTGAAAATCAATAAGCTTCTTACTTGATCTATGAGAATATAAAATTCCAAATTCCAAGAGTGTACGATCTTCCATTCGTTACATACTGTATCATGCAAACGTACAGACGAACGCAATAAGGCCCTCCCTTGATAATAATTGTTATGACACAGCGATAACGGCTCATTGTAATTATTAATTGACATAATACCCGTGAAAGCCTGTCTGTCTATTATTCGAGGGACTTAGTTCACTAATTCGCCACCAGGCAGTGCAGTAGTAGCGCTCCATTACTTAATTGCCATTAAGCATTACTTTGTTTGCCACTGTTGTGTGGAGCAATTAAAGGACTTGAGAAGGGTTGTCGAAGAGGATTTGCCCCTTAAGGGTGGTGGGGGGTGGGGGCGGGAGGTATGATTTCGAGGGGTCTGGTTTGAGGGGTTTCAAGGGTTGCGAAGGGGTTTCGAATGGACGGACAGTGAAGTGAAGTTCTATCTGAATTGTGAGAAGGTTAATTGATTCAATTGAAAAGGATTACCACTCACTTGGAGTTGTGGTAGGGGGTGGGGAGGGGAGGGGGGTAGAATGATGATTGCTCATGATTTGTAACAGTTGTCAAGGTTAGGTACTTCTTCTTTTTCTTCTTCTTTTCTTTTGTTTTCTTCTTCTTTATCTTCTCTTTTCTTCAATTTCTACTTCTTAATTTCTTCTTATTCATCTCTTCTTTCTTCTTCTTCTTCTTCTTCTTCTTCTTCTTCTTCTTCTTCTTCTTCTTCTTCTTCTTCTTTCTTTTCTTCTTCTTCTTCTTCTTCTTCGTTTCCTTCTCCTGCTTCTCTTTCGTCTTCTACTTCGTAGGGTAAAAGAACATAATTATTAGAGATTGGAATAAACAGAATTGGGATTAAAATTTTGCTGAGCATTTGATCACACAAAATCATAAGTTCAAGGCTGAGGAGAATGTTGAGTTTCTACATTTGAATAACAAAGATAGACAATATGAACATTGTAGAGACACTGGAAATAACCAGGGTAACTAGAAATGATCCAAATAACAGTTTAAAAATGACCAGATCCATTTCAACCAGTACAATTCCACAAATCTAGTTTTTTTAAATGTCTAAGTTTGTTTTTCATTGAATTTTCTTGCTATTTCTATTCCACATTGTTGTCTTCAAGCATTCCTATTTATTTCATCTGTTTTTGTAAATATCAATTACCTTTTAAACCGTTTGAATCGCCCGTTGATCGCCTGTAATCGAAAATACCTGTTTGAATCGCCATTGCTGTGATGTTTGTAGAAACCGCCCATTGTGGGAGGAGCTTATCTAGGCCAATGGCAGTCGTTCCCTTGTTAGGCCATTCAACTGCCAATCACAGCGCTCGGTCACGAGTATAAATTCTGCTACACTGAACTTTAGTTCTAGTTCAACAAAGATTGATAATGGTGTAAATCTGCAATTATAATAAATACATATGTAAAAGAAATAGCTCCGAGTTTCAAATGATTCTGATAATTTACAACAAAATGGCGGAACATCAAAATAATGGTGCGTTTTTGTTAAAGCAGATCATTTGCGTTATTTGCTAAACCATTTCAAGTTAATTCTTGTTTTTTACAATGTTAATTAAGTAGAAAAAATTTAAGAAATAAAAGATGCATGAAAGTGGTGGTTCGTATGGCTTTTTTAGGGAGATCCTTACGGGTAGGTGTTGGTCACCCATCCAAGAGTAGTTTAGAGTGTTCGTGACTTAGCCTCAACTAAATAGATAAATTCAATGTACATTATTGAACATTTTTCAAGAAGCTAGAATGGTAATAAAGGAATGTGAAGTAAAGGAGCTAACTGAGAGAAAGAGAAATTTGGAAATAGATTCTCCAAGAATAAAAACATCAAAAGAGAAATCCGGTGAAATGAAAGAGATGAATGGTGAGGAGAAAGATGAGAGGGGGGGGGGAGGTAGATAATCCAACGCTGAGCCATCTTCAATACTTCAAGCTTTGTATAGATTGCTTATTTTCAATACCCACTGTATCAAACACGTTCTCTAACTTTCAATACGTTATCAATCTCTCTCTATCTGTCTTTCTTGAGAGTTAGGGAGATTTAGATTTATTACTTAATTCATTTCGATAACAAATTAAATTCTGCTTAAATAACGGCTTAAATTCCAGATTATAATAGTAGATTTATATAACTAATTATTCGTTGAATGTACATAAGCTTATAAATTATGCAATGAGAAGATGTAAAGCAAAAAGATACTGATGTTATACTAATTGTGAATTATCTACATGAAAAGGCGAAGTTCGAACGTATGAATGTCCATTCTTGGAAAAGAGAAAGAGAGAGAGTAAGAGATTTCTCCACAAAATACCTTTGTAGGATAAATTTGGAATTTTTCTATTACGGTACATTTGATCTGAAGTTGTAGAAATTTTTATTCGATTTAGGAAAATTGTTTTTATTTTTCAATAAACTCTTTAGTAACGTTTCAACGACGTCTAACTGTGAATTTGATACATCAAATTCCTGGAAAATTAGAAGCGTGAAGTGTAATCTCTATCTATTAAAAAAAGTTTTAATAATATTTTTGCACACAATAAAACGATTGTTTAGGTATACATCAAATGCTGCACCCCATATACATGACTACTCCATATCGTGAAACAGATTGTCCTAAAGCATGATAGTTCTTAGGCTAGACGTACACTGGTTAGTCAAGACAAGACAAGACTAGTCACGTTTAGTCACAGTACATTACATAGTTGCTTATGAAGCAACACACACCTCGATAAGCAACTATGTGAATTACTGTGACTAAACGTGACTAATCTCGTCTTGTCTTGTCTTGACTAACCGGTGTACGCCTAGCCTTAAGTTATTAATGTTCAATATTTTGTCACGTTTATAGAATTTATGAAATATATAATTAAGTTTTTCACAAAAAAATGATATAGCAGGATCCAATTAACTTGTCAGAAATCAGCTGTTCCAGTAATAATTGAACAGTGATTTCGACACAATAATCAAAAGGCTTGAAAGTCTTAAAGGCCTTTTTAAAGAAGACTTTTCAAAGAATAACTTTTTAAAAGACCTTTTCAATAATCTGCGAGATTCAGCATTTGTAGGTTAAGTATTGTGATCATATGCTCGTCGATCATATGTTTAATGACAAGTTGAATGGATCCTGCTATACATGAGGTTGCCACTTCAAGTTTTCATCGATCATTACTTCAAGATAATTTGTATTGTTGGTTTCTTGTATTCAGCCTCACTCTCACCCCTCAATCTCTTCTTCTTGTTCTCCTTCTTCTCACTCATTCTCTCTCTCTCTCCCCCACTCACCAACTCTCCAAAAACCCATCCAATGCCATCATCATCCGCTTATTTCGCACAGCAAACGTGATCCAATTCAGCGCCAATAACTGTAACCTTCTTTCCGGCTCCCGGCGGCAAACGATAAAACAACTGAAACTACTTTGTCTTGTTTCTCAGCGCTGCGCTACGCTGCGTTATTTGTTTCCCTATTTTGCCGTAATTCTCCAACTTTTATTATTTGCCATCTCCCCCACCCCTCCCACGGAAGATTCAATAGGAACTAGTTAAAAGTCCCCTAGCGGTGAGGTTAGGTACTATAAACAGTGTAACGGCAAAATAGACAGCCGTAGCGAATTTCTCTCCTGGGAGGAAAGATTATTTCACTTCACTCCGCCACACAAGACAACTCTTCCAGCATTTCAAGTAGATTGTTCGGCGGGAACAGAGCTTAATACTGGTGTTGTCTGCAATATTGAAAATTATTTGTAACAGTAGATTATTGAGCTTTCCGTAACAAACTGTTAGTTCATACTTCACTACTTTAAAACACTATTTTCAACTAGGTACTGCATGTTTTCAACTATAGACTAATTATTGACAAACTATTGACTGCTTTGTCGTTTGAATTAACAAGTTAGTGACTGCTTTGTCGTTTTTATTTAAAGTTAATATTACTAAGTTTATAAGAGAGGTATAAGTAGACCTGTAAGCAGATGATGATGAGTTTTGATGGGTTATTAGATGTAGATTTAGATTTATTACTTTATTCATGTAGATCTGGTGCAAACGAATTTTTGTATCACAAACCTCTTATATTCCAAATTTCGTCAAAATCGTTAGAGCCGTTTTCGAGATCCGTTGGACATAGGCCTACATATAAACATATAAACAGAAATTCCTCGCTTAATATAATAGGATTGAAAGCAGTAGTGGGTACAACCTACATCAGAATGTTGCAGTCACAAAATTAAATGGCTGAGAGATTTTGCACTGTTGTTGAGTCTTGCTATCCAGTGTTGGATTCGATTTCCCTGCAAGATTTGATTAGTCAGCTGGCAAGACTTGACAACAATAAGCAACTACATCTCTTACTTGCCTAACTTCGTGACTGCTACATTAGAATAGCCTATGAATATTACAATCTATGAATATTCAATTCTACTCTACCAATCAAGACTTCCAATGTTAGCTGGAACATTAATTTAATTTTCTCAAGTTAACAGCAACTGAGCACTCGCTGCTGTCTTGGCAACTGGCTTTTTAATTGACTCACTATTCATTTGGGTTCGAATCTATCATCTACGACTTTGCAAAGTGGAGATTATTGTGTAAAGGCAACTTATTATTCCTAATTATATTACTAGTAGCAAGAGCTGAGTTACTTTTGTCCGCATGAGCTGTCTGTCCATGATCAAATTTTTAAACTCGTGGAAATGGAAATGAATAAATAAATTGAATTGAAATTGTCTAGGTATAATATTATGACAAGTAATAAAAATATAATACAATCTAGATATAATAGAAAGAATAATTCATTGTCTTTGCCTGAACGAACGCGAAATTATTCAATACAACTATGAGAAAAAGTGGGACCATTATCTCAAAGAGGTAACACTGCTGCTATCTGGTGGTAGAAATTTGTACTAGACCTCCCGTCAACACACGACAAGCACCATCTAGCGACCGAAAAATGAACTAAAGTAGTCTGAAATCCATTGTGATTACCGCGCGAGACAAAATCGCTATCAGAACAACTGTCTCGGTGAGCTACTCACACACACTACAAATGCATTATTTATAACGCAATTATTTGCCTATTATTTATAGTTTGTAGTTAGTACTACACAGTGCGAGCTACTCAAAAATAACAAATTCATGTTCGTGAGCGGCACGAACATTCGATAATATGCACCTTCAATCACCGTGATGGTATGTGGTACCAAAGACAATATAAGAAATAATAAGAAACTTTTAGATTTATCTTGACTTTTAGATAAGTGGATTATCTTTGTTGGTACCTACTGGAGTTTTGATATGTGAGGTGAAAGCATACGGTTATAAACTAAGGCTAGGCGTACACCGGTTAGTCAAGACAAGACAATACGAGATAAGTCATGTTTAGTCACAGTACTTCACATAGTTGGTTTATGAAGCAACACACACCGATTAGTCATTGCCTAAGGCTAGGCGTACACCGGTTAGTCAAGACAAAACAAGACGAGATTAGTTACGTTTAGTCACAGTACATTACATAGTTGCTTATGAAGCAACACACACCGATATTTCATTGCATCGGTGTGTGCTGCTTCATAAGCAGCTATTTGAATTACTCTGTCTAAACGTGACTAATGTCGTCTTGTCTTGTCTTGACTAACCGGTGTACGCCCAGCCTTACTGTAGGTCATATATGCTGCTTGTTGCAGCCCTGTTTCAACCGATTTCTCATTTTTTTTTCATCCTGAAGATGAAACCTTCTCACGTCGCCCAAATGAACAGAAAAGCAAGTATTTTTTAGGTCCTTGATTGATAGCCTCATTTTTTCAATTCAATTAGTCAATTTCATTTCACAAATCAAAACAGAAAATTCGAAAGATTGTACTCCTGTCTACAATTATAGGCTATCATCTTTCATAATACGAAATTCATACCGTGTAATTCTGTATAGATATATAGAAGCCAATACCGTCCAAGCAAGACCAATAGAATGCAAACAAGACGTGCAATGCCATAGCCCCCTTTAAACTACGAATAAACCCCCTTTAAACTACGAATAAACCCCCTTTAAACTACGAATAAACCACTTTCAACTACCCTTTGAGCTCGAACGTGAAGTCTATTAGTTGCTTTAAATACGTAGTTTGATATCAATTGACACAAATGAAAAATAGAACTCGGCAACTATCGAAAAGTATTCAAAATACTTTACGATTATTTCTGTAAGAATTTAAACAGTTCTTACTACAACTGTTAAAAGAGCTTTCTCAGTTCCATAATCTAAAATGGTAATTATAATGCTAGACTTTCTGAATCTCGTAATATTAATAATCGTTTCTAATAATTAATTACTGAACTCGCCATACTAAATTAATCTTCTATAAATAATTCACACAATATTCACTTTATTGCCAAAAAATTGAAACATACAATTCTCTCTTACATAATAACTTCTAATAATATATTAATTACTGAGCTCGCCATACTAAGTCTATGATAAAACTATTCAAACTCTTTTTTCAGGAAAAAAACCCATTAAAAATGTCAGAGTTTATTCTTTATTGGAGAATAATATTGAGCTACGATTTCATTCAGAATCATTGTTGTTAATTATTATTCAATATACTATCACACTAAACACCTCGTTAACCTACTTTTAAATTCGGAAATATGGGGGCAAGGGGGGGCATGAGGGCATTATAATTATTACGCATCGCCGAGAACTGTGTAGTAAACAGATAGAAGGGTCTAAATAATTCATGATAAATTATATGTTTTCGAGAAAATTATTTCTGTTTGTTTTCCATGCAGTTTTCTGTGAAATGCTCGTCTAGTTGTGACATTGAGTCTACCAGTTCTAAATTCTCAGTTCAAGTAAATTCATTCACGTCTAAGTTGGGAAGGACATTAATTTGTTATTCAAGTGTTTATAGTTTTTTCCAAGTACGATCCTCAATATTACTCACCGTCAAATTTCCGTTGTATAGAAAATATTAAGCCGTTTCCAAACTTTTCACCCATTCTGTATAAATACGGTATTGTACCGTAAGTAAATTATAATATTCAAGAATTAACTTATTTGTTTGTTCTAAAATACACTATTACAAAAATTCAATCATTTGTTCAGTGTTATTATAAATATAGTAGGTATATATAGTAGGCTATTACTGGAAAAATTAAACAGTAACATTAACTAACTTGAAGTCTTCAAAATATTGACGAACCATTAAAATTGCATCTAGCCAAGTAGAAAAAAAGGAAGAGATTTTCAGTAATCCGTATTATTTTGTCAAATAAATAATCACAATGATAAGTTTCACAAAGTGTTGCCAACAAGATTTGCGATGTCATGAATTTGACAGCTCTTCGACATTTGCTTCTTTTTCTCCTTCGTTATCTTTTCACAAATTTGAAGAAAAAATACTGTTCTGCTTGATTTGTTTTGTTTTTCTCGTTGCTATAAATAAACATTGTTATCATTCTACTGTCAACAACTTGGAGCTGAAGTACAAGATACAGTAGAATTCTGTTGAATTTTGTCTTATCTTGGATTGTTGACCTTGTTAAGTGTTTTCATCGTTGAAGTTGAAAAGTCTAATCATTAGCAAGCAGTGAAATAAACAGTTTGGTGCATAAAATTTTCAAAACTCTTGTTTCTTATACAGTTGTGCTGTGTCTTATATAGATATAGAGTTCAACGAGTTCGTTTCCAATCAACATTATACGATCAACTTAATTCCTCTCGGGTACCGTAAGCCCGATTATTTTGTAAGTGATATACAGTAAATTCTTTATCCGTGGCGAAGCGTGGTATGCTTATTTGGTCATTGCCGGGTATATGTCCTATAGGAAATATACCCGGTGATGACCAAATACGTATACAACGCTTTGCTACTATTCATTATATTTCCATAATGAATATATAGAACAGTGTATTAAAGTGTGTATAACAGTGTGAATTAATACACAATGTATTATATATTATCCAATTATAATTATTGTTAATTATTAATATGTATGTATTGTAATTATTATGTACGTATAATTAGTTATTGTTAATAATAACCGTGTATTACCAGAGCTTTAGTTAATCTGTGTTTTTAGACAATGTGCATTATTACTTTTTACTTGTATATTTTCATAACAAGTGTATAGAAGAGTGTATTTTGCAGATTTTGTACCGTGAATATTTTTATAATAGGGGTATAAAACAGTCAATTTATATTGATCAACCGCTAAGGCCAGTATCAGGCTTGTCGTACACCGGTTAGTTAAGACAAGACAAGACGAGATTAGTCACGTTCAGTCACAGTAATTCACATAGTTTGCTTATGAAGCAGCACACACCGATGCAATGACTAATTGGTGTGTGTTGCTTCATAAGCAGCTATGTGAAGTGCTGTGACTAAACGTGACTAATGTCGTCTTGTCTTGTCTTGACTAACCGGTGTACGCCTAGCCTAATACGGGCCTTATTCATATCTATTATCAAATAGTTCTCTCTAGGAAAACATACTATTATCATAGAGAAGCGATACTCTCTATTAATCAGGTCTCCTAGTCTGTGTATTTCGTGTGGCATTTTCAATGATAACAAATTTATTAAATAATTCGTATTCTTTTATTTCAGATCCCAATTTTAATCTGATGTTCGCAGATACATAAACCAAACCAGCATAGCCTAATTGTAGGCTATTATTGAATATTGAAAATGACAGAGCTGCTGGGATCAACGTGGTTGAATTACTTGGTAGCAATCGTGTTACTGATAATATCAACTTTAGTGTTCATCAAAATCCATATCTACTCACATTGGAAAAGAAGAGGAATAATCCAGGCTAATGCGAGTCCTCCATGGGGTTCAATAAAAAACTTTGTGCTGGGTAGAACATCAATTGCAGAGGTGAGAAAATTTATAAATTTTATCTGTCAAAGATTCAAGATTACGAATATCTAGAAGATTATTGGCAATGATTCACTACACAAGTGTAAGGCTAGGCGTACACCGGTTAGTCAAGACAAGACAAGAGATTAGTCACGTTTAGTCACAATAATTCACATATAGCTGCTTATGAAGCAGCACACACCGATGCAATGACTAATTGTGTTGCTTAATAAGGAACTATGTTAAGTACTGTGGCTAAACGTGACTGATCTCGTCTTGTCTTGTCTTGACTAACCGGTGTACGCCTAGCCTGATACAACTTTCCGGTTTTACAATAGTATTTTATGCAATGGTTGTATTATGAGAGCCTCTCAATGACTAATAAGATAACGAGTTTAAAATACGAGCAGCAAAGCCGCGAGTCATTTTAAGGTATCTCAAGAGTCGTTTAAAGGCTAAAATACAACCATTGCATCTACGACCAACAAAAAACAATAATATGTATCTACATTGAAATAAAACACTAAAAGATTCTGAAAATTCCACTATTTTATTATTCGCAGCACTGGACCGTGGTTTCTACTATCTACATTATCAATCTTGTTTTGAATCCTTTACCTCCCCTCCTCATTATCCATCACCCTCTCTCCCCCTCTCAACCCCTCTCGCTCCCTCACCCACTCTCTTCTACCTCACCCTAGAATCAAAACAGGCTATCGGAAAGCGAAAATTTGAAATTTTATAATGTTCAACCCTATGCTAACGTCACGGCAAAAAATTAATCTTTGCCCGTCTATTCCTATGAATAATGAACACACACCGATTAGTCATTGCATCGGTGTGTACTGCTTCATAAGCAACAATGTAAATTCCTGTGACTAAACATGACTAATCTCGTCTTGTCTTGTCTTGACTAACCGGTGTACGCCTAGCCTTAAGCTTGCCACTGCGCATCATACTCTTGAGCACTAACTTGTAATCTACTTCCCTCTATTTCATTCATTAGGCCAACCTTTTAATTTCAATTTAAAACTACAACTCAATTACTATCACATCACAGTAATTCCAAACCATTTATAGTATCGCATAACATAGAAATCATACACACGCAAGACTTCAATCACTTAACACTTACTAATTACTATCACTTAATTCTTATTTGCACACAACAATTCAAACCTACTCCAGGACATGGCTTGCCATAGCGGAGTAGGTCAATTTTCCAAACAACCACATGTATTGTAACATTTTGCTTTTGAATTTTTTTTACTAACAAATCTTTGTATAATTAACTGTAAATATTTTAAAATTTGTATTTGTAATAGATATAGGTATTTTGGAAAATAAATCATTTATTTATTTGTTTCTCCAGGTCTTTGCCGAGATCTATAAACAGGGTGAAGGTCACCCAATCATCGGTTTCTACTCGTTTCTAACACCAGCGCTAGTGATCCGTGAACCGGACTACATGAAGCGCATTCTGGTGAGAGACTACGACCATTTCTCCGACCGCGGCATCTACAGTAACCGCAAAATCGACCCGCTCTCCTACCATCTATTCAGCACCGATGGACCACATCATAAAGAGATGCGCTACATGCTGAGTCCGTCATTTACAGGAAGCAAAATGCGGATCATCTTCGAAACTATGCAGGTAATAACCTACCTACCTAACCTTACCTGACCCTACTTCATATACTACTCTAACCCAGTGAAGTGATTAAAAACTGAAATGGACTTACTCTCAATGATGGACCAACTTTCTATGCAAAGAAAGTGAGGCATCTATAGTCCGATTCACGCCAAGAAGTCAGCATTGTTTATATGAGGAGCATTGATGCCAAGTTTCATTGAGAGAGAAAGAGAAAACTGCACCAAACGTGTTTGTTGGGACTGTGTGCGACAACAATGCACAGTGCGGCAACTATGCACAGTGCGGCAACTATGCACAGTGCGAATAGGATAGAGACATCAGCAACTGCCTTGTGCTGAACAAGTATAGCAAACTCCCATCTAAACAATGCTGACTTCTTGACGTGAATCGCACTATACAGCTATTCATTCCATGTATTATTTTTGTTTTATCATGTTTCTGGAATAAATCCAATTTAATAAAATATAGGCAACCCGCAACACTCAACGTTTCTATCCTTTTCTTTCTCATTGATTCTTATGGGAAATGCATCGCACAATTCTAGATAGGCAACCCGCAACACATAACGTTAGTGAATGAGATTAGTCACGTTTAGTTACAGTACTTCACATAATTGCTTATGAAGCAACACACACCGATTAGTCATTGCACCAGTGTGTGCTTCTTCATAAGCAACTATGTGAATTACTGTCACTAAACGTGACTAATCTCGTCATGTCTTGACTAACCGGTGTACGCCTAGCCTAAGATTGAACACTGCCATATCGGGTTCTTTGATACTCTGTTTACTCTGATACACTGTTTTTTTATTGGATGAATCGTTACCGTATAGCAGGATTCTTTTAAAGTGTCATAAAACATCTTCTGACACAGTGTCTGGTGAGATGTTGAGATATTTATAAGACTGAAGATGGCACAATGATGCCGAAACATGTTTGTTAAATTCTACTAAATACAGTGATATTTTTTGACTACATTCCAGTGTTTTCATTATGTCATAAAACAACTGATTGATGTACGCTCGTTTACTAACGTTAAATCAGCTGTTTTCTGACAAGTTAAAAGAATCCTGCTATACCTATCATCATTTATTACGTCATAGCAATTATTTATTTGTTCACTTTTCTGCCAATAACAGAATTGCAGCAGTAAGCTGTGCGACCATTTGTGCAAACTTGTGTCAAGCAGTGGAAAGGGAGAGAAAACACTGGAGATTAAAAACATCACCAACACCTATGGACTGAACGTGATTGCATCTGCTGGTGTCGGGCTTGACTTTAACAAGTTTGATGAAGAAAATCCACTGGCTGAGGCTGCTATGAAGGTAATTCTAGCATTGGAGACGAGAAAGCTAATAAAATGAGATAACCATTATTCATTTTACAGTGCTTTTAATTCTTGAAGACTCCTGGCCAGCTTTGTGTGTAGTGCAATCAGAATGCCTGGCAATGTTGTCATATTTTGTGTTGTTTAATGATCTTGGCACGCATGCGTATTAGACGGAAATATGAGTCTACTATCACGACTATCGGTGAGTTGACTTGGATGATATACAGGGTGTCCCAAAAAATAGTGACTGCAGTACTACCACGGTATTCTACAAGTCAAAACAAACAGAAAATGTCGTTGGCAAAATGCTGATTTCTCCTTAGTTTACCTGTAATCCGCAATTTTGTGTTTTTAATATTTTTCATCATATCTCGTTAAAAAAACAAGATTTTCTCATGAAATTTGGTAGGGCTATAATTATTAAAGGTGTGGTTCACAAAATGCATACATCAATAAATTTTAAAATCTGTTTTTTTCCAAAATGGCGACCGACTAAAATTTAAAATTCGATTTTACTGGAGAAATATGGCTTTTTACGATAAAACTTTGAAATACAAAAATGTAGAAAATATAATGGTATACAATTTCAAAGAATTGGATAATAAATAACCGAGATATGGCTATTTGAAGATTACCACTTCTGTGTTTCTTCATTTCTTTAGCAGTGAGACATGAGAATAAATTTATGAATGCAAAACATATGTTTGCCTATCTTGAACGTTCTCAAATTTATATTTTCAGAATTCATGAAATTCATCAATTTATTGGTTGTTCCATCCAATAATAAATTGAGAACGTTCGATTGACAAAGATAGGCAAACATATTATGTTTTGCAGTCATAAATTTATTCTCATGTCTCACTGGTAAGGCGAGCGAAGTGAGCCTACTGGCTAGTACCTTATAAAGAATCTTTCGTAGATTTTTTCCTTGTCACTTAGCACCAAAACTTTTCAAGATATGCTTGTAATTATAAGAATTCGATAGTTTAGCTGATAGTTTATTTCAATAGTGATAAACTATTCGTGTGAACTATACCTGTATAACTTCGATAATTTATTTCAATAGTGATTGTGAACTATATAACTTCTTACATGATATTTATTACATTTTTTTCTGTCAAGTGTATTATCAAGAGTAGAAATGAATTTATTAATTTCGCGCAGGCTACCGACCCAGATGATACACTACAGTCGTTGAGATTCACCCTTGCAATGGTGAGTCCGTCAATTACGAGATTATTCAACATGCGATTCACACCCAAGGACGTGTCTGACTTCTACCTTGATTTGGTGCAGAAAATTATCAACCACCGGAAAAGCAACAACGAGACACGGAAAGATTTCATGCAGCTGCTGTTGAATATGAATGAAGAGATCGAAAAAAGTAACGGTAGGTTCGCGAGGCAGCGATTCTTTTAACTTGTCAGAAAACAGCTGATTTAACTCGTTAGTAAACGAGCGTACATCAATCAGCTGTTTTCTGACAATTTAAAAGAATCCATTACAAAAATTTAAAGAATCAATTTAAATCAGAAGACAGCTGATTCAACGTTAGTAAACGAGCGTACATCAGTCAGCTGTTTTCTGACAATTTAAAAGAATCCAGCTATACTGCTCGAGTCTAAGCTCCGTGTCCCGGCCGGCTGAAGAGGAGTGGCCAAGAGTACTATAAATCGGTTTTCGATTACGTATTGCATTCCTCCCAGGGACACGGAGCTTAGAGTCGGGCAGTGCACAAGGTTACTAGAGACTGTTCCTAGACTGATCCCTTGCTTGTACCAAAGACAATAATTCTACTACTACATATAGAATTATTGTGTCTGCTTGTAGTGAGACTTTTAGTGATAGTCTTTTAGTCTTTGAGTCTTTCAGTCTTGTATAGTCCGATTCACGTCAAGAAGTCAGCATTTTTTATATGAGGAGCATTGATGCCAAGTTTCATTGAGAGAGAAAGAGAAAACTGCACTGAACGTGTTTGTTGGGACTGTGTGCGACAACAATGCACAGTGCTAATAGGATAGAGACATCAGCAACTGCCTTGTGCTGAACAAGGATGGCAAACTCCCATCTAAGCAATGCCACAAAGTAGGAAGGAAGTTCCTTCCTACTTTGTGGCAATGCTGTCTTCTTGACGTGAATCGCACTATAGTAAAGTAATTAGAATACAAGGTAGTTTTCACGCGTATCTCAGTCTATTCGAAGCTCTGAGCCGGTTGATTGTGTGATGTACTTGACTGGAGATTTTCCTATATAAAGAGTTCGATTTTCTCTATCTTTTAAATGTTAAATTCATAAATTTTATGTGTTTTTCTCGAAAACTGCTTGTTTTTGGAACCTCATAACGCCTCCTGTGCTTCATTTTATATTTGTAATTTGTAATTTGATCTTACTCGTCGTTTAAAGGCTCTCATAATACAACCATTGCATAAACTACTAACAGAATTTTTTAATTATTGTTATGTGACGTCATTTCAGGCACTGACACCCGAAAACCGTTGAGTTTGGATGAAATAGCAGCACAGACCTTCCTCTTCATCTTGGGTGGCCATGAAACATCTTCCGCGGCCATTTGCTTCCTTCTCTATGAAATGGCGCTTAATCCGGACATACAAGCCAGATTGCATGAAGAAATCGATGCAATGGATGGCAATATCAACTATGACAATATCAAAGAAATGGAGTACTTGAACATGGTTTTTAATGGTGAGTATCATTTGAATAGGATATTATTAAGATTAAAAGTTTTTTGTGCAGCAGAATCGTTTTTGGGCATTCATCGAATTTCCTTACTAGCTATATTACTCTGTCAATATTTGGAGTAGCAGAAGTCTTCAGAGTATTATATGGCATTGAATAGAAATTTCGTTCAATTAATTATTATAATTATTAATATATCTACAGAGTGTTTCAAAAAGAATCATCCGATTTTAAAGGTTTATAATTTCAAAACTAATGATCATATGGACATGAGGTTAATTTCATATTAAAGGACAACTAATAAAGTTTTTTTTGTAATACCATTTACAGGTGCTCAATGTGGCTCCCTTTAGATGCACAGCATAATTATGTCTATATGATACTGAAATTCGTCCCACATCTTAGCTAGTCTTGAGTGATGGATTCGATGGATTCAACATTTAAAAACTCTCTCACATGAAGATTCCAGTGTGGTATACCAACAGGACGGTGCCCCACCACACTGGAATCTTCATGTGAGAGAGTTTTTAAATGGTAGGCTTCATCAAAGATGGATCGGCCGTACTGGACCTAATGATTCCGCTTTAAGTCACTGGCTTCCAAGGTCACCGGACCTTACTGTTTGTGATTTCTTTCTGTGGGGGTTTGTAAAAGACAATGTTTATATCCCTTCCCTTCCAACAACATTGGTTGAACTGAAGAACCACATTAGAGTAGCCATCGAATCCATCACAGATCATTATCTTCTCGAATATTATCACGGCATACAATCATATTCGAGGTTTTGAAATTATTTTTTGAGCATCTGACAATATAATCATGTTTATTGTGACGAGGGAATGTTTTTCTGTTGGTTTTTATTAATTCATTTCATTCGATTTTCTCACATTGCTCTCATTCTTTCAGCTTACTAATCCATTTCTTTGTCTCTGCCCAGAAACTCTAAGGAAGTATCCGGCCGCACCCACACTGATACGTCTCTGTGTGAAGGACTACATGCTTCCCAATGGATTTCTAATCAAGAAAGGCACGCAAGTGATGGTGCCTGTGTATGGCCTGCACTGGGACGCCAAGTACTTTCCGCAGCCCGACAAGTTCGATCCGGAACGATTCAGTCCCAAGGCACCCACTCACCAAATTCAGCCTTTCACGTTCTTGCCTTTCGGGGAAGGACCCCGATATTGTATTGGTGAGTTTCTGCAGTTTTTATCAAAAAATATATTTAAAAATTTATATATAAAATATATATAAGGGAGGCGGTTGTCCCAGTGGTAGCAGGCGAGTCTAATCGGTGAGATTAGATAAGAGACGGCGCCTACCACTCCTGTTGTAACGGTAGTGACCGGCTCCTCTATAAAAAATTCTGTTTTTATTCATTCATCGAATATGGAGAAGTTCCACAACATTTCTGAGCAAAGTGTGTGTTAGAAAAGTTATTTTTGATGTTGTTTTTCTTTAAATAAGTTTGACAAATGAGTGAATGGGTTCATGTTTGCCTGCAAACGTATTAGCTCGCAATAACGGTACCTATATTATTATCTCATATTCTTTTTTCGCTTGGAATGATGCCCACATAAGCACTACTAGGCTTGTGCGTGGGTAATGGAAAGGATGATGATGAGATATGAAAGAACCTACAGCTCTAGGTGGGTTCCGAACATCCGGGAAGCGATTTTGAAGCTCATAAATTGTATTTATACCCACTCCTGTTGTAACGGTAGTGACCGGCTCCTCTATACCCTGTTCATCGAGAGTTTACAGAAAGGCTGCTCCTAAAAACTAACGGGACAGAGCGCTCGGCCAATACAGAGCAAGGTCATCGTCCGAAGAGTGACAGTTTTCAGGTCACAGTCATCCCTTACACAAACATTCCTGAGGTGTGCCTCTGACGATGACAGAGTAATAGCAGTAGAGAATGCACTAGGACTGCTTGTGAATTGGCCTGATCATGACGATAGGAGGAGCCTTTCTGTCAACTCTCGATGAACAGGGTATAAATACAATTTATGAGCTTCAAAATCGCTTCCCGGATGTTCGGAACCAACCTAAAGCTGTAGTTCCTTTCATATCTTATCATCATCCTTCCCATTACCCACGCACAAGCCTAGAGCTTATGTGGTAATCATTCCAAGCGAAAAAAGAGTATGAGATAATAATATAGGTACCGTTATTGCGAGCTAATACGTTTGCCAATTCTCTTGCAGGCAAACATGAACCCATTCACTCATTTGTCGAACTTATTTAAAGAAAAACAACATCAAAAATAACTTTTCTAACACACACTTTGCTCAGAAATGTTGTGGAACTTCTCCATATTCGGTGAATGAATAAGAACAAAATTTTGTCTATTCCACAGTATTTATTAATTAAAAAAACCATACTCGAGTTTCAATGCTCACGGCATCATCTTCAGTGGTTGAGCCTGAACTGAGTTTAGAAGATGATGCCGTGAACATTGAAACTCGAGTATGGTTTTTTTTAATTAATAAATACTGTGGAATAGACAAAATTTTGTTTTTATTCATTCACCGAATACTTTTCTAACATTAAAAATAGTATTTCCACTCTTGGTATTGCTTTAAAAACTTTATGAAAAACTAACACTGGCAAAGGCAAATTGTAGGTTGGAAATGTGGGCTATTACTTTAAATAACATATCTATGACTTTCGTATCATTCCAAAAATGCAAGCTTATGGAAATTGGCAAAAGTATGGTAGATTTGAACGAGCTAAGCAATCAAAAATGTGACATGCAATGTTCACACTGTTACTATACACTCTCTGTAATTTGCGTATCATTTCAATGCAATCTTATGGGAATTGGCAAAAGTACGGTAGATTTGAACGAGCTAACCAATCAAAAGTGTGACATGCAATGTCCACACTGTTACTATACACTCTCTGTAGTCTGAGCTAAACAATTAAAAGTGTGACATGCAATGCCCACAATGTTATTATACAGTCTCTGTGCTGATAGTGAGTGAGTAATAACATGTAATGAAACCAGCAGAAAAGGATTTCATTTCTAATTTCTAATTTTTGGTTTCAGGTAAACGCTTTGGAGTTGCTTCTGTAAAATTGGGTGTGACCAGCATTTTGTCCAAGTTTAGAATAGAGCTGGCCGAAAACACCAAAATTCCAATGAAAATTGAAAGCAAAACGTTCATCACGAATCCCTACAAAGGGCTTACTTTGAAACTAGTTGCTAGAGACACTTAGAACATAGAGTTTGTAATGTCATTTATTACAAAAATAAAAAATGTAATTATGATCTTATTTGTTACCGACGCTGGTTATTTCAAAAGTATCAGTATCATATTCCACTTTATCCGTTTATATAATGTTGTATAGGCCTAATTTGTTTCAAATTTATTTGTATATAAATGAAATTGAGATTATTCTTTGTCACCTAGCCTACCCAGGTAAATTGCAAAGTTTTGTATTTAGCTGTAATTTTTATTACGTATTATCAATCACAGTCTAAAAGTCGTTCAACTAAAACTATCTTCGGCTCATGTTATACGAGCGACAAAGAGAATTGACCAATCACCAAGATTACTAGACAAATTACTTTGTCAAGGTTACTTTGTCTAGTAATCTTGACCAATCACAGATGATCACACTGCCCTGTGATTGGTCTGACGTTATTGACGCATGCGTA
Organism: Laodelphax striatellus; assembly: GCA_017141395.1. Lineage (NCBI taxonomy): Eukaryota > Metazoa > Arthropoda > Insecta > Hemiptera > Delphacidae > Laodelphax > Laodelphax striatellus. The sequence goes on from CM029537.1 coordinate 5,746,136, forward strand.
GAAAAATTAATGCCGTTCGTATAACGTGAGCCGAAGGTAGTTTTAGTTAAACGACTCTTAAACTTTGATTGATAATACAGACGTCTCAAAATATCTCATAATTTGGCTTATTATGGAAGTTTCATATTATCTTCCACAAAATTTGTGTGGTGTTTGAATTTGGAGTGAAAATTGGTGACTGTAAGAAATGATACACAACCAATAGCATAAGAGTAGGGAGAATGTTGGCTATGAATAAGAGTAAGACGTCAGGTTAGAATATTATGGAAAATATATTTTTGAGAAACTTCTTCGCCACTTAAAACTAGCAATACATTTCATTCTAGGTGATCTATAATGTTAATAGAAATACAAATTTCAACAATCAAGGAAAATGATCTAGATACTCGATCATCATGATGAAACACCCTCATTTTAGGTGAACTTGGCTTTTTTGAAATTAAGGCTAGGCGTACACCGGTTAGTCAAGACAAGACAAGACGAGATTAGTCACGTTTAGTCACAGTACTTCACACAGTTGCTTATGAAGCAGCACACACCGATGCAATGACTAATCGGTGTGTGTTGCTTCATAAGCAACTATGTTAATTACTGTGACTAAACGTGACTAATCTCGTCTTGTCTTGTCTTGACTAACCGGTGTACGCCTAGCCTGAGAGTCAGACAACAGTTTGAAAGATAACATATTTATTCATGAAACGGAGATTTAATAATAAATTATAATAACAAACAAATGAATTAGATAATTAAATTTTTAAACAATAAAAAATACATATTCAATACATGTACAGTATTGAATATCAAAATTATAAAACAAAATTTTAATTCAAAACAAGAAAATTATAAGTGTATTATAGTGTATCATCCATCACACACTGTACAATCTACATAGACCAGGCCTGGACCCTCAACCGTGGCGAAGCGTGGTATACTTATTTGGTCATCGCCGGGTATATTTCATATAGGAAATATACCCCGCGATGACCAAATAAAGATACCACGCTTCGCCACTGACACTCAAGCAAAGAGAAAACAATGTATGCTAGTAGTAGGTTATTTAGGTAAATTTAGGTTTTTTTATTAGGTTATTTAGGTAAAGGTGTAAATTTTTATCCGCGAACTATTTAATGGGAAGACTATAGTATCTGCTCCATCATACTATTGATATAAAAAATTGATAGTATCGAATAAAAATATCGAACCATCCAACTGTTTGATATATTTTTCTGTAATCATATGACTTATCAAAATTTGAATTTCAGTAATTGATTAAGATTTTGAAAATTATTTCAACATGGAGGAGCCGAATCCAAAACTAATAAATTAATTCAGGTTGACAATAGTAGTAGACTATTCCAATTCTATGAGTCTATTCTTTAAAGTTAAATATTCTCCTACCTAAATATTATCTACCTGAAAAGTTTAATATGTAATCAGGGCTTTGGCAAATTTCGAACTCCGAAACAAGCACCACTGCTTCGTAGACCACGAAAAAAAGCAGTCATTACTTTTCCAATAGAAGTAACTCCTTTTCTGATCACTTTACTGGATGAAGGCTCACTGAAAAATAAAATTGATAATTATTAGGCTATGTTAGTTTTGAATTTTTGGATCCATAACGAACTGCGAAGTTAACACTATTGTTTCAACCTTAGACCATGTATAGAATAGACACGGCCTATGCTATAAATGTTGAAGCAAACATGAATTGGCTGATTAGGGGCAAATCATTATAGTCGAAACTATACGAGCGTTCTTGGGGCAAGACCACAAGTCACAACTATACGAGCGTTCTTTGCTTTCGTATTATAGGCTACACTAACAGTACTATATCATGTACTACTGTATAGTACATAAACCATGCGACGGCCCTTGAATTTATAGTGTAGTCGTGCATTAAGTATCTCAACAGCTGATATAATCTTGTCTCTCTCGCTCTCACTCTCTCTTAGGGGCAAGAACAGTAGAGATGTTTGCTTCAAAGACTTCTTATGTGAAGATAGGGAAGACCGTGTCTATTCTATACATTGTTATTGTCTAAGGTTTCAACACTAGAATTGACGACATGCAGTCAAATTTTACTGTAAATAACATAAATGTTACTCACTGGACTGAAGCGCTTTCAAGTTCTTTGAAAATTTGACTGCATGTCGTCAATTCTAGTGTTGAAACAATAGTATTATGTTGGAGTTCGTTTGGACAAGAATTTGAAATGTTTAAATTGAAATAACTCGAAAACTAGTAGTTGCCCGCCATTTTAAAATATTTCGTCAGATAAGGATGCTTCATTTTTTTTACAGCAGACCTTCATCTTGGCCTTGACCATGCCAAACGTCAACAAAATTAGTCAAACCATTCTGGAGAAAAAAAATAAGAAGTGAAAAACAAAATGGCGACAAAGGGGGGAAACAAAGCATTTTAGGACCCATGTTAACTGGGACCTTTTTTCTCAATTTCAATGTCAGAAAATCGCTCACGAATTTTGTCAGTCTATTTTATAAACACTCTGTATATCTACTGGACTTGACAAGAGTAGTTCTAGATCTAGACTATAGAGTAGCATGAATTTTCTCACCCTGGAGAATTTCCGGAATTTCCTTCTGGAACTGAAAAAAACACAGATTAGTTTGATTAAAAAATGCAGTAATGAACTTTATTCCTTCAAACAAAACATAAGAATAAATGGAAAAGCATAATTCATGCAGATTAAATTGAATTGAATATGGAGAGAGTTGGAAATCGTCATTCTAAATTATTATCAGTGTTCTATGATATTTATGGACCATGAGAATGATTGACAAAGGATGAATATCTTGCAATAAGCTGTACAAAAAATGCTATACGCTAAATAAAATGAAACCATTTAAGATTTTTTTTTAATAATATTCTTATTCTGGAACGAGTTCACCCCATGCAGCAGAAAGCGCCGCTCACTTGAATTTTCTAAAATAGTTTTAAATATAGCAAGATTCTTTTAAATTGTCAGAAAACAGCTGATTGATGTACGCTCGTTTACTAACGTTAAATAAGTTGTTTTCTGACAAGTTGAAAGAATCCTGCTATAGTTGCTATTTGTACTATCTGCAGATGACATCAGCTTTAAACATACCAACGAAATCCTACCTTGTACAGTGAGACTATTTTTACAGTCACTGTACCGTACCACGTTCAGCTTCTAAGCTCTATCTAGGGGGGATTTCACAAACTAACTCTCATAGTGGCCTTTGTTACCTTTTCACTTTTTTTCTTACCTTTGACTATAATTTTTGATTCGTGGAGATCTCCATCTGAAAACAGAATCATAAGATTGCAATTTTCAGTTGTAATTATTCGAGACATTTGATGAATATACTAGAAGTAGTGAATAGTCATAACCAAATTCATAGAAATATCGAAACAATACCGATTATTCAGTTAAACAGTAGTTGAAGACTCGGTTGTTAGTAAGGCTGAATAGAATATATAATATCGTATTTATATTAATATACGATCAATCGATAGTAACTAAACGATACAATTATATCGATGTTTGAGGTCATAATCCAAAATTCATAGAAATAACAAGATACCGACTCGGTTGAATAGCAGTCAAAGACTCGGTTGTTAGTAAGGCTAAATAGAAGATATAATATCATATTTATATTAATATAAGATCAATCGATAGTTTTTTATCGGTCTCCCCACCGATAAAAAGCCATACGATAAACCAAATCGATAGTAACTAATCGATACAATTATATCGATGTTTGAGGTCATAAACTCACCATATTTGAATACACGTAAAGCCATTGCATCCATGTATACTGTCTCAGTCACCTCCAAAATATTTTTAGTCACTCCATCCTCTTCCTGAGATATAGTTTGCACCTCGATTCCATCAGTATATCTCACAGCAAAAATTGATATTTTGGATTGAAAAACGGTTCTCACTTTTAGAAATTCCTCCTGTGAATCAATTAATTACTTATTTATCAAGCTATTTGTTAGATTATTTACTTATGATCAGAGAGAATAGAATAAGAATATACAGAGTGTCCCACCAAAGTTGTAAAAGCCATTAGATAAAGATTCTACATGACATTTCCGACAAAAATCACCTATTAACGTTTCTCCTACCGAACTACGTCTTCGAGTTTATATAGATTTTTCGATATTTTTGGAATATGCCTACTTACTGTCATTAAATACCAAATAACTTGAGAACAAATCATCGGATTCCTATTTTGAGGTCATTTTTGAAAAAAGCAGAAAATTTCACAATGATTTAATTTTGCTATTCATGTGGAAATCCACCACTGAGCATTATTTATTAGCGGTCGAAGCTCATGTGATTTTACAAATAAGTTCCAAATTTTTGAATGTAATTTAATCGAAAGTTGAGGGAGAAGAAGAGTAAGAATCAATAAATAAATAAACAACAATTAATAAACAAGGCAATCAATGCTATCCAATCGAATTACGGTATTGCGAGAATTGCAAAGAAAGCTGAAACTAACTTCAAGCACTACGAAAAGTGGGAGTGGCAATGCTGATGACGTAGAATGCCTACAAAAACTCAAAGAGCCGCCTGATTGGTCAATGAGCTGAACAGACACCATTTTGCGACTCTGACCAATCAGAAGCTAGCAGCTCGTGAACGTCAGATGGGCAGTCATGAGTTTGCGTACAGCTGGCTCCTAATTGGTGAAAATCGTGAAATGGCGACCATTCAAACCATTAGCCAATCAGGGGCCTATTGCATGAGAAAATACAAGCTAGTAATACTAGTTGTCAGATGGCAAGTTACCATAGTGACAACTAGTATTACTAGCTTGTATTTTCTCATGCAACAGGCCCCAGACGGCTCGTTGAATTTGGAGGCGTGGCTTACTAAAACAGCATTGCCACTCCCTTTTTCGCTAGTGTTTGATGTTATTAGTTTCAACTTTCTAGCCATTTTTCATAACGAAATTTATTCATTCTCCATTTGATATTACTAGTTAAGAATTGATTGAGAATTTATGGAATTTACTTGATGCATTCTTACAAGAATTGAAATATTGAAAATTTGATTTTTTTGTGAAAAGTGCCTATTACAATAATAAAAAATAAAATGATTAACTTATAAATCAAATCTATACTTTAAATTAATTATTCTATTAGGCCTTTCAAAACTGTATTTAATTAAATGTACCCAAGTTTAATTTTCGTCTAGCAATAGCCTATTTATGAGGGATGTGGATAACAAGTGCAAGAAGAAGAAGAAGAAGAAGGGAAGAGAAGAAAGAAGGAAGAAGAAGAAGAAGGAAGGAAGAAGAAGAAGAAGAAGAAGAAGAAGAAGAAGAAGAAGAAGAAGAAGAAGAAGAAGAAGAAGAAGAAGAAGAAGAAGAAGAAGAAGAAGAAGAAGAAGAAGAAGAAGAAGAAGAAGAAGAAGAAGAAGAAGAAGAAGAAGAAGAAGAAGAAGAAGAAGAAGAAGAAGAAGAAGAAGAAGAAGAAGAAGAAGAAGAAGAAGAAGAAGAAGAAGAAGAAGGAGAAGAAGAAGATTCTATTCATCTCGGTTCACCACAAGAAGAAACCAATTTTCTGTAAACTCATCAACTCACTTGCTTGTTCGTACACAGCCAAACTTTTGTCTCGATGATTTCGAAGTCTTGCTTGAACGTGTCTTCTTGCATCAGATACAGCCGTTCATCAACATACTCGGCCACCCTTGGAAAGTATTCTGGGGGAAATGCTGGATCCCACACCACATGCAAACACCTGCCAAAAATGACACACCATGTGTATAGCAGGATTATTTTAACTTGTCAGAAAACAGCTGATTCAACGTTAGTGAACGATCTTACATCAATCAGCTGTTTCATGACAATTCAAAAGAATCCTGCTATAATCGAAGCAAGGTGAATTCTTATTCAAAATTCATTTCCACAAACACAGAATGTTTCAAAAAGTGCGCACTTTAGAGTTAGGTGGAGAATATTTAGGCCTACTGCATAGGGATCATTTTCTTACTCAAAATATAATATTTGTATTAGCAGTATTGTACTCTATATTTAAAGGATAATTGGTTATAATGGTGGAGTGGAACAACCCTACTCGGGTTTCCCCACTATTAAAACCCATACGCTAAATAAATAAATATTCTTTATTCATGCATTGTATACCGCTTACATGTAAGGCTAAGCGTACACCGGTTAGTCAAGACAAGACAAGACGAGATTAGTCACGTTTAGTCACAGTAATTCACATAGGTGCTTAAGAAGCAGCACACACTGATGCAATGACTAATTGGTCTGTGTTGCTTCATAAGCAACTGTGTGAAGTACTGTGACTAAACGTGACTAATCTCGTCTTGTCTTGTCTTGACTAACCGGTGTACGCCTAGTCTTATGAAGCAGCACACACCGATGCAATGACTAATCGGTGTGTGTTGCTTCATAAGCAACTGTGTGAAGTACTGTGACTAAACGTGACTAATCTCGTCTTGTCTTGTCTTGACTGACCGGTGTACGCCTAGCCTAAGGTCTAGGGTGAGAGAGAGAGTAAGCAATCAGTTATTAAGATGGGTTATAAAGGTTAACTTGACTTGAAATGTGTTTTTATTTCATTGGATTAATTCTTACTCGGTTTACTAGTAAGACCTCTGTCTTACCCCAGGACGTATGTACGTTATCTTATATTTTAAGATTGTAATTTTAGACCATTAATTTTTTTATGTTGTTATTGATGATGTCCATGTATTTTGTGAAATACTTATGATAAATAAAGTTCTTGATTCTTGACACTTTAATAAACCTGGTGGTGGCAGCGACGCTACATCACTCGCCACGATTACACTTGTGTACTCCATGATTTTTTTCTGTAGTCATATTGGTAGAATTGGAAATTCGCAAGCGAATTCTCCAGCCTAAGTAAACAAGTGTATAATTCCTAGACCATGGTATAGAATAGACACGGCCTATGCTATAAATGTTGAAGCAAACATGAGTTGGCTGATTAGGGGCAAATCATTATTAATAGTCGAAACTATACGAGCGTTCTTGGGGCAAGACCACAAGTCACAACTATACGAGCGTTCTTTGCTTTCGTATTATAGGCTACACTAACCGTACTATATCATGTACTACTTACATAAACCATGCGACGGCCCTGGAATTGTAGTCGTGCATTAAAGTAGTCGTGCATTAAAGCACAGATAACGTAAATCGTTTACGATTTAAAGCACAGATTTACGTTATCTGTGATTAAAGTATCTCAACAGCTGATATAATCTTGTCTCTCTCGCACAGTTCACTCGCTCTCACTCTCTCTTAGGGGCAAGAACAGTGAGATGTTTGCTTCAAAGACTTCTTATGTGAAGATAGGGAAGACCGTGTCTATTCTATACATGGTCTAAGGTATAAATTAGCTCACGTAATCTGTCCAGCTCTTGATATCAATTCCCGATCCCAGACTCGTCCCAAATGCAGCATGCGCTCAGCGCCAACATCCACCAGCTTGGAGGTCAATCGGCCAGCTTCCGAGAATCTCCTCCTCGGAATCGGATTCGGTGACGTCTCCAGCTGCCTGTGCGCCACCAGTCTTAAATTGTCCAATGTCCATGTGCGGCTGTCCTTTGGATTGGGGGCAACTCTGTCAATAGATGCAATAGACAACAATAATAATATTGCAACAATTGCAACAATAGACAACAATAGACAAAGAAAAAATGCGTCTGTAGCCGCGGTTGGGTGGCTGTTATCCTGGGGATCGAGTACCGGGAGCGCAGTACTTCTTGCCGCGGATCCAGAACGTCATATAAACCAGAATGTCATGCAAGGAATTTTCTATGTCTGTTACATCTGTTGTATCTGTTGAATTCGCCCAACCTTCTTATATCTGGAAATTTTGTAGAAGAAATAAAATTTATTCTTATTCTTATTCTATTCTAGATCAATTTAGAAATAATAAATTAGTATAACCATGTTTGTAAAGTGATGAAATTTTACAATTTTGATCGAATTCAACATATTAAGGGCCGGTTCATGAGCTCGTGATTTAGCCAAGTCCTGCAGTAAAACGGGTGGCTACCGTAGCATCGACAAACGTTAGCCTCGATACAATGTACTAAGGGCTCTCTATGCTGCTGACCCACTAACCTGTCGAGACAAAGGGGAAGACAGATGACTATAAGTGTGTTCATGAGCTCGGGATTTAGCCAAGTCCTAGACTAAAACGGGTGGCTACCGCAGCATCGACAAACGTATGTCTCTACAGGTTAGTGGGTCAGCAGCATAGAGAGCCCTTAGTACATAGTATCGAGGCTAACGTTTGTCGATGCTACGGTGGCCACCCGTTTTAGTCTAGGACTTGGCTAAACCTTGAGCTCATGAACCGGCCCTCAGACATATGAATTTGAATCTCAGCTTTGATATGAGCTAAGAAGAATGAGCTATTGTTTGATAAGATCCGTTTACTTATCACAAAAGTTAGGGGCGTTCTTAGTTTATCATCCTTGAAGGATACTTTCTCATCTCCCATTTCTTGAATAAACTTGGCTTTAGAGCCGCAAAGTAGTATTCTAGGGAAGTTTGATCTCAGAAACAATATATTTCAGTAGGAAACTTCAATAGAAGTACGTTGAAACTTGTGTTGGTCTTTACCACCAAAAATATGGTCTTTTTCAAGTGCAAGGAATTTTGTTAACAGCTCTAGTTCAAAATGTAGACGAGATAAAAAGGCCTACTTGGTCTCAAGAAGATTACACTACAAATACTTCATCCTCCACAGGTTCGTGTTAGAGTAGATTGATATATCATTATTCTATCTTAGTTCGGAAACTATAATGTATTTGTATGATGAAATTTCTAGTAAACAATGCGAAATAGAATAATAATTATTATCTTACTTTCTCCCATGATTGAAGTGGAACGGCTTGAGGAATCTCTCAGCACCTAGCATAGTACTTGCAACGTACTTCACGGTTCCAACTGCAAGAAATTAATCATTGTTAGGCTAGGCGTACACAGGTTAGTCAAGACAAGACAAGACAAGATTAGTCACAGTAATTCACATAGTTGCTTATGAAGCAGCACACACCGATGCAATGACTAATTGGAGTGTGTTGCTTCATAAGCAACTATGTGAAGTACTGTGACTAAACGTGACTAATCTCCTCTTGTATTGTCTTGACTAACCGGTGTACGCCTAGCCTTATTCGATCTTGGAACCTTTGGATTATTAGACAGACGCTTATCGCCCTCGGCTACGGACCACTCCAAAGTGTTATAATTTCAATTAACAAGAAGTATTAATCAAATACCAACAATATAAAATATAACAATTAATCATTGTTATAATTTATATAATTATATATATAAAAGCGAAAATAATGTTTTCTCAGCTTTTTCGAGAACTAATTGGCAGAAAATGTTGAAATTTGGTACTTAGGTTTGTTTAAGGTCCAAAAATAATATGATTACTGTGTCTATGGGGGCGAAGCCCCCTGGTGAGTGCGAAGCGCTCACTATGTCAATGGCTGGCAGGGGTCCAAGGGACGGAACCCCCTTGCTAGCCTGCTGGCTAGTAATTATATACAAGAGGATACCGGATTAAAGGATTCTAATATTCCATTCAAAAATTTATGTTCCAAATGAATACGAAAGTACAACAAAAACTTCTATACATTGATTTAAACATTCTCAGAACACTCCCGTGTTTCGGAGGACACTTTAAGCTGAACTTGAACTTACCAAATTTGATGGTTGATTCACCGTTCACGAATTTCTGATGCGTTACAAGTAGAGCTGTCTCATTGTTGGGCAGGAGCACTTTCTCGACCACCGTCTCAGGGCTGTGATAGATTCGCTTGAAAGCTTTCAGATTTGTTGACATCAGTTTATTCACTACTTTATGAAACAAGTAGGTCTGCAAATGAATCGTCATTATTGGTGATTACGTCATTACACTGATCGTTGACTGTTTTTGGAGTGAAAATTGTTCTTGTTTAGGAAAATGTCACATATCCTATATTTCGACTGTTTTTATAACTTGAGAAAGGGACTGCTTTGGGCGTAAGCCTGTAAAACCTTAGACCATGTATAGAATAGACACGGCCCATGCTATAAATGTTGAAGCAAACATGAATTGGCTGACTAGGGGCAAATCAATATAGTCGAAACTATACGAGCGTTCTTGGGGCAAGACCACAAGTCACAACTATACGAGCGTTCTTGGGGCAAGACCACAAGTCACAACTATACGAGCGTTCTTTGCTTTCCTATTATAGGCTTCACTAACAGTACTATATCATGTATTACTGTATAGTACATAAACCATGCGACGGCCCTGGAATTGTAGTCATGCATTAATTATCTCAACAGCTGATATAATCTTGTCTCTCTCGCACAGTTCACTTGCTCTCACTCTCTCTTAGGGGCAAGAACAGTAGAGATGTTTGCTTCAAAGACTTCTTATGTGAAGATAGGGAAGACCGTGTCTATTCTATACAGTCATGGTCTAAGTGTAAAACCATCCATTTTTTTTTATCAAGTATGAATATTGTACATTGCTGAATAAATAAATAAATAAAATACTGCGGCTGCGCATATCCTTCTATTCCACTGTATTCACTTTAGTATCACCATAGAGAAAGAATACGCCAAGTCGATTACTCATCAGACAGGGTCGGCTGTTTACATTTTACTGTAGGCCTATGGCGAAAACAGTTTGTGTCAGGCGAGTGTCTTGCATATGCTCTTGTATATTGAATAAATTCACTGTAAATATAGCAGGATTCTTTTAAATTGTCAGAAAACAGTTGATTGATGTACGCTTGTTTACTGTAGGCCTATGGCGAGAACAGTTTGTGTCAAATGCGAGTGTCTTGCAAATGCTCTCTTTTTGGTAACACCTTTTCTGATGTCAATATACATCAAAAAACTGTATATTGAATAAATTCACTTTTTGGTAACACCTTTTTTGATGTCAATATACATCAATATACTGTATATTGAATAAATTCACTGTAAATATAGCAGGACTCTTTTAAATTGTCAGAAAACAATATTGATTGATGTACGCTTGTTTACTAACGTTATATCAGCTGTTATCTGACAAGTTAAAAGAATCCTGCTATAAGTAAACTCACTGTACCTGATTCGCAGATCTACAAATCCATAGCACCTGCGTTACAGCTTCAAAGATGTCGGTATTCTCTTTTTTCTCCCATACAGGTACCTGTGCACTGCTTGTCCCACCAGGCGACACATTAATATATATATATGTAGTGGTGAAAGGAAGTATTGAATAAGGAGTATCAGATTTTTTCTGACACGTTCTGTAATTTGATAATTATTACATTAGATATTTGCGTCAAAATAGAATAGTTTTAGGAGCAGAATTGGTTGTAGATGTTATCAAGAAGAAAAATGTAAACTTTTGGTTTTTATTTATTCTTTTGTTTTCGTTTAACAATTGAATCTATAGTGCGATTCACGTCAAGAAGTCAGAATTGCTTATATGAGGAGCATTGATGCCAAGTTTCATTGAGAGAGAAAGAGAAAACTGCACCATACGTGTTTGTTGGGACTGTGTGCGACAACAATGCACAGTGCGGCAACTATGCACAGTGCGAATAGGATATAGCCATCAGCAACAGCCTTGTGCTAAACAAGGATAGCAAACTCCCACCTAAGCAATGCTGACTTCTTGACGTGAATCGCACTAGGTAACGTAAGAAATTCTAGGGAGCTCAAATCACTTTTTCTCACAAACTCTTTCTCTCTCTCTCTCTCTCTCTCTCTCTCTCTCTTTAGCTCTCTCTGTAGGAGCATTACTCAATACAGTAATAAGATTGATAGTTCTCACTCACATATTATCATTTGCCCTGATTTCCTTGTTCCATTCCGATTCAATTTCAATAGTCATGCCTTTCTCTCCTTGCAAATCCTCATAGTGCAATATGTTTCTGTCCAGAAAGTATTCGATTTCGCTCCTGCAAATTGAAAGAATTAGAAATTCATTTAGCTTTTAGGACTATTGTCTGTTCACCAAAACCAGTCAGTGAAATTAAACACACCGAGTGAGCTTGTTTGTGTGTCTTTTGTGAGTGTATAATGCTTGATGGCATGTTCACATTCCAGCATATGCAACTAATCAAGAAATATTTATCGGACTTTAAACCTTGTTCATTGAGATTTGACAGAATCCACCTCCCAAGGCCTAACACACCAGTCCTGAAATCACGTTCAGGCCTATTCACATGCGGTCACAGCGCTTTTCTCTACTGCTCTAGTCTGTCATTGGATAGGAATTTTTGTGTGAGGAATGACTGTGACCTGAAAAGTAACACTTGTTAGAAAATGACCTTGCTCTGTGACCTTGTGACCTTGCTCCGCTGACCTTGGTAGGTCATTCAACTGCCAACAACTTTCTGAACTCAATCACTTGTTGCTTAATAATTATATAAAGTGCTCTATACTCTAGTATCAGTTTACCAGAGATCGATTATGGTTAGTTGATAAACTGTGTAACAAACAAACCCGGTATGTGAATATTTGTCCTTAACTTCTCTCAAAATTTAATGAATTTGTGGTTGTGACAACTAAAAATTCTTCTAAATAAAAAAGTATTTTCATTCAATATGGATAACTAAGGCTCTACTCACACTTGGAAACTTGAATCGTGGAAACTGATGAGCGACTCAGATAACAAACATGTGTTTTCAAATGATGACGTTCAGACAATATGGATGCTGGATCGTCTGAGCGTCATCATTTGAAAACACACGTTTCTTATCTGAATCACTTATGCTGGGTTTCACCAACATTGGTCAAATATTTAACGATATTCAAACGCATCAACAGGTGAAAAGGTTATTATTATCACACCATGTGAAAATTCAACCTGCGATTTTTAAAAGTTGCCGCAGAAAATTGATCTGTGTACATCGGTGCATTGCTATATAAGCATTTCATCCGGCTGTTTATGTATGAGAATTCCAATCACTTGAAACGCATTATAAAAGATCAGCTGGAGTTTCCGTTCCTTTGCAACAACTTTTCACCGTGTGTGCCATGGCCTTTTTTTGAACGTGGTCAAATTCTATTTGACCAGGGTTGGTGAAACCCAATCTCAGTTTCCGCAATTTGAGTTTCCAAGTGATATTAGAGCCTACACCACAATAGAAGAGAGACTACTAAGCAAAACATTACTACACAAAAAGCTTCCTTATATTATTGAAATGTAGCTTCCTACTAACATTAATAATTTTGGCTAAGTGCCTACTGCCTCATTGTTGAAGCACACAACAGTAGTTGGAATTGAAAGTATTGATAAAAACGTTATGGTGCCTTAACACAATTACCTAACCACTTTTTCCAATTTTGTATTGTATTTTTATGTTGTATTATTGTATTGTTTTTGGAAATTGTGTGTTAATAAATGAAATGAAATGTTATGACTCACCAATAATTTGAGTATTTAAACTCCATTTTTTTAGTTAAATACTGTTCTCCATAAAACATATATGATGTATCTGGAAGAAAATTATCAAAAATTCAGTTTAGGACAATCATCAACTAATTATTACAGCTCAGAAGAAGAAACATCTTCATTGTCTATGATCATTGTGATCATCTTTTTTGTGGCAGAAAAAATTTGATCCAATAAATCAATCAGCAGTTTTTTATGGGGAGTAAAATAGAAGAGTACAGTTTGATTTCAATTGCAATTGAAATCTGAGATGTACAGTATGAGCTGTTGTACTTTGGCTGATATGTTGCTTTTCTACCGATACGCTGTGTTGCTAGCGATATATGTTGCTCTACAGAGGCGATAGCGATATCGTATTGCTTCGGTGTACGAGTTCAGTTGAAATCTAATGGAAAAACACATTGGCGATAATATTGCTTGTCGCTTATTGCTCCGGTGTACGAGCCCACTTAGATTACCCGATTACCCGAAAAACAGCCGAATGTCATCTGGCAACATTGGGTTGCTGACTGATATCAGATAGCAGTTGCGAAGTGGGCGCAGGGGCTTACCAACGTGAATTTCCTTGTAGTTCATCAAACTCTCATCGCCCTCTCTATGCAGATGCTTGAGGATTTCTATTTCGAATCCTCTATCAGCTGTTCTGCGAACGGCAACCGCATTGCCATGATACAGCTGGCTCACGGGAAACTCCTTTTTCACCTTCAGTCTTGTCAGCACCCTCCAGTATTTCTTAGTTGTTTCTTCTTTGCTTATTTTAAGAAGCTGCAAAAAGAATAAATAATAAATTAAGACACAGAACATTGAATTTTTCAGCCTTTTACCATAGATGGCATAGATTGATTGAGTATTATTGATTAAAATATTTTTGTACTAGGAAAACCTTACTAAAAAGGTAGAGAGAATCATCAGACTAAAAGACTAACATGTCAGTCTCAAATACCCTCCATTGGGAGCCTGACTAATCGTTAGTAAGGCTAGTCAGTCACTCCCTATATTTTGGAGGCATATTAAATTGTTGCATTGCACTATATAGCTGCTTAACACAATGTTATCCAGCAGTGCTTTGTTCCCATCACTGGGTTGCGAAGACTAGCTTATGGTTGAGATGTCAATGTGCTAACCACACGTTACATCTTTTCTGGTTAATGATCATTCACCTCTGCTGATTCAGTCAAGTGGATGTGAAACTGGCAACCAGCTGGTAGGCCTAAGCCCACATAGGGCTGTTGAGCCAATGACAAACAAACAAACAAACATGCCAGTCTCAAGGAGATAACCAAGACTAAATTAATCAGAAACTGGGAATATTTTCAATCAAGATTTTGTTATTGTGGTTGACAATATTCTTGCTAAAACTCTGTTCATGTAGTACTCATTCTGACAGTAGTTATATATAAAGTGACAGCAGTTATAGTAATCTCTAGTTAGTAATTTCCTCCTTTTTACTCAGTAGGCTTGCATTTTGAAAGCTCTTTGACGAGTTTCCTAGATACTACTGGACTGGACACCCACTTTTTGAGCATCAACCTGCGGCAGGACGTTTGAAATCAAAGAGAAGCTTCCTTGCAACATCCCAGCTACTAGATGGATCTCCACAGGAAAATCGTGTTGCATTGTGGAGAGGTGGGTTAGTTGACGATTTGCCTGCAAAGGAAGAATTGCCTCCGGGCCATGATATGCAATATTTGGTGTGGAAAGCCCTAAACCGTTTGAGAGTGTTTGCCTTGGGTTGATGCACCTCAAAACTGACTTGGACTACAAACCGGAGCTCTGATAACCAATCCGAACTCATCGGCTGCTAGATAAGAACTGAGAACTTATTACTGTACTTACTTATTTTTGTTTGGAAAATTTTCTGTTTGTTCAGCTTGTAGTGTAGTACAAGAGTCACGTTTTTGACAATATTTTTAAATGCAAATACTGTACTAGATTTAGGGCCGATTCATGAGCTCGGGATTTAGCCAAGTCCTAGACTAAAACGGGTGGCCACCGTAGCATCGACAAACGTTTGTCTCGACAGGTTAGTGGGTCAGCAGCATACTTTGTACTAAGGGCTCTCTATGCTGCTAACCCACTAACCTGTCGAGACATACGTTTGTCGATGCTACGGTGGCCACCCGTTTTAGTCTAGGACTAAGCTAAATCCCGAGCTTATGAACCGGCCCTTAATCTCGAAAGCTCAACTCACGTTGCATTGCACGATCTCTTGTGAGAAAATGAAGTTCTTTTTCAAATCCTTCTCCTTCATTACAATGGGAAGATACTCATTGGAGTCGGATTTTTTGAGTATTGTAACGTTGGGCATCGATGCCTTTAGTATCTTATCAGTAGGATTACCTAACCAAAAGCGGCATCTAGAAAAATAATAATATTAAAATTCGCAGGCTCACTGATGCTTCATATCATTCTCAATAAACAAAAGTATTTAATATTTATCTATTGATATTTCATGCTCTAAATTCAATATTTTCCTGAACATTTCGAGTTTTTGTGATGTGTTAGTGTTTTGTAAACTTTTAGAATTTCCTATATCAAAAAAAAAAATTTTCAAAATTAGTGAACATTTCGCAAAGTGAAATAGAACTTCAACCTAATGGAATTAGGTTATAAACGGCGAGGTGGAACTACCAAAGCCATACGCTAGATAGATCTATTGAAAATAATACTATTTGAAAATCCAATAGGAGTGATAATAAGATAATTATTCAAAATTATAAATTCAATTACACGTTATATTATTTTATTTTTCAAATTTCTCATTGAATTTTTGAATCTCAATGCGAATGTGAGTTTAATCATTGATTTTAGATAGAATAGATTTCCTATTGTACGTTAAAATTTGTGACCAGAAATGAAGAGGCCGATCCTAGTGACATCTCTTAGAACTCAGAGTAACTGAAAAGCGTGTAGGCCTACGTGTAGACTCGAACTGGCGATGAGACAGAGAATGGGTGTGCGACTAAGGCCGTGGCGAAGCGTGGTATACTTATTTGGTACCGGTATATAAGCGTATATAGTTATTTTATACCACGCTTAATTCGCCACTAGACTAATGATGGGCGTACACCGGTTAGGCTAGGCGTGATAGCCTAATCTGATCTAGGTTTTCCTCTTTCTTTAACTTAATAAAACACTATAATTCTAAGCCATAATAATTATCATTTCTCGGATGATGATGTGAATACTATGGAAGGGTTCTTCTAAGCCGAATGAACACCTCAATATATTAAGATTAACAAATTCATATTGAATTTGATTCTAGTTGAATTAATAATAGATAAAACACAAAATCTTGTCTCTTCTCAACTCGGAGAACTAAATGAACTAAATGAAGTAAATGAAGTAAATGAACTAAATGAACTAAATGAACTTAATAAATGTATTTCCATGAGAATAGATTCCAGAGTCTGATGTCTTCAAATTAAGAACGTTTCTTCTAGAGCTCTGGAAAAAATGATCAGTGCTGGACGAATATAATTTTCTTATTATTTAAATTATTCTATTATTTTGTTGTTGAATGGTTCAATCGTTTGTGAAATTCTTCTCATTCGAAGATCACATTATTCGTATTTAAACAACGCCATTTATCAACAAACAAGAAAGCTAGCAGCGTTCTCTTTTGCTTGCTCGTGATTGGCTGGAGGCGTGGCTAGTAGTGGGGATGAATGAGCCGACCAATAGCAAGGCGACATGAACTTGGAGGTAGACTGACAGTATTATCTTCTAATTGGTTCGGATTTCAAATTCAATGATAGTTGGAGAAATATCTGACACTATTATGTATCTATATGAATGTGTCTATCACTTTATCTCTTTACATTTATCAATGTTATCTTATTGTTTGTTCATTTATTACTTCATTGAATTAGTAGCCTATTGATAAAGATTGAGTTTGTCTTGAAATATGAAATGAATTGGATTACTGGCCTACTGATTTTTGCATCGTTTCAATTCGAAATAGATATTGATCGATGTTTTCAGTCAAGCTTTGAGAAATAATGTAGACCTAATCCACCAAGCTTTGGATAAATAACTTGGAACAGGAAGACATTTTGAATGAGTTGTAATATTTTTGCATCTAAAGACATACAAAGCCGAACACAAATTATCCACTAACGTTTTATTATCTTCCCATCAACTTACTGTAGTTTACAGTTTTCTGCTATCATATACGAAGCAATCACTCCACTTATTCTCTTTTCTTCCTTCTTTATTCTCTTCTTCTCCACTCTCTTCTCTCTTTCCACTTCCTCTCTCATTCGCCTCATTATTATTTCTCTCCCATAATTAATTCTCTGCGCTCTGGCCTCTCCATATTATTTGTGGCAGTATTGTATATGCACTTATGAACTTGTATGAATTTCACTCAATATTGGTTATTATGGTATAATTATATAACTTGAGATGTATAAGGTAAAAAAACAATGCATCCAAAAAGTACTGATTATTTTAAAAATTATAGATAGGCTATTGAGTAGAATATAAAGTGAAACAACTTAAAATTCGAATAATATTGGGGCTTGATAAGCTAAGAATACAACTTCCGTATCAAGCGAGCAGCTCTGTGCGGAACGATTTGATCCTCCAATATACGCAATGCTATTCCGCTCCCATTTAAACGTATGTTAAATCTCAGATATTTCCAAGCGGCTTTGTCGTGAATGATACGCTCAAACAGAGAGTGTACCAAGTGAGCAGTTCTTCGCGGAACTCTCCTATCTTCCCAATGCTTTTTCGCTGGGTCTTCCAAAAGCCTTCTAGTGCTAGATGATACGCAACGCAGAGCGCTGCAATGATTTTTTCAAAAAATCATTTAAAATAGTAAAACACGTATAAATGAGTGGAATTATACATCAATTCGTTTAGAAAAACTTGAATTTTTGTTTAATTATCTTATTACTGGTAAATAGTTATTAGATTTTAGTCACAGGCATCTTTTAAAAGTAAATTTAATCAATTTTGAAAGATTCCATCATTTTTAAACAAACCAACAATCCATTTTCTATATATTTTCGATTTTCAGCTTATTTTGCATGTTACAAATTCTCTTAGGACTATTTCAGGCTATTATTTGATGATTTTTATTATTTTAAATTATTATTTGATAGAAATTTATTTAATAGTTCAATTTTAATTTGATGATTAGAAGCATATTTTATGTCAAATTTTGATCTTCAATATAATCGGTTCTTTACATTTGGTAGCAGTGTTTTCTCCATAGCAGTATATCTTCTATATTATTGGACTACAATAATGTATCACAAAACTAAAATGTGATTCATTCCATTAATTCACCTGGATTGTAAATGAATTATTGTCATTACAACTTAATACAGCTTTCTACAAAGTTCGAATTCAGAATGTACAATACACTCCATCCACTATATATAATATTAATATGGCTGCATCAAAGAATGGATTCTTAAACACTTTTATTATTGTAGAAAGCTGTAATAAGGTATTCATTGCCAGTTCAAGTGCCTTAACAAAACGAATATTCGCGAATAGTTTCTCCAAACCAGAAACCGGAAGAATTTGAAGGTCGTATTCAGTAATTAAAGTCAAACCTTATCGTAATCCAAATCAATCAAAACTAGAGACGAACAATAATCTGTTGTTTACAGTCTACCTACATTGTATCCGGTTCAGTGGCACATAGAACATTGAACGTAAATATCTATTGAATGCAGTATTATTACACAACACACGGTGTAGGCTATAAATACCGTACGACTTGTTTCAAATAAGATAATTCATTACTACTGATGAATATTGCATGATCGTGGATAAACGTTGCATACATGGGCGGCTACATTGTATTTATTTGTAGCTTCAAAATCTACATATATCTTGATAATCAAAGTCTAATATTCAAGGGAATATGCTACTTGCTCTAGATGTTCGCGATGGACTTCTATTAGGTCTGTGTTGTTCCTGCTGATTTGCAAAGTATATCCTTCTCTCTGCAGGGTCGTTTTTATTACCTCCTTCTTCTTATGATTAATTTCATTGAGGATCTCAAAAGTATCTCTCACGCTTGTAAATGGATATCTGTAATCAGAACGAACAATTATGTACTGAAAACTTTTTATTGCACTGTAAAGCCTGGTTTTCATTAGTAGAGTTAGTGGTAGAGTAACTAGCATACTAACTCTACCGTACTAACTCTACTCTACTAACTTGGTACTTAAAAACAAGTACTCTACCATCACTCTACTCTACTATGAACGTTCTCATTGGGAGAGTTCACAAGATAGTTAGTTCGCCCAGGGAACTCTACCACTAACTCTACTAATAAAAACCAGGCTTAATTGTGTATTTTATCTACGACCGTATTAACGCAATCATTACAGTTTCATAATTGAAATCGAAACATAGTTGCTTTTTCAAAATGGAATTTGAAACTTGTATCGTAAAGGCCTTATGATGAAACGACGTTCTAGTTCAATCTGCTCCGGTTTTAAAACACTGGAACGGAACAATACTTAATTGCAGCTGATAAAAGCACTGTGTATAGCAGGATCCAACCGGCTCTTATTTGGTCATCGCCGGGTATATTTCCGGGTATATACCACGCTTCGCCACGGTGAGTATGAGAATATTTTTAGTGATAGTGAGAAGCTATCCTTTTTTGGCCTTAAAAAAGATAAAGGAGTCAGGTAATTTAATTCTCCAACGAATGTGACCTGTATAAAGGTTCCAAGGATACATTTTTTTAAAATTTGAAGTTGATTGATTGAGGCCTTCGAAAGTTATTGTCAAACTGGCAAACATACACACAAACGGACAACGCCTTGAGCCTCAAGTCAAAAGGAAGAACTCACTACGCTCGTTCAATTATTAATGTAAATTAATTATTGATTAATTATGTAATTAATGTATTTAGAATGACACTCACGGTGTGACAGTTTCAACTCTAAAATTCTGACATTCCTCAGGCGCGCAGGTCAGTTTACCTTCTGCAAAATGGTAGAAAGCATCAAGGTAATTAGAATATGAGGTAGTGTGCACGTGCATCATTTAAAGCTCTAGGCCGACTAATTGTGTGATCTTCCCTATCTTTAAGGCTATTATGGGAAAAATTCTAATGAAGGGTGCAAGATATCCCTCACACACTCTATTCAAAGACTTTCCAGTATTCGATCTTGGAACTGTATTCGATCTTGGAACTGTATTCGATCTTGGAACCTTTGGATTATCAGACAGGCGCTTATCGCCCTCGGCTACGGACCAATCCAGTATTAAGCAACTATACATAAAAAATCTAGCTATCTATTTATATATAAAAACAGGAACATATTTACTAATATTGAACATAATTATCCAACCAGAAATAGACTACATATGGGTATTCAAATGCCCAGACTCAGTCATCACCTGGATTCATCAAATTCGTTTTACTTAGCTCATTCCCTTTTCCGTAACCTTCCCTGGGATGTCTTGCACACCGAGGGGGTCAGCATTGCTGTCTTTAAGCGCAAACTGAGGGGGTGGCTGCTCAGCATTGGACAAACAGCATGTGGGAAGCTTGTTAGATCGCAATATACTTAGCCTTGCTTCTGTTTCCTTTTGCCTTTTTTTTTATTTTCTTCTGCTTCTACATACATTTTTTCCCGTTCTATATATTTTTTCATCCAATTTCTTCTCTCTGTTCTGCTGGTCATACTTAATGTTATTGTTACTGAACATACCTTCTGTCGTCATTATAAGTTTTTAATCTTATAAAATAATTATATTAGGCTATATTTTGTTTTCTTTAATATCACTATTCATGAAACTATCATCCTGATTATTATCTATTAATTGTATTGTATACTTTTTTCTCTGTCCGTCAAGTAAAATTTCTTATGTAATATTACAAACGACCCTCCTCACACACAGACTCGTTCTAGGTGAGGAGTATATTCATGTATTGTCATTATTTCTTTGAAATGTATGTTTTTTTTTTTTTTTGAGAATAAATATATTTCAATTCAATTCAATTTTACATGTTAAATTTAACAATTTGACATTAATTTTTTTTAACACATGTTTGTTATTCCAGTCGCCGAGCGATTTGAGTATCGCAAGTGTGAGAGGAGCCTTCACTGTTTTTATCTTTGTCTCTATCCGTGACTCTGTCTACGAGGCAGCTGCAGGTAATAATATTTATCAGGTATAAATTCATCTCTCCTCATCTATCCTGTATACTCACGCACAAGCCTAAAGCATATGTGGGCATCACCCACAGTGAAAAATAATTGTTATCTCTTTTTCGCAAAACAAATGTTATCCACTTTGCAGGAACATTATGTTGATCCAAAAAACAACTCACCAAACTTCAGAGCCTGCAGATCAATAGGATCAAGGTACTTGATTTCAGTAAATTCCATAGATTCGTTGTAAAAATCATTATTTATTCCAATTAGAAAAGAAACACCGTCATAATAGTATAATGTTTCCACTTTTCTAAAGTCTGGTTTGGTCTGATTGAACGAAAATTTATTCATTACTCTTACTATCTTGTCATTTTCCTGTAAAAATCGAAACAGGAGCAAAAATTCAAATTCATTAATTCAACATTTACAAACAAAACTAACAAAATTTCTTACGTTCAATACAAAAATAAACATAAAAATTAAATTTTACAAGAGTGTTGCTGAATGAAGTTATGTTAACAAAGTATTTTAAGACCCAAGTTTACTGGAACTTTTTCATCAATTTCAATGTCGGAAAACCGCTCACGAAGTTTGTCGGTCTATTTGGAAACTATAATTAGTATAAACTAGTATACTATAAGTAGTATAAACTAGTTATTACTATAATAGTATAAACTATTTGCTATATTATAATAGCAAACAACTCTGAGTAGCCTAGAGTAGACTTGAGTATAAATCTGCTGATAATCTAGCCACAGATTAAATTGAATTGATTGGATGTAATTGATGTACTTGAAAACAGTAATAAATTGAAGTCTTAGGCTAGGCGTACACCGGTTGGTCAAGACAAGACAAGACGAGATTCGTCACGTTTAGTCACAGTAATCCACATAGCTGCTTATGAAGCTGCACACTCCGATGCAATGACTAATCGGTGTGTGTTGCTCCATAAGCAACTAAGTACTGTGACTAATATCGTCTTGTCTTGTCTTGACTAACCGGTATACGCCTAGCCTTAGTGTTATGAAGTCTTATAAGTGTCCTTATAGGGTTCATCATCAGTGTAATACATATATTATAGACATAACTTATGAGTCTTACGTCTTCAGGATTGGTGCAGTTCCAAACCCTGAGATACTGCCTCACAAAGAACTGGTCGAATCTATTTTCATCATCCACCTGTTTAGTGACCACCACTTGCGTGTGAAACAAAGAGGTTTCTTTCTCTTCCTCAGATTTTGCTCGTGCCGCATCCTCCTCACATCTATTGATAGCAAGCAACAATTTGGTTTTTGTATATTGAAATTGCTGAGAATAAATTGACTCTGAGGGCCGCTTTCCCCAACGCTGCTTAGTCAATACATCTGGCTTAAGCCTCATTCGGAGAATAGGAAAAGTATTCGCTGTGTGCATCTACCGTGTTGCGCTCTGGCGGATAATCATATGAATCTACGAGGGTAGATTAACATGGGCAAGGATGAGCTTATGTACGTAAAAATTAGTTTATGATTGAAATAGAATTCCCTGTTGCTATTTTTCCTACTAATCAATTGTGGAATTATATTTAAAATGATAAAATTAACACATCAAATGCTCTTGATCATTATTATAATCTTCAATTCCAGTTTTAAAATCAACTTTGAAGGTTATGTTTTAAGCTGACTGAGCAGACGAAGTAGTTTATCCACAGCTGAGTTCATTCCCATTGGTTATTATTTCGAAATGGATTATGGGGACGAGACTTCAAATGGAACATATGCTTTTGAACTGGATTTTTCACTCGATTAATTCAAAACTGAGAACCGATTCCTTTGTTGAATCACTTTACGTTTGGAAATATGGAAGGAATAGAAACCGCAATTACTATTTTGAACGGTATTTATACAATTAGGAATACGACAATACTTTAAATGCATTGTAAATGCTTATTCCCCATCCTTTCTCATGTTAAACTAACCTTTTTCGTTCACTAAAATTCCGCGTGAGCTCAGGTGTCGATTTCATTATCCCCACCACCTACGTGCACACAGCGAATAGAAGTAAAATTGAGTGTCAGATTTTATTAATTAAGCAGCATTGGGGAAAGCGGCCCTCAAAGATAATACTGTAGTGCGTAACTCAAGTGGTGTATATAGCAGCCTACATTATGCTACAAGACCAAATGTTACCCTGCATGAAAGTTTCTACGATACAAGCAAGCGTAAGGCTAGGCGTACACCGGTTAGTCAAGACAAGACAAGACGAGATTAGTCACAGTAATTCACATAGTTGCTTATGAAGCAACACACACCGATTAGTCATTACATCAGTGTCTGCTGCTTCATAAGCAACTATGTGAATTACTGGGACTAAACGTGACTAATCTTGTCTTGTCTTGACTAACCGGTGTACACTGTACACTAGCCTTAGTAAACATTTTACGTAGCCTCTGAATTCTATAGTGTTATCTTGTTGGTTATCGATAAACAATATCCTGTTTTGCAGTAGAAAAACTCAATTTGTAAACACATCACAAATGAAAATATAAAATGTATAATATTATAATAACTCACGTCAGTTCGATGTCAGATCTCGGGTACTGCTTCGTCCATTTGGAGCCAACTTTCAATTTTATTAAATCGTAATTTTCTACTCTTCCACGGCCACGGCCATGGTGAATGTTACGTATCTTATGCATTCTGTACTCATCCTGTTCGTAATCAATATACAATAACCTGTTTTGCAGTAGAAAAACTCAATTTGTGAACACATCACACTAATATACAGTATCATAGAAAAACAATAAGGTTCGAAAAATTATGCGAAAACATTAATAACTCCTTGATGAAAACATTAGACGCATCCGGTGTTCATCTGACGATCTCTAGGTAAGGAATAGTATGATTTTTTCATTGTATAATTGATGATAATATTTCCACGTGAATCGGGATTGTTAATATAGTTTTATTAAAAGAGTTTGGTGCCCGTGTAGAGTAGATTTTGGAAAATTCGTGGGGAATTATTAGTATGAGTGGACCGATTTTGATGCGGTTTGCGCCAGAAGAAACTTTACTTGTTTTTCACACGACAACGACATTTGCAGTCTAATTTTTATAGGTAATACAGATTTTTTTTTGAGGGTGATGCCCACATGAGCACTAGGCTTGTGCGTGGGTAATGAGATGGGTGATGATGAGACATGACGACTGTTTTTAGGCAGTCGGGACCGACGGCTTTTCGTCTCCTCCGAAAGACGCATATCACTTAGCAAAATAATTGAAGAGCTAAAAGAAATTTCAGCAGGCTCTATTTGTTTTTCGAAAATATAATAATTTTAAATGGGAGAAAAATAATGAAAACCAAAAACAGATAGACTACCTGTAGCGCTAACTTTTAGAATTGAAATGTACCAAGTTATTAAATGACATGTACTGAGTTAGTTGAAAGCTATAGCTGGATTAATTTAACTTGTCAGAGAACAGCTGTTTCGACTATCAGTAAACAGTGATTTTACGCAGCTTTAACACAATAATCCAAAGGCTTAAAAGTCTTAGGGCCGGTTCATAAGCTCGGGATCTAGCCAAGTCCTAGACTAAAATGCGTAGCCACCGTAGCATCGATAAACGTTAGCATCGACACTATGTACTAAGGGCTCTATGCTGCTAACCCACTAACCTGTCGAGACAAACGTTTGTCGATGCTAAGATAGCCACCCTTTTTGGTCTAGGACTTTGCTAAATCCCGAGCTCATGAACCGGCCCTAAAAGACCTTTAAAGTCTTTAAAAGACCTTTTTAAAGAAGACCTTCAAAGAATACTTTTTTTAAATGCCTTTTCAATAATCTGCATTTGTAGGTTAAGTATTGTGATATAGGTGGTCGAAACAGCTGTTTTCTGACATGTTAAATTAATCCTGCTATAGAAGTAGTGCAGTGATTATAAAATGGTCATCTGTTAGGCTAGGCGTACACCGGTTAGTCAAGACAAGTCAAGACGACATTACTCACGTTCAGTCACAGTAATTCACATAGTTGCTTATGAAGCAGCACACACCGATGCAATGGCTAATCGGTGTGTGTTGCTTCATAAGCAACTATGTGAATTATTGTGACTAATCTCGTCTTGTCTTGACTAACCGGTGTTTGTCTAGCCTAAATACTCTCTACATTCCGTGCGTGACCACTAATTCCTTTCTTAATATAAGGCGTACACCGCTTAATCAAGACAAGACAAGACGACATTAGTCACGTTTAGTCACAGTAATTCACATAGCTGCTTATGAAGCAGCACACCGATGCAATGACTAATCGATGTGTGTTGCTTCATAAGCAATGTGAAGTAGTGTGACTAAACGTGACTAATCTCGTCTTGTCTTGACTAACCGGTGTACGCCTAGCCTTACCTTGATTTCAACTATAGTATTCAGAAAGTCAGCGTGTTCCACTTACTCTTCCGTTTTTTCAGACTTTAACTTTTTCAGTTGCTTGGTTCCGCTCCTCCAACTAGCATTGCGTGCCTTATCTTCATATATTACATAACCACCTACAAGAATGAAAACAATATTTTAAATAATTTCACCTAGCACTACTATATCGAAAACCTACTGTTACATATATATGTTACTACGGCTATTATATTGATCCTTACGGGTTCACCTTCTATTCTATGAGTTTGTCATTAAAATTGTTATATTATATTACAACATGAGACAAAATAATAAGTTTTGAATAAGAATCATCTATTAAATGTGAATTATATTTTTTCCTATACCTGTAAAGAAAAGTTTCTGTTTGTAAATACCTACTGTATTACAAATTTGTATACGACCCTCCTCACACACAGACTAGTTCTAGCTAAGAGGTATTATATTATAGTTATCTGATATCGTTATCTAGCGCTGTGATTGGATGTTGAAGGGCCTATCAAGGTGAACTACTGCCATTGGCCTAGACATTGGCTCCTCCCACAATGGGCGGTTTCTACAAACATCACAGCAATGGCGGTTCAAGCAACTAATATAACGAAGAAAGGCAATAGACAGTTTACAAGAAAACAACATAAATAAATATATGAATGCTTGAGAGAACAATTTGAAGTGAGAACAATAATATAATATACATTAACATACATACATTAATATACATTATATAAGATAATAATATACATTAACAATAAACTAAGACTTATGATAGAACTAGATTTTTTTGTGGTGTTGTACTGGTAGAAATTAATTTTGTCATTAAAACTGTAATTATTAAAATTATTTCTTGTCACCTTTATGGTTCTCTACAGCATTCATATTCATTCATTTTGTTTTCTTGTAAATTATCAGAATAGTTATCTGAATTGGCTTTCTTTGTTATGTTAGTTGCTTGTACCGCCATTGCTGTTACGTCTGTACAAAACGCCCATTGTGTGAGGAGCCAAAGTCTAAGCCAATGGCAGTAGTTCACCTTGATAGGTCATTCAACTCTCATATATTTGATGAGAGTAATATATCTTAATTATTGACATATTATATTATGTATAAAATTATGGATAATGTCCAGTGGAATTGTGGAATAACTTTTCGAATGATTCATATCCCATTTCAATAGTATGTTTGCCATCATCTCTTCTCTTCCATTCTCATCTCTTCTCTTCTCTTCTCTTCTCTTCTCTTCTCTTCTCTTCTCTTCTCTTCTCTTCTCTTCTCTTCTCCACTCTCCTCTTCTTTTTTCTTCTCTTCTCTTTCTCTTCCATTCTCACCGTCTGACTCACTCTATTTTTCTCCTTGGTATTATTTTGTTTAAAATCTCTATCACATTTTTTTTGACAGATTCTTATTTATGTATTATACTGTATTAGCAACTCTAACCTGCTTGCAGGATTTTTCCTTGCAAGTAAATAGATTTTGTCATATTTTTGAACTTCTATTTTGTAATTATTCTGTGAAGATCTGAATAGAAGTTTTTGATTTTGACTTTTTTTATTGTAAGGGCTCATGTAAGAATTAGGTACATCAGGATCCTCGAAAAAATCAAAGAAATCTCATAAAAAGTAGATTACCATAGTTGTACAATTGTTTTGTTGTCACGTTGTAATATCGGATCGATCTCATTCTCAGTTCATAGCCATTGTCATTGTTGTCAGTCGTCTCCATCCATACTCTGTCCATTGGTGTGTGATGAATTTCTGAAATATTCCTAGGAGTTGATTTCTTAAGGGTTCGTCTCGTTACAGTTCGGTAAAGTCGAAATTCAGAGTTTGGCTGCAAAACAATCAATGAAGTCATTTTAGGTTTGTGAAACTGGTTTTCTATACTCATAAAATTTAAAGACAAGTCAACAAACATAAATCTTTGAATGTTTTGTTGGAGAAACACTAGTAGAAAATAACTTGACTTACATCAGAGGCGATCGTTTCGTCGCCGTGTTGGACATCATCAGACTGACTTGTTGGTGTAGATCTTTTAGGCAGCTTGTACACTGGAGCAATAAGCAATAGGCAATTAGCAACATTTGGATCATATGATCGTCTACTCTATAGAAACAAATAGTCCAATGCACACCTAAAGCAGCTGTTTCAGTGTGCAGTGAACAATTGGTTTGTATAGAGTAGACAATCATATGATCCATATGTTGCTAGTTGCCTATTGCTTATTGCTCTGGTGTACGACCGTGGTTAGGGGGGTGACTGTAATTAAGCCTTTCTATAATTATGTATTACACGATAGGCTACATCAAATCATATAGAAACCACAATATAAACATGGGTAGAATACTCGCTTAATGTATCCAAAAAAGGGCTTAATTCACTCAAATTCCACAAGTCAAGGGTAAACTGACAAAAGTAGTACATTAATATTGATATAATTAATCGAAATAATAATAGTTCAGAACTTTATTTGTACAAATTGATCAATAAAGAATAAATATTTAAGTATTGAATAATAGCCTACTCATGATTTCTTGATCCATTTCTAACTGTGATGTAGGCCTACTATTGGTTTCACTCCACTGCCTATAATCAGATTCATTTAATTTGACGCTTGGCTGTAGATAGATAGACAGATAGAAAGATGGATAGAAAAACAGTCATTATTCCTTGACTTTACTGATGACCGTAGAGTACGATGGCAAAGAAATAATATCTTTCTATTTATCCATCTACCTATCTGAATCTCTGTAGCCTATAGATCAGTTGAAGGACTGGAGGAGTATAGAATTAAAAAAAACTGTTAATGACATTTTATAATGCATTGAAATGCGAAAACGAGTCTCCTGTCATTTTCGGTATATCATTTTCGTTTTTCATCGCCTCGATAACTTCTCATTATTAGCCAATAATTGTTTCTCTAATTATAAAGGCTCTTTTTCTGTTGACAAAAGAAACATCAGATCTCCAACAACTTCAAATTAATCTCCTCAGATAGAATAGTAGTAAAATACTCTTTCTGTAGGTTCATCTCTGTATCACTCAGTTTCAAATGGAAAATAATTTCTTTGATCTAATTTTTTTGCTCTCAAGTTCGAAGTGGAAATAATTCCTTTGATCTAATTTTTGCTCTTAATCTCTTTGATCTCTTGCTCTTTTGGTGACAGTTCTGTTGATAATGATTTATAAGAGTCTAGTTTGTTTGAAGTGTGTCTTGTTCTTGGAATTGGTATTGTCGATTTTTTTCAATAACTTTATAGTTGATATGTAGACTACACTCAAGATTACTGGGCAACTCTTGTAATGTTGTCTATAACAACATGTTGTCTTATAGTAATCTTGGACTACACTAGCTTCCAATCCATTTGCCAAGCTAGTTGCTAATCAACGAACCATCACATTTTTCAAGACAATACTCTAAATTTGCTGACGGCTGATTTGCTGACTCATGAGTCAAACTAATGATCGATCAATGAATTTCACTGGAATACGATTCTTCTTTACTACTTTCTGACTCATCAGTCAGACAAATGATTGATCAATGAATTTCACTGTAATTCGATCAATGAATTTCATTTCCTTTATTTATGCTCGACATAAATGAATTTGTATTGAAGTTTATCACTCTTATTAGCTAGAAAAATGTATAATTATTTTGTGTTTACCTATTGAAATTTACCCGATGACTATATCAGTGGGTATCTTCAAGTACATTTTGAGGGAAAAATATTCCCAAACAAAAATTATTCTCCCGCAAACTTTATGTATTTTGCTGTACACATAAGAATAAGTACAATAATTTTAGTTATAATTTTTTATTTAATTTTAAGTTTTAATTTTTTAATTCCTACTCTACTCACTTCTTTCGCATCTTTTTCTCCATTCTCCCCTGCGTCTGCCTCCCCTCCACTTTCTTCTTCACCTTTCTCCTCCGCTTGTGACACTCCTTTACAAAGCCAAGTTCTTCTCACAACATTCTCAAAATATTCCGAGTTCAAGTTTAAGTCTTCCTCAGTACTCATCTTTTCGATTTTTGTCAATGTATCACTGTCCAGTATCTCAAAATAAGGTAGAAGCTTCGTACTGTTAAGTAGTTCACAGCTAGAGAAAAATTTACACACTATTTATTATTCTCATGGATTATTTGTTAAAATATTATAATTTTATACACGATGTAGCCCAGTAAA
Source organism: Laodelphax striatellus (assembly GCA_017141395.1). NCBI lineage: Eukaryota > Metazoa > Arthropoda > Insecta > Hemiptera > Delphacidae > Laodelphax > Laodelphax striatellus. The sequence goes on from CM029537.1 coordinate 5,776,310, forward strand.
AGAGTAAGATATAGCTAGTAATAGAGTAATAATGGCTAGTAATAATATAGCTATAGCAAGATATAAAGATTTGGGGCCTTATTTATGAACGTTCATTGAGGGTTCCTTTCCGAAAAGGACTTTTGAAAAGCATTTCATGAATGAAATCAGCTGATTTTTCATTCATGAAACGCTTTTCAAGGCGCCCTTCCGGAAAGGAACCCTCAAAGAACGTTCATAGTTTCATACGGCCCATTATACATACTTTTATACCCATTACCCTTTATTATACAATTCATACGGCCCATAGCTCTTCAAAGTTCATTAAATTTTTCATCAATAGTACTAGTACAACTAGTACATTTTTCAACTTGTAGCTACATTTCACTGCGGAATATTTCAAAATGGCGTGCATTTGGAATTTTCGAATTGAAATGACTTGAAAACCGCAGTTGTTAATAAAAAAATTATAAGCGTTCAAAAGTTACATGTTCTGATTTGAAACAAAATAACATGGTTGGTTTTTCAAGCACTGCATTTTTCGAATTATTTCAATTTTGAAATTTCAAATGTCCGCCATTTTGCAATATTTAGTCAGATAGGGCCAAGGTTATTAGAGAAAAGATTGAACACTCGCTGCTGTAAGGTGCAAAGTGGTGGGGGAAGCCTGATTTTTTTATTCATGTGACGTCACACTAGCGGTCCGCCAATTATCATTCAATTGTCAACAGCTGATATTATCAAAATAAATTATCAAAATGACGTCAACTGAATCATTCCCCCCACTTCAACAGCTTGTGGATTCAAAAAGCATTAGGAATGGTTCTACCTTCTTTCAAATAACCTTGAGATAGGGCTGCTTCATTTTGATCACAACAGGCCTTCATCGTGGCCTTGACCATGCCAAATTTCAACAAAATAAGTCAAACCATTCTGGAGAAAAAAAATGAAAAAACAAAATGACGACTGAGAGGGAAACAAACCATTTCAGGACCCATGTTTACGGGACCTTTTTTCTATTTCAATGTCAGAAAACCGCTCGCGAATTTTGTCGGTCCATTTTGGAAATACCCTGTATATTAATAATATGTATATATACAGAGTGATTCAAAAAGAATATCACAACTTTAAAACTTTGTATTTAATGAAAGAAATATAATAGAACCCTCTGTTATATATCATTTCAAAGAGGAATTAAAGAAGTTTTTTTTCACTCACAAATGAAGTTCAGAGATGTTCAATATGACCCCTCCAGACACTCGAGCAATATCAACCCAAAACCTCCCTCAAACTCTTTCCACTCTCACTGTAGCATATCAGGCGTAACAGTTTGATAAGCTGCTGTTATTTCTTGTTTCAAATCATCAATATCCATCCACCATTGATGATTGATGGCTGTTGATGATTGACATCTTGGATGGCTGCTGTTATTTCTTGTTTCAAATCATCAATGGTGGATGGATATTGATGATTTGAAACAAGAAATAACAGCAGCTTATCAAACTGTTACGCCTGACATGCTACAGATAGTGTGGAACAAGTTTGAGGGAGGTTTTGGATTGATATTGCTCGAGTGTCTGGAGGGGTCATATGGAACATCTCTGAACTTGTTTGTGAGTGAAAAAAACTTCTTTAAATACTCTTTGTAAAGATGTATAACAAAAGGTTCTATGATGTTTCTTTCATAACATACAAATTTTTAAAGTTGTGGTATTCTTTTTGAATCATCCGGTATATACTGTAGCATTGCTCACTACTCACACTAGTAGAAGAGGTTGTTGCGTATGACTTGTATCCAGTCTCACACTGAAGTTCATTATCGGGTCCCCTGTTCCACCAGCAATTTCAAACTTCTTATATTCAAAACCATTCCACTCGTAATCTTTCAAATTCACTTTTCTTGTAGGTATTTGACTGGTGAATAATGGAACAATTTCATCTTTTCTGATAGCTACTGAATATTCCCTGTTGGTGTGAAACACATCAAATTTGTTTTTCTCCTCAAAAATTGTACAAGAAAATAGATTGTACATAATTATAGATTGTTACAAGAATGCAGATATTAATAGATACAGTTAGAGTATTATGAACAGTATTAATTTTATTAGTCTATATTCGTACTATTAGGCTAGGCGTACACCGGTTAGTCAAGACAAGACGAGATTAGTCACTTTTAGACACAGTACTACTTTACATAGTTGCCTATAAAGCAACACACACCGATTAGTCATTGCATCGGTTTGTGCTGCTTCATAAGCAGCTACGTGAATTATTGTGACTAAAGGTGACTAATCTCGTATTGACTTGTCTTGACTAACCGGTGTACGCCTAGCCTAAGAGTTGTAAACTCAATGAAAGAAGTCCCTGATCTTTACAATAGTTGTGATAGTTGAACTATCACATAGTTGTAATAGAAGCCCCTGATCTTTACAATAATTGTAAACTCCATGAAAGAAGCCCCTGATCTTTGTAACGAGATAAATATTATTATAAATGAGTATATGCTTAATCTCTACACAACATTGAACATGAACTAAATCAATTCAACTAATAAATTTTTGACTCACCCCACACTAAAAGATGTTTCATATACCATATAAGTTGGTTTCAAATACAGTACACCCTCTGTAAAAAGCATTAGAGTTAATTAATCATGCACTTATAACACTGTAATCAAATAATTAATCAATTACTGTTCCAAATTAATTAGGCCTACATAATTACTGGAATAAGATTTAAATTTTTAAACAAACTATGAGTATTGACCATGAATCCATGAGAATCAAGATAGCTAGCTATCTTGATAGCTATAGATAGATATCAAGATAGATAGCCGGCGATTTTAGAGCTATGAGTGGCGTAACTATTGTAAGATGGGAACAAAACACGATTTTGAATAATAATTCGAATAAATAATTGAGGTATCATCAATTCTTTATTGATATCTAAAAGAAGAGCAGACCCAAGCCAAATTGCAGAGTTATTAAAGTGCTTTCAATAAAGGTTCAAGTATTTATCAGCATTTTCGTCATCTTCTTGCTAGTATACTGTTATGATTTTTGAAGTTTGAACTTCCCGCTTTTTGCAACAATATCGGATAATTGAATAAAAAGTATTATTATTACAAAGACATCAACTATTCCAAATAATATTTAAGTAAGGCTAGGCGTACACCTGTTAGTCAAGACAAGACAAGTCGAGATTAGTCTCGTTTAGTCACAGTACTTCACATAGTTGCTTATGAAGCAACTCACACCTATTAGTCATTGCATTGGTGTGTGCTGCTTCATAAGCAGCTATGTGAATTACTGTGACTAAACGTGACTAATCTCGTCTTGTATTGTGTTGACCAACCGGTGTACGCCTAGCCTAAGTGAATATCTTTATTATCGAACCATTGAGTGGGTTTGAGTAGGGATTGTTTGATGTACTCAACTCACCAAATCTAACTGGAGTAGTTCCATTATGTAAATATTTGATTTCGTAAATTTCCAATGTTCTATCGGATTTGGTTTCGTCACTTGGTTTGACATAATCGACAAGGATCTCTGCACCATCATAGGTGTCGATACTATGCACCGGCTCATTAATTGCAAAATAGTTGATAACTCTTAGAAAGGTTTCCTGTTGAGCAAAAAATTAAATTCATTGATACTATACTAAGGCCCGCTTTCCCCAACGCTGCTTAAGCAAAAGCTGAAGCTCAATATTGACTTTTCCTATTCTCCGAATGAGGCTTAAATTAAGCTAGATGTATAGCTTAAGCAGCGTTGGGGAAAGCGGCCCTCAGAGACTGTATAGTAAAAGCGTGGACATTTTGATGTCACACTTTTGATTAGTTAGGCTTGGTCAAATCCAGCCATACTTTTCCCAATTCCCGAAAGATTTCCATTGAAATAAAACACAAATCATAATAATATGTTTTGTTAAGTGATACTTTTCCAACCTACACTTTGCATTTGCCTATGTTGATTTTTCACAATTTTGTTTTTAAAAAGCAATATCAAGAGTAAAGAGAATATTCTAAATGTTAGAAACGTTATTTTTGATGTTGTTTCTCTTAAAATAAGTTTGACAATTGAGTGAATTGATCCATGTTTGACTGTAATCATATAATCAAATAGAAAAATTTAAGAATAAATTTAAAAATAAGTAAGGCTAGACGTACACCGGTTAGTCAAGACAAGACAAGACGAGATTAGTCACGTTTAGTCACAATACTTCACATAGTTGCTTATAAAGCAACACACACCGATTAGTCATTGCATCGGAGTGTGCTGCTTCATAAGCAACTATGTGAATAACTGTGACTAAACGTGACTAATCTCGTCTTGTCTTGTCTTGACTAACCGGTGTACGCCTAGCCTAAGGCAGGGGAGTATATTTATGCCGAAAAATGCCAATCTTTACAGTGTCAATGACATTCTTCAATATTAAAAAAAAATTACACAACCATCTCAAATTTCTATAACATAATAATTATTATTATCTAATGTAGGAGGTGGACCTGGGGGGGTGCAGGGGGGTTGCAACCCCCCTGCCGAGCACGCATAGCGTGAGTCTTATTCTAAAATACAGTACGATGAACATGAGCTCAAACCTGAGTTGAATTGGATCGACATGACCAGAAATCTGTGAAAAAGTTAGTGGTTGTTATTAATGTATCAGCGCTGACCACTGCATCCAGCACATCATTTTCTGTTACTTTAATCTTGATTTCCGTGAAGAATTCTTTCAAGTTTCGTGTCTCTTTTTTGTATTCGCACCTGTAGCAGTTCAATAATACCTTCTATATGATATACATAATATCTGATTGTTCAATTTTATTTATAAAATCATATGATTATTAATTCACATAGTAGCCTATCAGACATTTTTCATTATAATTTTTGTTGATGAAAATTTCTGATTTCTGATTAATAGAGTTGGAAACGAAGCTAGGATTCAGCTACCTATCTTCCTTGTATATTTTTTGGAGCAGAATATAGTGTATATTAGAGTATAGTCTAATATAATAGACTATATAGACTATAAATGTATCCAATTTGGATGCACTTATGAACTTGTATGAATTTCACTCAATATTGGTTATTATGGTATAATTATATAACTTGGGATGTGTAAGGTAAGAAAACAATGCATCCAAAAAGTACTGATTATTTTAAAAAGTATAGATAGGCTATTAAGTAGAATATAAAGTGAAACAACTTAAAATTCGAATAATATTGGGGCTTCATAAGCTGAGAATACAACTTCCGTATCAAGCGAGCAGCTCTGTGCGGAACGATTTGATCCTCTCATCCAAGCAATGTTATTCCACTCCCATTTGAACGCATGTTAAATCCCAGATATTTCAAAGCAGCGCTAGCGTGAATGATACGCTTGAACGGAGAGTGTATCAAGTGAGCAGTTCTTCGCGGAACACTCCTATCTTCCCAATGCTTTTTCGCTCGGTCTTCCAAAAGCCTTCTAGTGCTAGATGATACGCAACGGGTAGCGCTGCAATGATTTTTTCAAAAAATCATTTAAAATAGTAAAACACGTGTAAATGAGTGAAATTATACATCAATTCGTTTAGAAAAACTTGAATTTTTGTTTAATTATCTTATTACTGGGGAATAGTTATTAAATTTTAGTCACAGGCATCTTTTAAAAGTAAATTTAATCAATTTTGAAAGATTCATCATTTTTAAACAAATCAACAAACTAACAATTCATTTTCTATATATTTTCGATTTTCAGCTTATTTTGCATGTTACAAATTCTCTTAGGACTTTTTCAGTCGCTCAATAGCCTGTTTATGGATCCAATAGCACTATTGAATCAATAACCATGTGTTTTCAAATGAAAAAAAAAAAGTTATTGATTCAATAATTTTATTGAACGACTGGGCATTTGAACGAAACCGGGCATTTGACACAATAATCCAAAGACTTAAAAGTCTTAGGGCCGGTTCATGAGTTCGGGATTTAGCCAAGTCCTAGAATAAAACGGGTGGCCACCGTAGCATCGACAAATGATAGCCTCGACACTATGTACTAAGGGCTCTCTATGCTGTTAAGCCACTATAACCGGTCGAGACAAACGTTTGTCGTTGCTATAGTAGCCACCCGTTTTAGTCTAGGACTTGGCTAAATCTCGAGCTCATGAACCGGCCCTAAAAGTTCATGGAACTTCGTAAAACATTGTGAAAAATCTGCTATCTTCCGTCATCTTTATCTCGATAACAAACTATTCTCAAACCTCTTTGTACGGACTTTTGTCTTTATGACTCTTCTTTGATGAGGACATCAACACCTGAGAGTATTTCTCAGTGAGTACTCTCAGAAAGCATTCTCTGAGAGTTACATACACTCAGTATAAAAATTGTTGGCTAAATCCCGAGCTCATGAACAGGCCTTTAAAGACCTTTCACGTCTTAAAATACCTTTTTAAAGAAGACCTTTCAAAGAATACCTTTTCAAAGACAAATTCTACTCTATGGTGTAGGCTACTTACGTCCATATTTGGGATTTTCCAAATTTTTGTCTCAATGGCTTTGAGCCCACTCTGAGATGAAATCCATCAGAAGAGTGAAATGTTCTGAAAATTGTTGTTGGAGTTAATCTGTAGAAAATTTCGTATGTCATTCTGAAAATACAAACGTAATAATTATAATTGGTTTACTGTTCAATTTCGAACGTTATTTCATAACATTCTACTGAGTGGCGCAAAAAGAATGGATGGATTTGAGTAGGATAGTATCAGTTGACTAGAGCTGTCTGTGACCGCAGAGCGACACCATTTTGTAGGTTAAAGTATCCAGTTTTAGTATCAATGGTGCAATTGACCTTGCAAAATCGCGTATTTGCTGTAGAACAACATTTCCAATAGAATGAATCTGCAATCGTCGTTCAACGGAGCTTCAGCAGAAAGTTTCAAGTCGAGCTTATCGGCATAAGATTCTTCTTTACTTAAAATTCAAGTTAACTATCGTAAATATCGTTACATTGAAGATTTGAATACTGCAATACATGAATGAATTGCTGCTGTATCAAAAGTTAAGGACCAATTTGGGGCTTTTAATGAGTATTAACGCATTAAGGGTGAAATCTTTCCTATGTAATTTCTGAAATGTACTCAAGTGTTTTGGAGTTTTTCATACAAATTCTCAAATTGGGTTATTTACTTAGTATTTTGGTGTTAGGAAGATAAATGTATGATTCAAATAAACTTTCTTATAACACTTTGAAAAACATCCGTTCTTTATGCGCCACTCTGTATTCTCAATTTCAGATACGATAGGTTCATAACAAAATTATATGCAATTAAAGTAATAAAAGTTTCCTACAGTAATCACCCTACAAAGACTATGCGTCTGTATATAGGGGAAAATTTTTTCCAGAAAATTCATGTTCTTAAGGAGCAACAATTAATGCAGTGATAAAGTGTATCAACTTATTGCAGCCTAGCCATCTATTGGAACCGTTTTTGTCAGAAAGCATCCAATGTTCGAACAGCTGGCATTTGATTCAATGTTATAGCATTTCGGATGATTGTCACTTTCTGACAAAAACGGATCCAATGGATGGCTAGTCTGTAATAAGTTGATACAATTTATTGCAGCATTTGGATGCTGCTTAAGGCTAGGCGTACACCGGTTAGTCAAGACAAGACAAAATTAGTCACAGTAATTCACATAGTTGCTTATGAAGCAGCACACACTGATGCAATGACTAATCGGTGTGTGTTGCTTCAGAAGCAACTATGTAAAGGACTGTGACTAAACGTGACTAATCTCGTCTTGTCTTGTCTTGACTAACCGGTGTTCGCCTAGCCTTAGATTCAGAGTCACATTTTTTTCTGGAATGTTTTTTTGTGCAACCAACTTTTATTTTGACCAGCTCCATGCACCCCTGGAGGGTGTGAGTTAGATGCTATTCGATCTTTTTATCACTATTAAAATCAGATTAATACCTTATTAAATCACTATTATATCTGATTAATACAATCGAATTATTGATAATTCATCATTGTTTATGCAAATAGATTAGACTGAAAACAAATCAGTAATAAAAAATTTGCTCCTCACGTTTGCTTTGCCACGTATACCGAAAAGGCATATTCTTCTTCCAATTCCGTGAATTCAACTCCTGTAACACAAGTAGTTAAAAAATCGTTCACATTAGGAGACATTTATCTAATAAAAAAAAGATTTTAAGTCTGTAAATATATCAATCGTCTAAGAAGTAGATGTCATTGAATTAATAAAACATTGAACTTGGACCAGTTTCAGAAGAGGTACTCACACTCAGACCTACAGAGAGTGTATAATAACAGTGTGGCCATTTGAAGTCACACTTTTGATTGGTTAGCTCGGACAAATCCACTATCGACAATTCCCATGAGATTAGCATTGAAATGGAATGTGAATACAGTAATATTATTATGTTGAGTGATTCACCTTATACCTACTTTTTGCCTTCACCAGTGTTAGTTTTCATCATTATAAGCTTTTAACACAGTACCAAGATTAGAGAGACAATTATAATAAATTAGGGCCGGTTCATGAGCTCGGGATTTAGCCGAGTCCTAGACTAAAACGGGTGGCTATCGTAGCATCGACAGACGTTTGTCTCGACAGGTTAGTGGGTTAGCAGCAGTACTAAGTGAGAGCCGTTAGTACATAGTGTTGAGGCTAACGTTTGTCGATGCTACGGTGGCCACCCGTTTTAGTCTAGGACTTAGCTAAATCCCGAGCTCATGAACCGGCCCCTAATGTTACAAAAGTTATTTTTGATGTTGTTTCTCTCGAAATAAGTTTGAAAAATGAGTGAATGGGTTAATTTAAGCCTGTAGTCTCATATCATTTAATTTGACGATATTTAACTGTTTATTGTATGATGTACTGTGTTGAATAAATGAATATCTTATCTAATCTTATCTTATCTTATAAAATTCAAAAATTTAACAAAAGTATGGCGGTGACGGGAATAAAAAAGATTCCAACACAATGTTATGGACCCATTCACACGAATGAACACACTTTTATAATTATATAGACTCTTTAGTGTATGCTACGTAAGTCAATGACAAGCTCATTTAGGCTTATTAATTTTCATTTTCAGTCATTATAAATCAATCATTTTCAGAATGTTAATGATTTAGACAAGACGCATTTAATTCAATCATTGCATTCTAGTAATGATATAATCTATTGTAGTAATCTTAGACCATGTATAGAATAGACACGGCCTGTGCTATAAATTTAATGTTGAAGCAAACATGAATTGGCTGATTAGGGGCAAATCATTATAGTCGAAACTATACGAGCGTTCTTGGGGCAAGACCACAAGTCACAACTATACGAGCGTTCTTTGCTTTCATATTATAGGCTACACTAAGGGCCGGTTCATGAGCTCGGGATTTAGAAAAGTCCTAGACTAAAACGGGTGGCTACCGTATCATCGACAAACGATTGTCTCGACAGGTTAGTGGGTTAGCAGCATAGAGAGAGAGCTCTTAGTACATAGTTTGTTCATTCCATCCAGTTTTTTCATTATCCTTTGTGTCGAGGCTAACGTTTGTCGATGCTACGGTGGCCAACCGTTTTAGTTTAGGACTTGGCTAAATCCCGAGCTCATGAACCGGCCCTAACAGTACTCTATCATGTACTACTGTATAGTACATAAACCATGCGACGGCCCTGGAATTGTAGTCGTGCATTAAAGTAGTCGTGCATTAAAGTATCTCAACAGCTGATATAATCTTGTCTCTCTCGCACAGTTCACTCGCTCTCACTCTCTCTTAGGCAGCTCGTACACCGGAGCAATAAGCAATAGGCAATAAGCAACATTTGGATCATATGATCGTCTACTCTATAGAAACAAATAGTCCAATGCACACCTAAAGCAGCTGTTTCAGTGTGCATTGAACTACTTGTTTCTATAGAGTAGACGATCATATGATCCAAATGTTGCTTATTGCCTATTGCTTTTTGCTCCGGTGTACGAGCTGCCTTAGGGGCAAGAACAGTAGAGATGTTTGCTTCAAAGACTTCTAATGTGAAGATAGGGAAGACCGTGTCTGTTCTATACAATCATGGTCTAAGGCAGTAATGAGAAACTTACTATGATCAACAGGTTGTCTTGTATTTGCATCAAAATATTTCACATCCGTGTACCTTATACTTGTTGCCTTATCAGGTAGACGTATGGAAAACATTTCAAGTACACCATTGCCAGTCACTACTTCCGATACATTTACTTTGCCAATCATGGTATGTCTGACACGATATATCGCTTGCTTCGAGTCCTGCCCCATAAACATGAAAAAAATAAAAAATATATTTAAAAACTATAAGGCTAGGCGTACACCGGTTAGTGAAGACAAGACAAGACGAGATTAGTAATGTTTAGTCACAGTACTTCACATAGTTGCTTATGAAGCAGCACACACCGATGCAATGACTAGTCGGTGTGTGTTGCTTCATAAGCAACTATGTGAATTACTGTGACTAAACGTGACTAATCTCGTCTTGTCTTGACTAACCGGTGTACGCCTAGCATAAGAGATTTGGGAAACGGTTGTCTTTGTGAGCGTGTCATTTTCTAATCCCTCATATTACAAGAAAGACTTGCAACTGCTTATAAGCTTCTATAGAAAAGACTTGTCTTATCATTTTCTATAGAAAATTTGAAGAAATTTTACCATAGAGAGAGAATTACACGAGAGAATTACGTTTATTTAAGTAATAAACGGTTACAAGACGCTTTAAACCGCATTCAAATGCTGCGATAAATTTTATCAACTTATTACAGACTAGTCATCCATTGGAACCGATTTTGTAAGAAAGCGTCCAATTTTCAAACATGAATCGATTTGTAATTAAATTTACTAAAAAAGTTATTCTTGTGAAATTTTTGTAATATCAACGGTTTTCGAGTTTCTAAGAAACAATATTTTAAATGGCCACCATTTTGTTTTATGGATTTCAAAAAATTGTCATGATTTTTTGTAGCTTTTTCTAGTTGTCAAGAATTTGAAAAATTGTCATGATTTTTTTGTAGCTTTGTATGGTTGTCATAAATGTTGGTGCAAAGTTTCATAATATGTTTCACCGTTATTGAGAAAGAAAATAATGAGTGAAAAAACAAAATTACAGCTGTGTGAGTAACTGAGGACTTCCGTAAAATTGTAATATGATATTTAGATATGAGTTTTACCCAAAAACAATGCCCTAATTGGTAGGGAGTTCAGAAACTCCCTGTATAAAAATGCGCTACCGCGCAACATCCTTGTGAACACTATCTTGTATCTAGTGGCGAAGCGTGGTATACTTATACCACTATACTTATACTTCCTATAGGAAATATACCCGGCGATGACCAAATAAGTAGCCTATACTAAGTATTAGGAAATAATTATACTTAGCAAATAAGTATACTATGCTTCGCCACGGCTTGTATAGTATTCTAATTAACTTGGTCCAAAGTATTAATGTAAAATAAAAAATAACTAGATGACATTACTGCCCAAGTCCAAGCTCCGCGTCCCTGATGGCTGAAGAGGAGGGATGAAGAGTGCTATAAAATACACTACAAAAAAAATGTTTTCGATTACGTATTGCATTCCTCCCACGGACACGGAGCTTGGACTCGGACAGTAAATAGAGTGGAGGTTTATTTCATCATCATAGCTCACATGTGACAAATGGCAGATTTGGACTTTTCTCTCAACAATCGTGAACAGCTGTTGAAATTGTTCTATAACCTGAGCGTAGGAGTCATTCGTGCCTCTTAACAGCTGCAAGCAGTTTGGAGCGAATAGCTTTGGGTTCACGAATGACGGCTTTTGACATCTTAAACGAAAGAAAATTAAAATTTCAATTGATCAAACAATTCATACATAGAGAATGAAAAAGGGCTTGACAACTTTGAAAATGCAAAATATTGAAAAATAAAAATAGAACTGGATTTGGTTTTATTTTAAATGAAATCACATCAAGCATGTTATGGAAGCGCTTTTAGTTCTCTTATGGCAAATTGTGCACTTCCATTGTATGCTACTCAAAACTTGTTTAAAAAGGAAGTGTTTTCCTCTAAAATGAGACCAAGTATAGATCTTTATCTCTTTTTAAAAGAATTATATGTATTTTGAAAGTTGTAAAGTCCTATTTGAAAACCCCCATACAATCACAGTAAAATCTTAGGTCTGTATAGGCTAATCAAGATGAAGCAGAAATTCAGAGTGAATAGATCTTGACAAATGATAGCTCATTCTCCTCAGTTCAAGGTGGTCCAAACTTGTTTATAATATAGTATACTCGGTCAAAATATAGAAACTTAAATTCTAAAGCCGGTATTAAACTATGTTCTATGACTTAGGGCCGGTTCATGAGCTCGGGATTTAGCAAAGTCGTAGACTAAAACGGGTGGCTACCGTAGCATCGACAAACGTTTGTCTTGACAGGTTAGTCGGTTAGTAGCATAGAGAGCCCTCAGTACATAGTGTCGAGGCTAACGTTTGTCGATGCTACGATGGCCACCAGTTTTAGTCTAGGACTTCTAAATCCCGAGCTCATGAACCGGCCCTTGATTTCTGAAGCCGGTTTTAGACTATGTTCTATGACTAATAATTCTATGTCATAAATCTATTATCAATTGCATGATAATAATGTTCTCTCTATGAGAGAAAAATATACTGTATGATCATTAATAGTTGGTCAATCAAACTGTATTAATTTTCATCACAGATGTTGTTTGATGATAGATATATGACATAGAACTACAGTATAAGGCTAGGCGTACACCCGTTAGTCAAGACAAGACAAGACGACCTTAGTCACGTTTAGTCACAATAATTCACATAGCTTTTAATGAAGCAGCACACACCGATGCAATGACTAATCGGTGTGTGTTGCTTCATAAGCAACTGTGTAGTACTGTGACTAAACGTGACTAATCTCGTCTTGTCTTGTCTTGACTAAACGGTGAACGCCTAGTCTTATATATAGTCTAATACCGGCCTGAAATGAATCTAATCTATTAAATACGGTAATACGAGAAAAACTAGATAAATAGATTGTGGAACAGATTAAGGCCCGCTTTCTCTAACGCTGCTTAAGCCAACATCTGGCTTAAGCCTCATTCGGAGAATAAGAAAAGTATAGAAAAAAGAATATTGAGCGTCAGCGTTAGGGAAAGCGGCCCTGAGTCATTTGAATTCCTGAGAATTGCAGAGGAAACTGAAACAAGCATTTGAGAAAAGTAGGCGTGGCAATGCTGATGACGTATAACGCCTAAAAGCTTCCAAGAGCCGTCTGTCTGTTTGGCCAATGAGCTGAACAGACGCCATTTTACAATTTCGACCAATCAAAAGCTAGCAGCTTGGAAAGGCAGTTGTCATGTGACGTTTTCGTACAGCTGGCTCCTGATTGGTTAAAATCGTAAAATGCCGATTGTCAACCCACTGGCCAATCAGGCGGCTTGTTGAATTTGGAGGCGTGACTTACTACTGTAGAGACGCCATTTACTTTCTCATAAGCTTTTTTAGCTTTTGCTGGGATTATTAATAATAATATCATTATCATTATTATCTATCAATAATGATAATCATTTATTGGATCAAGCAATACAATTTTTAAGGAAAGAACTTCCTACTGTATAATGCTTAAGCATTAAGGCTGGAGGAGGAGGAGGATGAGGAGTAGGGTGGGGAGGCGGATGAGGAGGAGGAGGATGAGGAGAAGGAGGAGGAGGAGGAGGAGGAGCAGGAGGAGGAGGAGGAGGAGGAGGAGGAGGAGCAGGAAGAGGAGCAGGAAGAGGAGCAGGAGGAGGAGGAGGAGGATAAGGAGGAGGAGGAGGAGGAGGAGGATGAGGAGGAGGAGGATGAGGAGGAGGAGGAGGAGGAGGAGGAGGAGAAGGAGAAGGAGGAGGAGGAGGAGGAGAAGGATGAGGAGGAGGAGGAGGAGGAGGAGGAGTAGGAAGAGGAGGAGGAGAAGGAGAAAGAGGAGGAGGAGAAGAAGGGGGAGGACATGGATGAGGAGGACATGGATGAGGAGGAGGAGGAGGAGGAGGAGGAGGAGGAGGAGGAAGGAGGAGGAGGAGGAGGAGGAGGAGGAGGAGGAGGAGGAGGAGGACAAGGATGAGGAGGAGGAGAAGGAGGAGGAGGAGAAGGAGGAAGATGGGGAGGAGGATGAGGAGAAGGACAAGGAGGAGGAGGAGTAAGAGGAGGATGAGGAGGAGGAGGAGGAGGAGGAGGAGGAGGAGGAGGAGGAGAAGGCAGAGTGAATTAAGTAGAGTTTCTTGAAATTGTTCTAGAGATAGGAATAGTAGCCTATACTAGAGGAATTATTCTAACTTGAAAATTCGAAAAATTCGCTTGGTTGGGAATTATTTTTGAAGACCGAGCTTTCCCTACGAACTACAGATTCTGTATAATAACAGTGTGGTCATTGGTGTGAAAAGGTCCATAACAGTGTGTTGGAACCTATTTTTTCCCGCCACCGCCATACTTTTGCCAAAGTTTTCAATTTTTATATGAAATTACAAGCAACAACATGAACCCATTCACTTATTTGTAAAACTTTTTCAAGAGAAACAACATAAAAATAACTTTTCTAACATTAAGGGCCGGTTCATGAGCTCGGGATTCAACGGAATCACTCAACATAACATGATTGTGATTTTCTTATCATTTCAAGGAAAATCTTATTGGAATTGGCAAAAGTATGGGGGATTTGTACGAGCGAACCAATCAAAAGTGTGACATCAAAATGGCTTCTCTGTTATTGTGCAGTGTCTGTAGGTCTGAGTGTGAGTACCTCTTTTGAAACTGGTCCAAGTTCAATGTTTTATAAATTCAAGGTCATCCATTTTTTTAGACAAATGATGAATTTTCGAATGGCCACACTGTTATTATACAGTCTCTACTTTAGACTGAGAATTACAAATTTTTATAAAGGTCCAGATTTTAAGCTTATTCTAATGTAAATGCCCGCAATACCTACAGGTATCTTTTAGCAGCTTTATCAGGGTAGGGTATATTTATCTTCAGCGATAAGCCGTGACTGGAAATGTTAACTTTAAATGGTTTATATGCTACATCCCTGTACCATGACCTATCGTTATTTGCCTCAACATATTCGGGAACAGTTACCAGGAATCTTACAATCATGCTGCGAACAACAAATTAATTCATAAATTTCACAGTTGATTAAAATTCAGCAAATAATATCCTATCACTCTCATTTTTATGTTTTTTACTACCGTACCGTATAGCTAGGCGTACACCGGTTAGTCAAGACAAGACAAGATGACATTAGTCACATTTAGTCACAGTAATTCACATAGCTTCTTATGAAGCAGCACACACCGATTAGTCATTGCATCGGTGTGTGCTGCTTCATAAGCAACTATGTGAATTACTGTGTCTAAACGTGACTAATTTCGTCTTGTCTTGTCTTGACTAACCGGTGTACGCCTAGCCTAACCATAGAGGAAACATCACGCTAGTAAAAATATAAAAATGAAAGTGATAGGATATCATTTGCGTTGCTAGTTGACTGGTTTTCAGTGTTATTTGTAGAATTTTAGAGTTCATTCATATTATTATAAATTGTAAAAAAGACATAAGAATATTATGGGGTGATGAAAACTATATCTATTATCATGAATCACTTGTCAGTTCTCATATATAAGTTAGCTTAATAACCATCTTGTAGCCAGTCGCTTCATTTTCAGAACAGATAAAATAAGAACTAAACAGATACAAATAAATGCTATTCTTTCTACCATAATACTCTAATGCCAGGTTTCACTAACATTAGTCAAATATTTAACGATGTTCAAACGCATCAACAGATGAAAGGTTTACATCACACTATGTAAACATTTGACCGGCAATTTTTAAGTTGAAAATTGATCTGTGTACATTGGTGCATTGCTATATTAGCATTTTATCCGGCTGTTTATGTATGAGAACTCCAATCACTTGAAAGTCATTATAAAAGATCAGCTGGAGTTTCTGCTTCTTTGCAACAATTTTTTACCGTGTGAGCTTTGGCCTTTTTTGAACATGGTCAAATTCTATTTGACCAAGGTTGGTGAAACCCGGCATTCAGAATAATATGCTTCAATTATGTGGAACGGAAATAGATTATGTACAAAAAGTATTGTTTTGAATAGTAAATTAAAGAAAATTGAATCCATTCAAAGGAGGTTTGTGCGTCTTGCACTAAAACGGATTATTCCAGACGTGGAACAATTATCTTATGGGCAATTCCGCAAGGCTGTCACATTTGAATTCCTGGAGTGCAGAAAAACAAAATTTGATGTTTTGATGTAAAACATATTGATGTTTTTCCAAGTTCTATATAACTTGATTATATGAATATACGCACTTTGGAACAGTTCTGTCTGTAGTTTCAGGCTGAATGTAATTCCAATGTTCCTCTGTCTTACCTGAAATTTAAGTGACAAAACCTATTACCGTACCGCATAAATAATAAATGAAATGAATGAACTATTAAAAAACTAATACTGTACTACTAATACAAATTCACAAACATCTACAGTTATTTTGTACAGAATTGTGTTAGTAAAAGATCAAAAAAAGTTTTACAATACAAGAGTTTCTGTGGAAAATTGACCTACTCCACTATGGCAAGCCATGTTCCAGAGTAGGTTTGAATTTTTGTGAACGAGTAAGTAAGATTAGTAAGGGCCGGTTCATGAGCTCGGGATTTAGCCAAGTCCTAGACTAAAACGGGTGGCTACCGTAGCATCGACAAACGTTTGTCACGACAGGTTAGTGGGTTAGCAGCATAGAGAGCCCTCAGTACATAGTGTCGAGGCCAACGTTTATCGATGCTACGGTTGCCACCCGTTTTAGTCTAGGACTTAGCCAATCCCGTGATCATGAACCGGCCCTCAAAGTCTTGTGTTTATGAGTTCTATGTTAGGTGATACTATAAATGGTTTGAAATTACTGTTTCTATTCTTTAAACTTTTTTAAGTGAGTTAGCAATAGTACAAAATTGGTTAATAAGCAAAGAAAGACAAAGAATAACACAAGGGAGACAAGGATATAAGACAAGGAAGAAAAATACTAAAGCCAATCAAATAATTATTTGAATAAGGTTTGGGAACTATCCACTGTCATGAAGATTCTATGCTCTACGATTGGGGTTCTCAATATTTTCCCCTTAAAAGATTCAACACATGGAGAATTTGTGATCGTAAATAACCAAGACATAACTTGTGATACAATTGTGAGAGCAACTTCTTAAGATTTAAAATTAGTGAACATTTTGCAAAGTGGAATAGATCTTCAACCTAATGGAATTGTGTTTAAACGGCGAGTTGAAACAACCTTCGGGTCTCCCCACCAACCTAAGCCGCCATATGCTAGATAGATAGATAAGATTTGTCGCTAATTTTTGCAATTTCTCACTATTTCCAACAATAAAATCCAGTGCGCCGGTGACAATATGGTGGATCCAAGATGGCGGAGCAGATTTTTGAAGTCACAGTAAAGTAGTACATATCAATTTACACAACACTCTTCAATTTCAGTACGACCCCAATGTCAAGTACCATCTAATTACCTTCGTTTAAGAAATGTTTTAAGCCGTTTCCATATCAACTCTGTATAATAATAATTGGATTGCACTTACGGTCTCCGCATTCGAAAAGTAAAGTTCCATTTACATAACACTTGCTTTCTTGGATTTTCACAGAGACTTTCTCATTGACAAGATTTTCCACAAACACTCGGACTCCAGAAAAATATTTCAGGTCATGGATCTCAGTGATATTCACTAGTTCATGCACTACTTTGATGATATGTTTTGTCGGCTCAGGTTCCTGTCGGTATTGAGATAATTCTATCAATATCAGTAATATACAGGGTGATTCTAAAATAGACCGAAAAACTTCATGAGCGGTTTCCTGACATTAATATTAAGAAAAAGTACCTGTAAACATGGGTCCTAGAATGCTTTGTTTACTCTCTAGTAGCCATTTTGTTTTTCCATTTTTTATTTTTTTTTCTCCAGAATGGTTTGACTAATCTTGTCGAAATCTTGCATGGTCAATTTCAAGATCAAGGTCTGCTGTAAAGCAACCTTGCCTGACGAAATATTTCAAAATGGCGGGCATTTGAAATTCAGCATTGAAATAACTCGAAAGCTTGTTGTAGCCCGCCATTTTGAAATATTTCGTGAGATAAGGTTTGCATAGAGTGAACAATCATATGATCCATAATTATGTTGCTATAGCAGGATCCATTTAACTTGTCATAAAACATATGATCGACGAGCATATGATTACAATACTTAACCTACAAATGCTGAATCTCGCAGATTATTGAAAAGGTCTTTTAAAAAGTTATTCTTTGGAAGGTCTTCTTTAAAAAGGTCTTTTAAATACTTTTAAGGTCTTTAAGACTTTCAAGCCTTTTGATTATTGTGTCGAAATCACTGTTTAATTATTACTGGATCAGCTGATTTATGACAAGTTAATTGGATCCTGCTATAGTTGCCTATTGCTTATTGCTCCGGTGTACGACCGGGGTTACACTCGAAAAACGATTTTGATTGGAACAGCTGATTTCAGTTTATCGATATGGATCTGAAATCAATGCTGGGTTTTGATTGGTAGGGTCAGAAAGTTATCAACAAGTAGAAACAGGTTTCTATTATGAAACAGGTTTGTTGAAGCAATTTCAAAATTCAGCTGTTTCGATTTCAATTGTGAAACAGTAATAACTATAGCAGGATCCAATTCAACTTGTCAGAAATCAGCTGTCTCAAAGAGCAATATCACAATACTTAACCTACAAATGCTGAATCTCGCAGATTATTGAAAAGGTCTTTTAAAAAGTTATTCTTTGAAAGGTCTTCTTTAAAAAGGTATTTTAAAGACTTTAAAGGTCTTTAAGACTTTCAAGCTTTTTGATTATTGTGTCGAAATCACTGTTTAATTATTACTGGATTAGCTGATTTATGACAAGTTACTTGGCTCCTGCTATACATTACAAGATATAGTTTTAGTTGAGTAATATTTCTTCTTACCTCTTGGGGAATACAATAATATACGTCCGCGGTTACTTGAACAAAATATTCTGAAAGTTGAACTCGATGTTCTTCTTGGATCTCGTTCGACAGTACTTGATAACATCTTGTTGAACGTTTGTAAATCTCGGTTTCATATTCTTTCTGATCTTCCTCGTAGAGGAGTACTTTTTTACATCTTCATGAAAATAATAAAGCAAACGGTGAGAAGTCACTTGCAGAATGAGCACAAGAATTACAATAAGAAGAAGATTGAATAAAAATGGAATATTGCAACTATTCAATTGCTCTTCAATCGTAGTGATTGATTGAACGAAAATCCTAATTTGCTATAAAATACTCTGAAGACTTCGGCTACTGCGAATATTGACAACAGAATAATTTAGCTATAGTCGGGGCAAAGAAAGAATGAACACGGCCGAGAGAGAAGCCTAGTCACTCTCAGAAAGAAAAGAAGAGTATGTTTTCCACCACTATGCCTATACAATCGTACTCCCCCACTCACCACTTCACAGTGGACGTGGCAAGTAGCGGTACTGGGGGAATTGGGAGAGATTCCGTGTTCATTCTTTCTTTGCCCCGACTTAAGTAAGGAAATTCGATGAATGCTGCTGTACAAAATACATAATTATTATTGTCCGGGCTATAATTAATTAGGATTATTTTCCAACCAATTATTTAAAAGAAGATTGATTAATTGATTGAATGTTCGCTTTCAAGTCACAGTTAGGACTCCAGGTCCACTCTGCTACACAAGAACTAAGGCTAGGCGTACACCGGATAGTCGAGACAAGACAAGACGAGATTAGTCACGTTTAGTCACAGTAATTCACATGATTGCTTATGGAGCAGCACACACCGATTAGTCATTTAATGGTGATCAAATTTGACTGGCTTTTCCACATCCACCGTATCACAACAATCTTCTTCTTCTTCCTCTTCTTCTTCTTCTTCTTCTCCTTCTTCTTCTTCTTCTTCTTCTTCTTCTTCTTCCTTCTTCTTCTTCTTCTTCTTCTTCTTCTTCTTCTTCTTCTTCTTCTTCTTCTTCTTCCTCCTCTTCCTCTTTCTCCTTCTTCTTCTTCTTCTTCTTCTTTATCTCTCCCAGTTTGCCTTACCCCAGCGTCTGGGTAGTCTCGGACCACCTTCTCCATCACAACACTCTTAAAAAATATCAATTTCAATTTAGACAAATCAGAATTTAAAATTAGTATAATCATGTTTTTGTGTGTTTGAATGAATTGAATTTGGTTAATTTGGAATTTTATGCTGATAAATATTCACAATAACACTTACAGTAGTATTCCATCGGTACGTGTGGGTTTATAGGCATTAAGGTAAGTTGACGAGTTCTGTGACCCGACAATCAAACTGACGCCATTATCAGAGATCTGCTTGGATCGGAGACCGGCCAATGGCAAGATATCATTCTCTTCTTCGCATTCAACCGACAACCTGTTGAACAATTGATATAAATTCCACTTTTCAACTAGTTATTACAGTAGAACCCCTCTAATCCGTCGCCTTTGGGGCATGATCGGATCGCAAAAAAAGTCGGATTAACCAAAAACACCAATACAGTACTGTATTATTAATCTAAACATTAGATACATGAAACAAGTGATTACTGAAATAAGTGATTTTTAAAGTGCGATATACTGAAATAAGTGATTTTTAAAGTTAACAAAAGGTTTAAAAATGCATCATTTTGACAAGAGTGATGAGTCATCGCCCGGTTCCGGAGCGATAGTCGGACTAACCGGAGCGACGGATTAGAGGAGTTTTATACTGTACCTAATATACCAAAGAAGAAGAAGAAGGAGAAGAAGAAGAAGAAGAAGAAGAAGAAGAAGAAGAAGAAGAAGAAGAAGAAGAAGAAGAAGAAGAAGAAGAAGAAGAAGAAGAAGAAGAAGAAGAAGAAGAAGAAGAAGAAGAAGGAGGAAGAAGAAGGAGAAGAAGAAGAAAGAAGAAGGGGAAGAAGAAGAAGAAGAAGAAGAAGAAGAAGAATAGGAAGAAGAAGAAGAAGAAGAAGAAGAAGAAGAAGAAGAAGAAGAAGAAGGAGAAGAAGAAGAAGAAGAAGAAGAAGAAGAAGAAGACAACAACAACAACAACAATAAAGACAAACGAATGAAAATTTTTAAGAAACAAAACATGAAATTAAACTATATTTACTATTATTACAGTATTATTATAGTAGCCGATGTGCTCACTCTCTCAGATTGTTGATCTGAGTGAATATTGAATACATATTAAAAACTTGGGCCAATGTTATTGCAACGGACAGTAGCGCGTATAGTTGCTGTGGAAGGGGCAAAATCGGCCGGGCCATCTCTCCAGACTCCAGTCCGCAACTCTATAATATAACTCTTAATAAAGAGCACAGTAGTGCTAATACATTTAATTTCGAGGAAAAATATTCCCTTTGCACTAAATATTCTCCCTCAAATTTTGAAATGTGTACTTCTTGAAACAGAACCTAGGACCTATTCAAACTCCCATAATTTAAACATGTTTTTCTCATCAGGTTCTCGAAAATTCTCTAAAACATAAATATCAATGGTTTGATCATGATAATTACCGCTGGTATCAATTACAAATATATAAATCAATATACTGAACCAAGTTGAATTACTAATTGAAGTCAATAATATTGTCAACTTACCTATTCCTAATTAACATAAACCACCAGAAAAGCAAAACAGCCTTCGCCATTGCACTGTTACAAGTGACTATGGCTCAGAAATTTGCGATCATCTTATAATTGCTCGAAAATTAATCGAGATATCTTATGCAAGCGAGATCCCTGGTACCAAAAATAGCTTATTTCAATAATTTACAGACGTATCGTCTGTAATTTCGATACGTGTACAGATCTCATTAGTAGACGGTTGCGGCATCGAGAACACCCAGGCGGGGGGGGGGGGGCCTGGCTCCTAGGGGGCCCGGATTGATAATAATACATGTTTTCTAGAGATTATACAATGGAAAAATTTCGATTCATAAGGACATGCCATAGACATCAATGGACATATAAGTTCATTAATCAATCATCATAGGAAAATATGCATCACCGATATAATTATGGAGTTGTGTTGTTCTGAGAATTATTAATACTGTATGATGAGAAGAGACAATGCCAATCTCTCCTGTGATTTATTCAACATTATAATGTATATTCTTCTTCTTCTTTTCCTAACCCTTCTGCCTCTCAGCGTCGGGTGATATGTATATTAATATTAATAAATAATAGTATTGTTAAAATGAAAGTATAATGTTGAGATACTAATAACCGTGGCGAAGCGTGGTATAATCAACCGGTCATCGCCGGGTATATTTCCTATAGGACATATACCCGGCGATTATCGAATAAGTATACCACGCTTCGCCAAGGACTAATAAGTAAAGTAATACCACAGACAACAGTTAGTCTATGTATAGTTAGGGCCGGTTCATGAGCACATCGACAAACATTAGCTTCGATACTATGTACTAAGGGCTCTCTATGCTGCTACCCCACTAACCTGTCGAGACAAACGTTTGTCGATGCTACTGTAGCCACCCGTTTTAGTCTAGGACTAAGCTAAATCCCGAGCTCATGAACCGGCCCTTAGTCTATGGTAATACCGTATTCATGGATGGCGAATAACATTCATTTAATATTTCTATGGCAACTGATGATGTTCTGTTGATTCCTTTTTTAATAATTTTTCTTCATGTTATATACAGTATTTATGTGAGAAAAGAATTCAACAGAACACACCCGTGGAATGATAGACCTTAATCAGTTGTCTAATGTAAGGCTTTATTGACGTGAATGAATACATAGTTTGTTATTTCTATTAGTAAGTCAATATTTTACATATCAGTTTTACAGCTGATTTTTTCATATATCAACCCGTTACCATACAAATGTCAAATGGAAGTTCTTCGCCATTCGCCAAATTGAATGAATATACCTATAAACTAATTATTGTAGATAGCATTACATCATCTTCAATTCTCTGTTGCTCTAATGCTATCAAACAGCTAATTTTTCAATACTATCAGACAGATTATTAATTCAGGGCATCCGATTATTCAATGGCATGCACCAATATGACTAGATACATTTAGTAATCTTGGGCATGCAAATCGTAATATTAAGGCTAGGCGTACACCGGTTAGTCAAGACAAGAGAAGACGAGAATAGTCACGTTTAGTCACAGTAATTCATGCAATGACTGATCGGTGTGAGCTTCACACCGATGCAATGACTAATCGGCTTGTCTTGTCTTGACTAACTATATAGACTATCAATTGCTCCAAAAAAGATCTTTGACAAACACATGCCCTGTTTCTCAGTCGTTCAATAAACAGTTTATGGATCTATTGACTAAGAAACCGGTAATCTCTAACAAAACATTTGATAGTCTAATACGGGCCTAATTCAAGTCTCCATTTCTTCAAAGATTCTCCGTTTCTTTTTTGAAATCTACAAAGATTTAGAGATTAACTCAGCTATTCTCCATGCTTTTTTTCTCAAAAACTATAGTTTTTAAAATCTGTTTATGAAGCCTTTGCACCACCCTCCCCCCCTGGGATTTATTGTACGTTCATCTTCAAACCTCTGTGGAAATGGAAAATTTCTAGGAAAAATTTGGCAGAGTACAATAGCGTTCTGCTGTTTCATCTAAATGCCATTTGACGCATTTTCCATCAAACGGCATCCAATAAAGTAACCTGAATAGAACAGCTTACTACTGTATATGGTGAGAAACCCACATACTACTTGTGCACTGTTATAACGCAGCAAACCACGTGATATGTATGTCTAGTGTGGTGCTACCTTACTATTTTATCTCTCTCGTTTGCAGACTGGTTTGTTTATATTTTCTGACGCTAGATGGTGTTTGAGAGGTTTTGGTGAGCGGTCTAGTACAAATTCTCACTAACAGGTGGCAGGAGTGTTCCTTTCTCAATACAGAGACTGGATAATAAGAGTATGGTTATTGTGTGTGAAGCACTCCATAACAGTATGTGGAGATAATTTTTTCCAACTTTACTTCTACTTTTGCCAATTTTTTAAATTTGATATGGGATTGCAGGAAAACATGAACTCATCCACTCATTTTTCAAACTTTTTTCAATAGAATCAACATAGAAAATAACTTTTCTAACATTGAAAATAATTGTCTCTCTACTCTTGGTATTGTGTTAACAGCTTAAAATGATGGAAACTAACACTGGCAAAGGTAAATATTGTAGTTAAGAAGTGGATCACTCAACATAACATATGATTTGCGTTTCATTTCAATGCAAATCTAAGGCTAGGCCTTGAAGCCTATGAAGCAGCACACACCGATGCAATGACTAATCGGTGTGTGTTGCTTAATAAGCAACTATGTGAAGTACTGTGACTAAACGTGACTAATCTCGTCTTGTCTTGTCTTGTCTGTTAACAGCTTGATGCAAACTAACACCGGCAAAGGTAAATTGTAGTTAAGAAGTAAATCACTCAACATTAACATATATGATTTGCGTTTCATTTCAATGCAAATCTTATGGGAATTGGCAAAAGTATGGTGGATTTGTCGGAGCTAACCAATCAAAAGTGTTACATGTAGTGTTCACACTGTTATTATACAACAAGAGGAAGGGAGTGAGGAAGTCGATATATTCATATAATCATTGCTACATAAATAAATTAGTGGTCTCTCAATTTTCAATTTTATTCATTCAAATATTAAACAACACTTTGAATAAAAGATGGTGAAGTATATTGTCGTTAAATTTCCGGGTCCTTAGTTTTCCAATTAAATCCGATATACTCTGTATCAAACAACGTTTTCAATACTATGCAACAAATTACAGTGATGATACAGTAGCCTACATAGTATCAATTATGTAGTTTGATATCATGCATTTCGATATACATATCACTGTATTCATATTGTAATTAAATCAATGCACATAGTTATAATGATATAAT
The DNA here is from genome assembly GCA_017141395.1 of Laodelphax striatellus. Lineage (NCBI taxonomy): Eukaryota > Metazoa > Arthropoda > Insecta > Hemiptera > Delphacidae > Laodelphax > Laodelphax striatellus. The sequence goes on from CM029537.1 coordinate 5,801,308, forward strand.
TCAATCCAAAATATCAATATAATGATGCCTTGAATATTATCGATACTACATGATATAGTATTATACATAGTATAGAATCTATACTATGTATCAAAACAAAATATTTGATAATATTTAGTATTAAGATGACAAGTGTGATTGTGGCAATATTCAAACAATGGGGCATCTGTTGCTTTGCCCACAAAATAATTTTACATGTACTTTTGACGATGTGCTGTTAGCAAATGATAACGCGCAGAAACTTGTTTTAAAATATAAAATATAATGATAATAAAAAAAAGAGTTTTGCTTGGACACTATATGATGATGATGATCGAATCATTGTATCGATATTTTGGGTTGAATTATATTATTATAACTAAGTGCACTGATTTACAATATGAATACAGTAATATGTATCGAATCTCAATGAATTTTTTCAAACTACATAATCGTTCTATCGAGTGATATTATCGATTTAAATGGTATCGAGCTGTGTGATCGATGCATAGTATCGAATTGGATACGATAGTTGATTAGCATGCTGCTCCTGCTGGAGGAGTAGGAGGAGGAGGAGGGGGATCCGGATAGTCCTTGCCAGCCTCGCCTCTGCAAGCAGACGACACCTCGAGTAGGGCCAGCACGCCCAACAACACCATTGCCACGCACAACTGAAACAATCATTAGTATTATTAGAATATTCAAGAGACGAATGCTTATGTACGTGAAAATTAGTTTATAATTGAAATATATAATGACTAATCAATATATAATGACTATATAATGACGTCGGTCCCGGCTGCCTAAAAAACAGTCGTTAAGTCACGTCAGAGACCCTGAACTGATCAGGAGTGACCTGAAAACTCTGACACCAGACCTGAGCCAGCCAGGTTACACGAAATTATTATTATTATTATAATTGAAATAGAATTCCCTGTCGCTATTTTTCCTACTTATCGATTGTGGAATTATATTTAAAATGATAAAATGAACATGTCGCATGTTTTTAAATATTATTAGCTATAATCTTCAATTCAAGTTTTAAAATCAACTTTGAAGGTTATGTTTCAAGCTGGCTGAGCAGACGAAGTAGTTTATCCACAGCTGAGTTCATTCCCATTGGTCAATATTCCGAAATGGATTATGGGCGCGAGACTTCAAATCAATCATATGCTTTTGAACTGGATTTTTCACTCGATTAATTCAAAACTGAGATCCGATTTCTTTGTTGAATCACTTTACGTTTGGAAATATGGAAGGAATAGAAGCCGCAATTATTATTGTGAACGGTATTTATACAATTAGGAATATGAAAATACATTAAATGCATTGTAAATGCTTATTCCCTATCCTTTCTCATGTTAAACGACTCGGTTTCGTTCACTAAAATTCCGTGTGAGCGCATTTGTCGATTTTATTATCCCCACCACCTACGTGCACACAGCGAATAGGACTCTCTCTTCAGCCATCAGTGACACGGAGCTTAGACTCGGGCAGCAATTACGGCCTCATAGGGCCGCTTTCCCCAACGCAATACATCTGGCTTAAGCCTCATTCGGAGAATAGAAAAAAATTGAGCGTCAGCTGTTATTACTTAAAAGCAGCGTTGGGGGAAGCGGCCAATAATGTGGTAAAATAATACTCACAGGAAACTTAAACATGATGAAGAAGATCTGATGAATTTCTGTTCTGTAGATTATGGAGCCTGGAGCTGAGCATTTTATACCAATTTCATAATTTACATAGCTTCTACGTCAAATGCGAGAACCACTCTTTTTCCACGTAAATGTACAGCAGTTGATCAAATATTACCAAAAGTACCGAAATTTTCCACCACAATAGATTCATCGATGAATAGAACAACTGTTTGTTCAGAGTTGAAAAACTAGTTAATTTACAAATATGACATGACTTGTATGGTGGATGATAAGTTGGAGGATTATTATACCACTTTATTCATTTAGATAACAATAAAATCCTGCTTCTATTCTAGAATATAATAATACTATAATTCATTATATCTTGGACTAGATTATTCATCAAAATTCTGAATGGAAGCAGTAAAGGCTTTTTTTCATATAACATTATGTCCTAATAGAAAATATACCCGGCGATGACCGGTTAAGTATACCACGCTTCGCCACGGATGATTAAATAGAAGTAGGATAAAAATTATCCTTTTAAGCATTAGATAGTTAGATAGATCGATCGATATATGGAGAGATATAATTTCTGGGCGTTGCTAATGACCGAAGAGTACGATGGAAAATAAATAGTATCTCTCTATCTACCTATCTATTTATCTAATGCCAAGCGTCAAATTGAATGAATCTGATTGTAGTTCAATCTATCAGTCTACCAATTTCTATTGAAAAATAAAGACAATTTATACTGTAGTTCTGTTAAACCTGTAGGTTCATAAGTGGATGCTATTTTAAATGCAATATGTTGTTTTAAACTATAAGCTGATATAAAAATATTATAGTATATAACAACATTTATACAACCGATATACTAAAGAATAATTTGTGGAAAGGAATGAAAAGTTAATAACTTGAAGAAAAACAATATCATAAGATAAATAGATAAATGAATCTGCAGTTCCAGATGAATTCCGAATCATCATCAAAAACTGATTTTCAAATCACGTAATCGAATGCTATTGGTACTGCCCATGATAGGAGGGAAATCCGTCCAATAAGATAATCGATCTCTCGTCACTGCAATGGCTGCAAGTTGAAGCCATTACTGTGATATTCTTCTCGCAATACGATTGGTCGTCCCAGTTAGCCACGCCTCCAGCCAATCACAAGCGAGCAGTACGAAACGAACTCTCCAATTAGTTCACAACATCGTCAATATCGTTGGTCATCTTTCCAAACTACAGTGATTATATTGATATAACTGACTCCTTGTTTTATTATTGTTTTATTTTGCACACTGATCATATATACTTGTAAAAGTGATCAGTTTAATTTCCAAGTACTTATACACTTTTTTTTAATGTTTTTTGTAAAAGGAAATAAAATTCATTTATTCATTTATTAATTTATTCATAATAGTCTCTGTTTTCCCAATTCTATGATTATAACATTTCAATTTTACAGTCTACTATTTTTTGTGGTTCGAAGACAATGGTTTAGTGGCTAGACTAGTCTATTAATATCAATATATTTATTACATATATATTCGTATATATTTGTAATTCGAAGGATGCGAGTCAAAAGGGCTTCATAAATGTCCCAAAATCACTCGCGAAATCGAAACTTTTCCAGTATTTCTTTCATTTTCAATGCGTTTTTCAGATTTTTTTTCAATTCAATTTATTTATTACGCGCACAACATTAAAACAACATTACATCAACATTACATAGGCTACATCAATACATACAATAATAACATGAAAAGTTAAAAAAAATAATAGAAAGAATGCTAATCCAAAAAATATAAGTTGTGGTGGAAAAAGGGTAGTGAATCGAAAGTTCTCCCAACTATGGATATCCATGTCATAGGAAGCTGAGGAAAGATTTTTCATAATTGATCATTTTAATACTTCAAAGGTGTGATTTCAGTACATCTTAGATCTTGAACATCTTTCTCAAGAATATTCTAGAAATCTTATCAGCTTGTTCAGTTTATAACTTGTGAGAGGGCGAGATGGAACCGTTTCAAGTTGTCCTTAATTTAACATTGTGTTCTCTGACATTCTCAATTACAATGAAACTGTGAACGGTTACAGCTGAAACACCTGAAACTGTTCAAATAAAATACGTATAGTAATTGAAAATACTAGTAGGAACTACGCGAAGTGGAAACAAATACGCTTAACGAAACACTAAGCAAATAATCCACTAAAATATGAAGCGCAAGAGCACCAAATTTTTATTTCATCAAATGTTCAAACATTTTACGTTTCATTGTTGTTCTACTACGAGAGAAAATCCATTATTTGGTTAGTCTTTGCCAACTTACTACGTTTCAGGTTCAGATACTGTATTTGACAATTCAATTCCCGAATGTTTGCAATTGATATTATCAATCATTCTTTGCTCCGTTGTATTCTCAGAATGTTGAACTTGCTGTACTCGGGTGCGGATACACGTATGGACAAACCGGCGACATTTGTCCAGGGGGTCCCGGGGCCAGCGGTGCCCCGCGGCGATGGCAAATGTAAACAATAGAATTTTTCTCACAAAAAAATAAAATAAAAAAGTAAAGAGCTTCAAATCTTGTTCAATATTTGGCAAGACTTTAAATCGGGGCCTCGCAGCAACCTAAAAGCATATTGAAACAATTAGGGCCGGTTCATGAGCTCGGGATTTAGTCAAGTCCTAGACTAAAACGGGTGGCTACCGTAGCATCGACAAACGTTTGTCTCGACTGGTTTGTGAGTTAGCAGCATAGAGAGACATTAGTACATACTGTCGAGGCTAACGTTTGTCGATGCTACGGTGGCCACCCGTTTTAGTCTAGGACTTGGCTAACTTCCGAGCTCATGAACCGGCCATAATTTTGCCAACCAGTTTTTGAAACCAATGAAAATGGGGTAGCACTTACCAGTCCAAAAAAGAAATTCAAAAAAGAGAATATCACTCTCTTGATTATTCTATTTTGGCCATAATTAATTATTCCATTGGATAAGATAAAATCGAACCATATTCAATATTCATGTTCGATTTGAATGAAATCTTACTTATTCCCAAATATTTTCGTACAGAACTATCTTTCACAGATAGAAGATTGGGATTGAAGATAGACAGACTGATGTGAATCTCTACAATGAAGTGGAAGCCGAATCATAAACAGTACAATAAACTTCCTTAAGGTATTAAAAAAACTGGACAACATACCTGCAATGGGGAAAAAGTGTCTGAAAAGGGAAATTTTCTACGAAAACGGGAAATTTCAACGAACCTTCTCCAGACTATCTGGAGTGGAGACCACAGAGTGAGAGATAGCGCGTATCAAAAGGGCACAAATTGATCCAGCCATTGGAGGGATATGTTTGTGGGGAATAGGTTAAACTACAGAGAGTGTATAGTAAAAGTGTGGCTATTTGTGTGAAGCACTTCATAACATTGGCGCTGCCATACTTTTGCCAAATTTTTGAATTTTGATATGTGATTACAGAAAAACATGAACTGATTCACTCATTTTACAAACTTATTTTAAGAGAAAAAACGTCAAAACTAACTTTTCTAACATTTAAAATGTTCTCTCTACTCTTGGTATTGCTTTAAAAGCTTAAAATGATGAAAACTAATACTGGCAAAGGAGAAATGTAGGTGAGAAGTGAATCACTTATCATAACGTATGATTTGCTTTTCTTTCCCATTTAAATCTTATAGGAATTGGCAAAATTATGGTGGATTTGTCGGAGCTAACCAATCAACAGTGGGACTAGCAATGTCATAGCCCCCTCTAATTTCTATTTCCATTAATAATTCTATTTCTATTTCTATTTCTATTTCTGAGCTTTGAATAGACTGAGATGCGCTTGAACGCTACCTTGTAATTGGTGTACCTGGTTTTAATACTGAGTCTATTTCATTCAATTTCTGTTTCATTTTTTTATCAGAATACTTCTTTATCTTTTTAAATTTTATCATTTGCATTTATTAATTCCATTTATTCAAGTAAAGTTGAAATTACCTTGAAGTAGATTACGGCTCACCCCAATGGACGACCACCAAATATGTCCGTCTCAACCGTACCAAGTCACTCTGCTCATCACTCTTTGGCGGCTGGAGTAGGATTGTACAGGTGATCCAGAAGAAAGGAAAGACAGGTTCAGAGCTAACTTTAACTCGGCAGCTGAGAGGTCATTCATTCCAGCCGCGATCCTCCAACCGGTAACATTTGGATGTTGTGCGGTCACTGAGAGTCTTTCGCTTTGTCTCTCATTCTCTCCTCTTTTATCATCGAGTTGTCTCACCTCCTTGTTCGTTGCACGCATGAAGAACGGACAGAGAAGTAAGTGAAGCTACGCGGTTAAAGGGTTGATAATATTGTTTCAGTTTTGTTTTGTGTGTTACTTCGTTGTTTTTTTTCCAACGGAATATTTGTGGAAACATCGGGAAAGAAGACGTGGAGAAGAAGAAGAAGAAGACACTGAAAGGAGAGCAGGATATTGTGGTGAGTGAGAGAATGACAAAAAAAATTTAATTTGTCATAATAATTATAGTTTCTAAAAAAATGGACATAAATATAAAATTCATAATACAAAATGTATTTTTGGTCTTATAAGGCTATTATTGTTTTGTTCTTGGAAATTGTGTGTAAATGAATTAAGACGAGATTAGTTACGTTTAGTCACAGTACTTTACATAGTTGCTTATGAAGCAACATACACCGATTAGTCATTGCATCGGTGTGTGCTGCTTCATAAGCAGCTATGTGAATCATTGTAACTAAACGTGACTAATCTCGTCTTGTCTTGTCTTGACTAACCGGTGTACGCCTAGCCTTAGAAGTATCCTTCTTTAAATTGGGACCGAGATTTGGAATCAGGAAATTTCGGAAATTTGGAATCACTATAGAGAAAAAAGAAGTCAACAATGATATTGGTGATCTTCTAAAGCTATAAATAATAATGATCCATTAGAATGCAAAGAAGAAGCCTGTCACTCAAACAATCATATTTGAAAAATAATCATCCAAAATATTCAGGAACTCTTGAAAGAAAGGTTTAATGTTTCAGATTGTTTAAAGTCTCTTATTCAACAATGTTTATCAGAGATGAGGAACAATTCTATTATTGATTCATCTTTGAATAATTTACTTATATGGCTCCAAAACGTTGGTCAACTGTAGTTCCTGGTTTTCAAGTGCTATTCTTTGTATGTTGTTTGAACAAATTTTTCTTTTCTTTTTCTTTGAGGGTGATGCCCACATGAGCTCTAGGATTGTGCGTGGGTAATGAGAGGGTTGATGATGAGAGATGACGACTTTTTTTTAGGCAAATAAAGTTCATTATTTCATTTCAATTACTGACGATGGCATTAGATAGATAAAGAGATATTACTGTTTTGCCAACGGACTCTACGGTCATCAGCAACGTCAAGGAATAATATCTCTCTATCTATCTATTGCCATTAAATGAATCTGATTATACTTCTAGTCTTTTTAATCTCTAAACGATTTTCAAGTTAAAACAGGAACCTTGGGGACAAAATCAATCAGATATACAGCAGGATTCTTCCAACTTGTCAGAAAACAGCTGATTTAACGTTAGTAAACGAGCGTACATCAATCAGCTGTTTCTGACAATTTAAAAGAATCCTGCTATAAGTGACTCGACATGGAACAAAATATTCGTGAATCTTATGACTCATGAGACAGGCCCCTGGAAACAATATAGTAATTATTGAATTATTCATAAGTGTTTCCAAGAAAATTAAAAATCCCCGAAACTCATTACAATGCTTGCAGCCAAAATAACATCCAGCAGTAACAATAATTTATGTAATAATCATAACGCTCAGCTGAACATCAATTCCTAGTTCCGTCAAAATCAGGAAGACAGGAAGGAAGGAAGGAAGATGGATCACAAAAGGAAATGAACAAGGAAGAGAAAAGTGGGAGAATAGGAAACAAAATATGCATTCTAGAAGAACATGCAACAGAAAAGGACAGGGCATAATTTTAACGGTAGAACTTTTTCAATTATCACTGTATCTTTGATCGTTCTCCTTTCCTCTCACTCTGTCTCTCTCTCTCTCTTTTCCTGTTACTAGCTTCTATCTCTTTTATTCCTCACATAGGCCTTTAAATAATTATAGTATAAAGCATGTGAGGTATATCACTATCTCGAAATATTGTGATAAATCAGAGGTCAATCTGGAGAGAAAGATGATGATGGAGAAGAAGAAAAAGAAGGAAAAGAAGAAAAAGAAGAAGGACTATGAGGAGAAGGGCGAGGAAAAGGAGGAGGAGGAGAAGGAGAGGAATAAGGTGAAAAAGAAGAAGAAATGAGGTAAGAAGAAAAAGAAGAAGGAGGTGGTGGAGTAGGAGGGAGAGGAGAAAGAAAAGACGGAAAACAGAGAAAGACTAAGGTTGGAGGAGAAAAACTATGATAATTACAAGTTACAAACATCTCCGTTCTAGTATGAAATATGCTAATTAGTGACAAGTGATGCTTGCCATGTGGAAAGTAATTACGGGGAGTAATTAATTGAGGTGGTGGGAAGAAAAATCAGTTGAGATTTCTATCTCTTACATGTGAAAAGTTGAAGAGTTCTGATATGATGAACAAAATGTAGAGAACTATTTTCTTTATCCCACTATTTCTTGTGAGCAATAGCTTGAGCTATGGTCGTTGAGTGGCTACTCGGTTTGCCGACTTGTCATTTTTCCGAAAAACCTCTTATGTGAAAAAATTACGATTTTCAGGTTATGGTTGATTCTCGTACAGAAAACAATAGGTTCTCCATCGATCAGTTCAACCTCCTCACTGAATGGTATTCAATTTATACAGCAAAAGTCATTTCACTCCACCCTCTTACGTGAAGTTGTAAATCTTGATTCTGAAAATCTCCTATGCGCACAAATTTATCCTCGCATAGAAGGTTATTTCACACAATGTCTTACGCGTAAATTTCACATCTGGCATGACAAAAATGGCGGAGTTACGCACTTTTTCTACATTTCGCCAGTAGCCTATGTACCATGAAGCATCACTTTATCATAAAAAAAAAAAAACATTTATTACAATTTTTCAACTAAATAGAGTCACCTATTAACTGAGACAAAAATGGTTATTATGGCTCATGTTATTGAAAAGAATCAAGTTTTTGAGCCCCCACAGAAAAATTATTTTTGTCACATAGGAGATATTTTTCCTGTCAACAACGATATAGGACATTTTCTAGTGACTGATATTCGGCTGTTGTCCACCAGAGAATCCATATCTATACCTGTTTCTATCCTTTATCCATCCTCACCCATTCTCCATCATTTTTATTTACTCACGTAATCGATAATAGACTATCGTAAGGATTGTATTGTATCTCAATTTATGCGGTTATCATTCCTTGGGAATTGAATGGGAATGGATAAAAATGAGGTATGGATATCTAACACAATATTAGCACCTTCGTCAATATAGTTGAATTGAACAATACAGTATGATATGAAAACCATCGAGAAAATAATTTTCAAACCACACACAAACTAGTGTATAGTATGGGGGGGGGGAGCAAACCAGCTTGGTATTTTTTTTTATAATGTGCTTACATCGAAATACATTACTCAACAAAAAGCTTCGCAATCATTCACTTTTATTTACAGTCCTATTTATTTTTTACAGTTCTTTTTTAGTCTATTATTGCTGCTGGAGATTCACAAACACAACAGGCCTACTTAGGCTATACCTACTGAGTTAATCTTTCTCTTTCTAATTAGTAAGTACTATCAGAAATGCTACTTCTGAAGAAAAAGAAAAGGAAGAGAAAGAAGAAGAAGGAGACGAACTAGAAGAAGAAGGAGGTGGAGGAGAATAAAAAGAAAGAGAAGAAGAGGAGGAGGCGGCGGAGGCGAACCAGCAGAAAAAGAAGAAGAAGAACATGACGAAGAAGAAGATGATGAACAAGAAGCAGAAGAAGAAGAAGAAAAAGAAGAAGGAGATGCAGCATCAGCTGATTTGGAATCTCTCAAGTGAGACGGCGTCTTCACTTTTCTATAGGATAATAACCCACACTGCAATAGATTGACAGAGTGATAGCATTCTAACTATCTTCATTCAATAGTGACTTCAACTGCTGTTCATTGAAAAAGAACGATAGTTCATTATTTTCACCTTATCCCAATTCACATAGCGAGATGACCTTGTACTGGGTTCATTGTCTTTCAAGACCCCCCCCCAGCCCACCAACTAACCACTGAAACAACCCAACAATTGCTTTAGCATATTATAGCATTGTTACTGTACTTACTTACCTGTACTTACTCGCCAGTTACGTTATTACTGTAGTTGAGCATTGTAGGTAAATAACCTTATGAATAATAATGATAGGCCTAGCAGCGTATAATTCCCATTCATTATTATCGCAATACGCAGTATCCTCTTCTATTATTTGTTATTACAAGGAGCTTCTGTTGTTATTGTGCACAGATTTTCTTCCTCTGACTATATAGTGACCATATATATGGTATTAGAACCATGAGCGTCATTTCAGCTTCTAAACTGGGGTGGCAAGGTCTGCCAGGGATGTGGATTTCAAATTATGAATTTGAATGTTCATAAACAGTGGTCTGACTTATATAGGTTATACTGTAGAAAAATAGTTTGTTAAAATCCACTACTGAAACACACGATTTACAGGCTCCGTATTTCTTATAGAATCAGCAATAATTCCTACAACATAACTTAAGAAGAAAATCATACTTGAGGTATCTTCATTTAAAAAATAGCATTTAATCAATTTTTTTGTTAACCTGCATTTAAAAAAAATCCTAGGTTAGTAATTGAGCTTTTAAAATGTTTGTTATTGTACTAATTCATATAAAGTAATATTAGATGATCTTATAACCTATAATATATGCGATTCGCTCCTAAAATATCGTTCTATACGTGAGAAGTTGTATGCAGAAAGAAACCCCTATATTAGAGGAGATTCTCCTGTATAACGTGATTTATAAGTTTCATGTATTATCAGTATTATTCTACATTGGATACACTTATGAACCTGTATGAATTTCACTCAACATTGTTAATTATGGTATAATATAACTTGGGATGTATAAGATAAGAAAACAATGCATCCAAAAAGTACTGATTATTTTAAAAATTATAGATAGGCTATTAAATAGAATATTGTGTAATGAGGAAAGGTGGAACCTACCCGTAAGGGTCTCCCCACCAATAAAAAGCCATACGATAAAAAAAAAGAATATATAAAGTGAAACAACTTGAAATTCGAATAATATTGGGGCTTCATAAGCTAAGAATACAACTTCCGTATCAAGCGAGCAGCACTGTGCGGAACGATTTGATCCTCCCATCTACGCAATGTTATTCCACTCCCATTTAAACGCATGTTAAATCACGATATTTCCAAGCAGCTTTGTTGTGAATGATACGCTTGAACAAAGAGTGTATCAAGTGAGCAGCTCATCGCGGAACTCTCCTATCTTTCCAATGCTTTTTCGCTCGGTCTTCCAAAAGCTCTCTAGTGCTAAATGATACGCAACTCGGAGCGCTGCAATGATTTTTTCAAAAAATCATTAAAAATAGTGAAACACGTGTAAATGAGTGGAATTATGCATCAATTCGTTCAGAAAAACTTGAATATTTGTTTAATTTCCTTATTATTGGAAATAGTCATTAGGTTTTAGTCACAGGCATCTTTTAAAAGTAAATTTAATCAATTTTGAAAGATTCCATCATTTTTAAACAAATCAACAAACTAACAATCCATTTTCTATATATTATTTTCGATTTTCAGCTTATTATTCCTATAATAAATTCTCGTACTTTCGATTAAGGCTATTATTGAATAGAAATTTATTCCCTTTAAACTGAAAAGATCTAGTAATAACTAAAGACCATGTATAGAAATCTATACATGGTCTAAGAACTAAAATCTAAACATTTGTGTTTAAATCTTACTAATTCTGTATACCTTTTCTCTATTTTCGACATTCAAATTCTAGACAATTAAAGATGAGTCGAACTTGAATCAGAAGAGCTGCTTCTCAGTTTATCGATCCCAAATTAAAGCATCTAATCAAGCCTAAACAGGAGTCAAGGTACTTAAGTCCACTAGCGTTTCAAAAGCCTGGTTTTTTCTGTCTTAATTTTCTCCGCTTCTCTTTGTAGCTATTTCTTTGGCCCTTATTTATTCACAGTCTCGTGTTTTTTGTTCTAATTTCGCTGGAGACGCTGCTAATTTGACCCCAGCCGAAGATCAAGAACACGGTCATAGACGTCTATTGCAAGACGTATATTTTCTAGCAAGAAAAGAAAAAGAAGAAAGAGGAGAAGGAGTAGGAGGAGAAGGAGGAGGAGGAGAGTGAGGAGGGAGGAGGAGAAGGAGAAGGAGGAGGAGGAGGAGGAGGAGGAGAAGGAGGAGAAGGAGGAGAAGGAGGAGAAAGAGGAGGAGGGTGAGAAGGAGGGAAGGAGGAGAAGGAGGAGAAGGAAGAGAAGGAGGAGAAGGATGAGAAGGAGGGAAGGAGGAGAAGGAGAAGGAGGCGAAGAAGGAGGAGGAGGAGAAGGAGGAGGAGGAAAATGAGGAGGAGGAGAAGGAGAAGAAAGAGGGGAAATGGAGAAAGAGGAGAAGGAAGAGAAGGAGGAGAAGAAGGAGAAGGAGGAGAAGAAGGAGAAGGAGGAGAAGGGGAAGAAAGAGAAGAAGGATGAGAAGGAGGGGTGGAGGAGAAGGAGGAGGAGAAGGAGGAGAAAGAGGGGAGATGGAGATCGAGGAGAAGAAAGAGAAGAAAGAGAAGAAGGAGAAGAAGGAGGAGAAGGGGAAGAAAGAGGAGAATGATGAGAAGGAGGGGAGGAGGAAGATGAAGAAGGAGGGAAAGAAGGAGAAGGAGGGAAAGAAGGAGAAGGTGGGAAAGAAGGAGAAGAAGGAGAAGACGAGAGAGGAGGAGAAGAAGGAGAAGAAGGAGAAGAAGGAGGAGGAGAAGAAGAGGAAGAAGGAGAAGAAGGAGGAGGAGGAGGAAGTGAAGAACGAGAAGTAGGAGGAGGAAAGGAGGAGAAGGAGAAGGAGGATTGGGAGAAGGAGATGAATTAAGAGAAGATGGAGAAAAGAAGAAATAAGAGAAGGGAGGGCAGGAGAAGAAGAAGAGGGAGATGAAGGAAGGGAAATAAGATAGGGGAGAGAAGAAGAAGTAGGAATTTGAGGTAAATGAAAATAAGAGGGAGAGGAAGAAGAAGAGGAAGTAGAAGGAAAAGAAGAAGAAGAAGAAGAAGAAGAAGAAGAAGAAGAAGAAGAAGAAGAAGAAGAAGAGGAAGAAGAGGAAGTAGAGGAGGAAGAGGAGGAAGAAGAAGAGGTGAAGGAATAAGAATAAGAGAAAGTAGAGGAAGAGAAGAAGGAAGAAGAAGAAATAGGAAAATTGATGAAGTACCTATGCATGCAATTGTGAGTCCCGTTGTGCAGGGTTTTTGGCCTTGTCCAGGGTTAATAATATTGGCCTTTAATCATTGACGACTTCCCGGAGAAGATAATAAGCTTTGCTTGATGGTGAAAATAAGGTTTCTAGAGCATACAATTACTTCCCGCATCACCTTCTTCTTCTTCTCCTTATTTACTTCTCAACACCTTCTAATTCACTTCTCAATTACTACTGATCCATCCTACTATTCCGCTAAATCCTCTCCTTGTCTTCTTCTCCTTCTCCTTCTTCCTCCTTTTCCTTCTTCTTCTTCTTCTTCTTCTTCTTCTACTTCTTCTTCCTCTCCTTCTTCTTATTCTTTACCTCTCCGTATTTTTCCCTTCTCCTCCTTTCTTATCCTATTCCTCTTCTTCTTCTTCTTCTTCTTCTTCTTCTTCTTCCTCTTCTTCTTCTTCTTCTTCTTCTTCTTCTTCTTCCTCCTCTTCTTCTTCTTCTTCTTCTTCTACTTCTTCTTCCTCTCCTTCCTCTTATTCTTTACCTCTACTTCCTACTTTTTCTTCTTTCACCTCTTCGTATTTTTCCCTTCTCCTCCTTTCTTATCCTATTCCTCTTCTTCTTCTTCTTCTTCTTCTTCTTCTCCTTCTCCTCCTTCTTCCTCTTCTTCCTCCTCTTCTTCTTCCTCTTTCTCATCTCAACATCTTCCTCTACTCCTAATTTACTTTTCAATTACTACAATTTCATTCTACTAATTTTGCCAACGAATTCCATGCTAGTCTATGCTGTAATTTGCACGTACGGTACTTTTGCCAAATCATACTCTTATCCTACTATTTTTACATTATTATTTCGTATCTGCGTCTCTATTTGTGGACCGCATGCGGTTGTTATAGTGTGGATAGTTGATGAAAGAATGTTCTCTTAGAATGTGAACAGAATAGCTTTATACTTGTAAAGGTAATAAGTTATACTCTGGATAATAAGGAACATTACATTAGTGTGGACGGACATTCCCTGGAAATCATGGGTTTTTTCAAAAACTAAAAATTGAGGCTAAGAATACAAGTATTGTAAAAATTGTAATAAATTATGTGTTTGAGAAATAGCCTACAATACAAGTGATCTTTTGTTTACATAAATTATCGAAGTTGGGAAGTCTTACATTCAAACTTTCCTATTGTGTTTCTACAGATAGATATCCAGGACCAATCAATCATAACAATCTTAGAGATTCGAAATAATTTTTAAATAACGAATGTCTTTTGATTCTTACCACATTTCAATCTATATTTTCAATAAATAAATAAATAATGATTGTAGGTTACAATTTCCGTTTTCATTGTACATTTTCCTGCTATTCATATAAAGCAATAAACATTACTACAAGAATTTTGCAGTTTTGCTTCTCTTATCATAAAATGGCTTATAGGGATTCTATCTTGTTGTTTCAAAATCAAAGTTTCCCTTGTCTTAGTGGCACATTCAATTTTTTGTAATCAATACTATACAATGCAATCAACTCTGATGAATTAAACACGGACCAATGTTTTCTACAATCGTCCATTCTCATAAAATCATATTCATTTAATTTGACGCTTGGCATTAGATAGATAGAGAGGTATTATTTCTTTGCGATCGTACTCTACGGTCATCAGCAACTTCAAAAAATAATATCTCTCTATCTATCTATCTAATGCCAAGCTTCAAATTGAATGAATCTGATTACTTACCATTTTACTCTTCGGTCATCAACAGAGGCAAGAAATGATATCTCTATTTCTATCCAATGCCAAGCTTCATTAAATTAAATTGATGTGATCATTTACCATTTTACTCTACGGTCATCAAGAACGTCAAGAAATAATAACTCTCTATCTATCTAATGCCAAACTTTAAATGAAATGAATCTGATTGTACACCCTTATCAAAACAGATTCAACCCGGAAACCAAAATTACATCAACACTTTTTCAAAAACATTTTCAAGTTAATTACCAGTAGAAAAACGTAAGGATACACAACTCAACAGAATTATATAACAACTAATCAATGAAGTTACAGCTTCCAAAATAGGAAATAATGACGAGAAGTACAAAGACCTTTCTAATCTACAATCAGCTACTGATTAATTGAATTGCTAAACAGTTGGTTAGGCTTGACTATAGGCCAAACTATTAAATTCACTGGACTAGAACCACCTTACTTTTACTATATCTATAGTTCCACTATTCATATATGGCTCCACTATGGTTCCTTTATATCTATATAGATCAACTATGTCCACAGTTCACTACAGACAACTACTATAGTTCTAGTTTTTGAATGGAATTAGCTGAACTCGATCAAATTTCCAGTAAAAACTATCAACTAGAAGCAATTAGAACTATTGTTACAGCTCGCTGATTTACTTTCCCAAAGATAATCCGGTAGAAGATTTGTTTGCTGTTCTAAATAATATTGTACTATGCTCCAATAAACAATCCCTTCAAATGGATTTGTAGTTGAATGATGAATTGATTGGGTATTTCTTATCGGTGGAGTTCATATCAGTGCTGAGTTCAAAATCACGAATTCAGTTCAAATCACATATATCTCCAATACTCTGACTCGATCAGCTGAATCAGAGGTTTGAATGGCCTGAGATGCGCATGAACACTAGCTTGTATTCTATTTATCTTAGGCTAGGCGTACACCGGTTAGTCAAGACAAGACAAGACTAGATTAGTCACGTTTAGTCACAATAATTCACATAGTTGCTTATGATGCAGCACACACCGATGCAATGACTAATCGATGTGCGTTGCTTCATAAGCAAATACATGTATGTGAATTACTGTGACTAATCTCGTCTTGTCTTGTCTTGACTAACCGGTGTACGCCTAGCCTTAGAGAATACGGACACCAACTTCCATTTCAACCCATCATTTTCATTGATAGTAATCAATGATTTTTGGTTTTTTTTCCAGGAAAATGCCAGACCTAGCACCTTACCTGCTTCTTCTATCAACAGTCATCATCATTTTGATGACAAATGACGTCACAGCTGAGAGTGACATGATGACTTTGGAAGAATATCGAGATTTTATAACGAAACAAGCATTGAAAAACAAAAATGGCCGACCGAAAAAAGTCTGGAATGTAAGCGAAAGAAGTCTGTACGATGATTTGGGAGAGGCGAGATTTGAAGAAGATGTAAAAAGGAGGGTGGACGATGCGGAAGAGAGAGAAGAAGATGTGGAAAGATTGAAGGAAGATGTGAAAGAAAGGAAGGAGGATGCGAAGAGAAGGAAAGAAGATGAAGCGGACTGGGAGAGGTCGAAAATGCTGATGGAGTTGAAACGGTTTCACAGAGATGGAGAGCCTACTATTACAAAAAGGTATGATTGAAATATTTAAATAATATTATTGAATTACAAAATTCTTGGTTTATATAGGAATAAAATAACGTTATGCTATAATAAAAACAGATAATAAAATTTCCAAAACAATGAAATCTTTTGAGAGCATTCATGTACTGTATTCCACATTTCACAGCCGGTTTATTTTTGTTAGGCACCTGAAATTACTATAAATTTCCTCATTACAGTTTTCTACAATGAAAAAAATTTATAAAGATAATTCCAAATATGATGCATACTTATAGTGAATGAACACTCTAAGGCTAGGCGTACACCGATAAGTCAAGACAAGACAAGACAAGACGAGATTAGTCACAGTTATTCACATATTTCTGCTTATGAAGCAGCACACTTCGATGCAATGATTAATCGGTGTGTGTTGCATCATAAGCAACTATGTGAAGTACTATGACTAAACGTGACTAATCTCGTCTTGTCTTGTCTTGACTAACCGGTGTACGTCTAGCCTCATAGTTTTCAACAGATTAATCAAACTTATGATATCATCTGATGGCATCAGAGCAACGAGATCCTTACTCAGCCCGTCAAATCAAATTAAATCATTTGAATAGATTGAATGAACAATAACAGGAATAAACATTGGAATAAGGGAATAAGATTCGTATGTGCATGAATACCTTACTTAGTTCTTAGTTCTAGAAAACACTGCTTATTTTTTTAGCAGGTATCGAAGATCAATAAAACAGAAGCCAACAACCGAAGATGAAATCACTGAAGACGACAACAACAACAACTCAGACAAAAGCCGCCATCTTGGCGTCGAGGACCGTAATATTGGCGTCGAGGGCCGCCATTTCGGCGTAGAAGATCGCAAATATCTGCCGGAATCCGGACAAATCCACGTGATCAGTTCGGCTATCCGAGTTCTTCCAAATGAAGAGAAGAGGGGAGGACAAAAAAGGACAGCCAGGATTATGAATTTCGGCGTGGAGAGAAAGGAAAACGGAACAGGACAAGAGCAAAACGGAAAGGCGGAGGACGAAGGACACAGGCAGAAAAGGAACGAGTATCATTGGCGGAGACCGAAGACTCAGTTTGTGACGGGGACTTACAGGATGACACCGCCGTCTTCTAGATTTCAGGTGAGGTTTAGTTTTGTTTTGTTTTGTTTGAATTGTGTTTTATTTCATAGATTCACTTTTCTCTAAAATACTTTGTGAGGAATTGCTATGACTTTAGAAGGGGTACCTGGTTTGCAGACCTGTCATTAAGTATTGACAAACTACGTGCACTGATAGACAGTACATTGATTACCAGTACATTAATATCTTATAAAAGACAGTGTTGGTTTGTTTGTTTGGAGTTTATAGACTCGGAAACCGTTGGACCGTTTACCATGAAACTTGGTATATATATGTAAAATTTCACGGAAAAGGTTTATAAGCCATCAATTTTGAACTAACTCAATCGGGTTCCTCCCTAGAGGACCATAAAGGATCCCATGTCAATCTTATGGTAAGATAAAGACTATAAGTTGAAAGTGGAAGTTGAAAGTTGCACGAGCATAGAGGACTACAAAGGATCCCATGTTAATCTTATGATAAGATAAAGACTATAAGTTGAAAGTTGCACAAGCATGCGTGCGTTAACAGATGATTTTTCAAATTTAACAGTGATCTGTTTGAAGAAAAATGTTTATGAATATGACGATGGAATGTGTCTATGGACATGTCAAAAAAACAATTCACAATATTTCATTCAATCCTCATGGGTTTCAATATTCATCGTTAATAATAATTCCGTGTAACCTGGCTAGCTCAGGTCTGGTGTCAGAGTTTTCAGGTCACTCCTGATCAGTCCAGGGTCTCTGACGTGACTTAACGACTGATAATAATATCGTTGATATTTCAAGAGTGAGACTAATCCTGCTTCAAAGTTTATTCGACCTACCTCTGGGACTGGAACTGGTGATGTTTTTGAGAAGAAGTTTGAAGAAGAAGGAAGAAAAAAGTGATTGGGAAGAAGGGGTCATGAAGAGAAGAAGAGGAGAAGGAGAAAGAAGAAGAAGAAGAGAAGAAGAAGAAGAAGAAGAAGAAGAAGAAGAAGAAGAAGAAGTTATGAAAGAAGAAGAAGAAGAAGAAGAGAAGAAGAAGGATGAAGAGGAGAAGGATGGAGAAGGAGAAGAAGAAGACGAAGAATAAGAGAAATGAGAAGGAGGATGAAGAGTAGGGGTGAGGAGGAGGAGGAGAAGGAGAAGAAGAAGACGAAGCAGAAGAAGAATAAGAAGAAGGACTATGAGGCGAAACTATTATAGCTTCGTGATTGGTTTGAGTTCGCGGGGTCAGCTAGTAATGTATATTAATGAGTATACTAAATATTGATTATACACAAAATAACCATTGTTGTCTTTTATTTTCGAACAACAGCTGCCAGCGTTCCCGGCGTCGGCGTCGCAACAACAACAACAACAACAGCTGCTGGCGCCGCGCAACAACCGACGCTACTTGAGCGACAACGAGGTGACGCCGGCGGCTGCCTTCCGACGCAGCGGCGGCTCGTCGCAGCGACGCATCATCTACTACGCGACGCTGCCCGAAATTGTGCGTCCGCCCACCGCTAACCTCTGGCAGCGCCACCAGTCACTTACAGGTGAAATAACTAGATAATATCATCTTAGATTAGTCATGCTATGAATTTGAGAAGTATATATAGCAGTTGTAAATTCTTCAGTTTGTAGTTTAAAGATCAGTTTTTAAAGACCTTTGAAGACTTGTATAACTTTAAAGACCTTTTCAACAATCTGCGAGTCAGCATTTGTAGGTTAATTAATTTCCGTCGATCAGCTGATTTCTGACAAGTTGAATTGGATCCTGCTATAATTATATTGAATCAGCTGTTTCAAAGAGCAATATCACAATACTTAACCTACAAATGCTGAACTCGCAGATTATTGAAAAGGTCTTTCAAAAATTTATTCTTTGAAAGGTATTCTTTGAAAAGGTATTTTAAAGACTTTAAAGGTCTATAAGACTTTTAAGCCTTTTGATTATTGTGTCGAAGTAACTGTTTAATTATTACCGGATCAGCTGATTTATGACAAGTTAAATGGATCCTGCTATATGTGAGTAGAATTTTTCTAATTTGGCAGATGGTGAATGATTGTTCAATTCAATTTAGTCAATATAGCCCAACAAACAACTACAAAATAATAAAATATTATAATATTTAATAATTTATTAATCGTATGGCTTTGTGGTGAGATACGGTAGATTTTTGTGTTTGATATCCAAGAGCAGTCTTGAATGTTTGTTACTTAACCACACGGTACAGTATAATACAAACAAAAGTACAATAAAAACAAATACAAAACAATTGGCTATATGGTGAAGTGTGCTGAAGAGAAGAAAGGAGGAAGGATGCCTAGAAAACTATGGTTTTCCATAAATAATAAGCTGGTAAGGGGAAAGAAGTTCAGTGGAATTTTTAAGGGAAACTAAGAGGAGAAATTAGTGAAAGGACATGAAATGGGGGAAAACAGAGAGGAGGAAGAAAATAAAACAGAAAAATGGTAAGGAAATCCACTGAAAACTTGAAACATAAAGCTACTTTAGGCTAATGAAAAGTAATTCAATAAACAGCTTAGGCTAGGCGTACACCGGTTAGTCAAGACAAGACAAGACGAGATTAGTCACGTTTAGTCACAGTAATTCACATAGTTGCTTATGAAGCAGCACACACCGATTAGTCATTGCATCAGTGTGTGCTGCTTAAACTATGTGAAGTACTGTGACTAAACGTAACTAATCTTGTCTTTCGTCTTGACTAACACGCCTAGTATTACATTCAGCTCTGTCAGGATAGAGAATATGTTTAAGAACAGGCTTTGTACGATTCAATGGTGATCTAGTTTCAACCCTGCCGATTGGTTACTCGTCTCTCACTTGAGTGCGCCACCATCTAGATCCTCATCCTCAATAGCTATCATTCTATAGCAGAATTCTTTCAAATTATTGTCAGAAACAGCTGATTGATGTACGCTCGTTTACTAACGTTAAATCAGCTGTTTTCTGACAAGTTAAAATAATCCTGCTATTAACATTGATCTACAAAATTCTAATAAGTATTTTTCTTATTTATTTCAGGTCTGACAGCGCACGCCCCGCCTCCTCCCCAGCCATACCCCCACACCTCCCCCCTCCACCAGCACTCAACCAGGCAAGCCCAACCCCTCTCCCCTCCCCCTAACACAAACCCAAACCCCCCACCAGCCGACAACGAAATCATCCACGTGTCGTCAGCTGTGATTGACGTCACAAATAACCGAGACCAGCCATCGCTCCCCTCCAGTCAACAGCCGCCTGCCATACTGGCCACTTCGGCCATAACCGCTATTCCCAACAGGTGACATCAAAAAATACAATTTCACTTTGGGACTTAAAAGATACAGGGTGGCGCATAAAGAACGGATGTTTTTCAAAGTGTTATAAGATGTTTTTTTGAATCATACATTCATCTTCCTAACACAAAATACCGGGTTATCATAAAAGAATGTTGCGGTTTCAATAGAATTTTGCGATTTTCTGACAAACATTTGACGCAAAACAGTTCATGATTCCTGTCTAATTCAGGTTGTTCGGCTTGAACGCTGGTTTCTATAAAAATCCAATCTTCGCACCATTCTTTTATGATAACCTTGTATTAAGTAAATAACCCAATTTGAGAATTTGTAAGAAAAACTCCAAAACACTTTAGTATATTTCAAAAATTACATACGAAAGATGGCGCCCTTAATGCGTTAATGCTCATTAAAAGCCTCACATTGGTCCTTAACTTTTGATACAGCACCAATTCATTCATGAATTACAGTATTCAAATCTTCAATGTAACGATATCCACGATAGTAAACTTGAATATCAAGTAAAGAAGAATCTCATACCGATAAGCTCGACTTGAAACTTTCTCCTGAAGCTCCGTTGAACAACGATTGCAGATTAATTCTATCGGAAATATTGTTCAACAGCAAATACGCGATTTTGCAAGGTCAATTGCACCATTGATACTAAAACTGGATACTTTAAAACCTACAAAATGGTGTCGCTCTGCGGTCACAGACAGCTCTAGTCCACTGATACTATCCTACTCAAATCCATCCGTTTTTTTTGTGCCACTCTGTACTAGACGGATACTAAAGTACAAGAGATATATCTTTCAACATGACTGGCAAAATAAGGAGAGAGATCAGATGCTCTAATTATCTCCTATTCACTCCCACCACAACGCACATCTAGTTCAAACTGATGTAGGTCAATTTGATCCAGGCTCAATTTGATCTGGATCAATTTGATCCAGGTTCAGTTAGATCTGGATCAATTAGATCTAGGTCCAATTAGATCTAGATCAATCTGGACTATGTTCAATTATATCTAGATTTACATACAACACAGTTCACTCAATCATCAACTTTTACTCAATTTACTTGAGAGCGATTCATCCTACGACAAAAACTCATTGGATTAAAATGTAGACCTTGAAATTCTGAACAAAATAAGACCGAAAACGTCAATCAATCTGATCTAGGTACAAGTTGATCTAGTGAAGAACGCAAATAACCGATTTATTATGTTACATTGATTGTCATTCTCATACAACAGTTCAATAAATCATCAAAACTTTCTCTCAATTTACTCAAGAACGGTTGATTTTAAGACAAAAACTCATTGGAATAATTTTTCAGTAAAGGTGAATGCACTCAAAATCAGTGGAAACGTCACTTGACCAGTGTCATTATAGGCGTACACTGAAAAGACGAAGACAAGAGATACGTTTAGTCACAGTACTTCATATGCTATGAAGCAACACACACCGATTATTCATTGCATCCGTGTGTGCTGCTTCATAAGCAAGTATGTGAAGTACTGTGACTAAACGTGACTAATCTCGTCTTGTCTTGTCTTGACTAACCGGTGTACGCCTAGCCTAAATTTTGTATGAGAATACACACATCTAGAACCTGTCATTTTTGTATAATTACGTTCTGATTCACAATAAAAACTCTTTTCTTTTTTCCAAACAGTGGAACCCGGAACACAATCTACGACATCACCCCAACAAATCAAAATGGCGGCAGCATAAACAAGATCTACGACATAACCTCAACAAACCCCACACAAAATGGCGGATCGAAGTACACTATCTACGATATGGAACCGCCTTACATGAGACAGCCTTACTACAACAACTACTATAACTTGGATAACAAATTATCCGGCTACGATAAACAACGTTACTCTTATTATTACCAAAATTACCAACCTTTTGGTCAATACCCCCCACCCGTACACCATCAAAACCGGTTTTACGAGGATGTGAGAACCCCTCCCTACCGAGTACACACCCCGTATCATTCGGATCTACCCCCGTATCAAAACTCGGTAGGTCCGTATCAAAATTCGGTAGGTCCGTATCAAAACTCGGTAGGTCCGTATCAGAATGCAGGTGCTCCGTATCAAAACGGAGGAGTTCCGTATCAGCCGTTTTACAATAGGAAACCGGAGTATGTGCCAATCGAGATACAAACAACGGCTCCTAGCGTATCATCAACTGAAAGCAGTACCACTACCACCACTACGGAGGCTACTAAAGGGGTGGGGGACCCTAGACATCAAACATCATCGGGAGGGGAACTCAAACAGGATAAGGGGGGCAATAGTACTAATGGTCTGGTTTCAAGGTACGTTTGAATATAGATTTTTGATATTTATTTCCATTAAAATAACACTAAGATTTCATTAAGACCGTATGTATAGTAGGATTCTTTTAACTTGTCAGAAAACAGATGATTTAACGTCAGTAAACGAGCGTACATCAATCAGCTGTTTACTGACAATTTAAAATAATCCTGCTATACACAATCTGATTTCTTATCCAAAAAATAACCTTGGAATAACAGAATAATGCACCTACACACTGTGCATGAACAGTTGTAACGCTGCAAACCATTACATAGATGTACAGTGTGAGGTTACTTTACCTATACTCTATTTGATGTATTACTGACTTGGCGAACATGAACTCTCTTAGGCTAGGCTTACACCGGTTAGTCAAGACAAGACGAGATTAGTCACTTTTAGTCACAGAACTTCACATAGTTGCTTACGAAGCTACACACACCGATTAGTCATTGCATCGGTGTGTGCTGCTTCATAAGCAACAATGTGAATTACTGTGACTGAACGTGACTAATCTCGTCTTGTTTTGTCTTGACTAACCGGTGTACGTCTAGCCTAAGATGTAACTTCTGATTCGGCGGAAGTTTCCGGTTTCCGTGTCGGAAGTTACATCAAACAGAGTATAGTTAGCTGTTTTACACACGGTTACCTTCTTGGATGGAATTTGATCGTGTAAATGTGGCTTAAAATGGACAGAGTATCATCCACATATAACTTGGCAGTGTGTAGGATTTGGAAAGAGGCAATGATGAAGTGTGCTTTAAATTTTACAAACAATGCTTGCTAGATGTGGAGCAACCGTGAGAGCCTGAGAAAAAAATGAACAATGCTGCTATGAGCTCTTTAGGCTAATGAACATACTCTTGTAGAATGTACATCAGTTCAGAACAATGACTAAATAGTATGCCTATGGTACAGTGAAACTGTACTAAATAGTCTAATTTACTGAGTTATATATTTAGAATAATAATAAATTATTTCTAAGAAAAAATATTTTGTTATTTATCTGTAGAAAGTTTATTGTAGCTTGGTCTTCCGATTTAGTAAAATTTTCTCATGAATGACTTAAATAGTGAATGAACTAGTAAATTCCATGAATTTACCAGCTGAATAGATTAGATAGATAATCAAATTGAACTTCAATTCAAACTAAGACTAGGCGTACACCGGTTAGTCAAGACAAGACAAGACGAGATTAGTAAAGTACATGTTGCTTATGAAGCACACCGATGCAATGACATCGGTGTGTTGCTCAAGCAACTATGTGGAGTAGATTGAGTAAACGTGACTAATCTCGTCTTGTCTTGTCTTGACTAACCGGTGTACGCCTAGCCTAAAACTGGAGTTCCTCCAAGCAATTATTGTTTAATGTGGTCTTCAAAATTTATTTTGTTTTAGGTTTGTCATAAACCATTTTTTGAGTACCTATAAGTAAAATTAGAAAACTAATCTCTATCTGTTCCCAGTTTGCTTTTGTTTCAATTAATGATGGGTGACCTAAACAAAGAAATAAGGCGAGGTGGAACCTACCCGTAAGGGTCTCCCCACCGATAAAAAGCCATACCATAAAAAATAAATAGATTGGATTCAACAGTCAAAATAATTAATTACTGATTCATAATCTCGTTGAAAATATAAATATATCAATATAAAATTTGTTGAAAGATCTCTATTTGGTATTATTAAATCATGGTTTATTTCAATTCTGGGAAAACGATAACCACATTTAAAAAATATATATATACTGTATAAGTAAATTCATACGTTTCTCTTTTACTGGTGAACTTCATTGTGAAAATAATATTATCTTTCATATTATTATGGTCTAGTCGTATTAAGATATAGTTTCAAATTTTTCCTGTGTATCGTAACTAAACACGAATGTCATACATTGTAAATTTCACAAAATTGTGTACTAAAATCTCTTTTTGCAATTGCACAAATTTATTATTCAGAATTTTTGTAAATATCACAATTTAACACAATACAATCTATTAAGGAGTGTATCTTTATCAAAGTTCCCTATAGTTATAGTCACGGTATTAGGCACAGAGTCAAGACGTGATTAGTCACAGTAATTCACATAGTTGCTTATGAAGCAGCACACACTGATGCAATGACTAATCGGTGTGTGCTGCTTCATAAGCAACTATGTGAAGTACTGTGACTAAACGTGACTAATCTCGTCTTGTCTTGTCTTGACTAACCGGTGTACGCCTAGCCTAATGTCAAAATTGAGACAAATTTTTATACTTTGGGCATCATCCTCAGTAACTATAGATGTAGTAAAATTTGATTTTACTATGATTTTTGCAAATAGAGAACTTTGTAGAAGATATAAACCTTTAGAGAAACCTCCAAACACCTCACTACTATGAAATTTTAGATCTTATTAGAGACTTATTTCAAAACTCAACACACTATATATTTCCAAATTGCAATTTTATCTTCAAAATCGGAAGGCCTCAAGGACGTACGGTGCAATTGTCGAGTATTAAATTTAGAATAATAATTTTATGTTGTGATATTATATTTTATACTATTTATTTATTTTTATAGAATAAATCAAGACAATGGAATTAATATTAAGAAACAGATACGGAATGTATGCTATTTTTGTAATATTAGAATGATAGGCTAGTTAGTTTGGGAAGTGAATAGTTCAATCATCTAGTAAATGAAATAAAATGGTAATTAGTAATCTACAATAGTATTATAATAGTAATCTATAATCTATTATCTAGTTAAATAGTACTGAGATAATAGGAAGTAATTACAGTACTTCATGATAATTATTGTAATCGATGTTGTAATGAGTATTTATGTTGAAGTTTTAAGGTGGAAGCAGTTAGGCTATTATTGCTATTGGGGAACATTTTTAGTTATTATTTTAGTCTAATGAAATATCTGTAAATATTAATGAGAAGATTAGTTAATTTTTATATTTTATATATTAAAACTTGATATGATAAAAACTCTTGATACTATAAGAATATAAAAAATATGGTATTTTGTTTATATGAGAAGTATTTTCCTTTCTTTATTGGATTTTGTTAATGTCTGTAATCTTGTTTCAATGATGAAGACTAATAAAATTGTGCTTTTTCATAAATTGTTTCAATCTACCCTTTCCACTCCTCTCAATTTATTTTTAAATGCTATTCCATTTTACACACTCTAGATATCAATATTTTCTTAGGCTAGGCGTACACCGGTTAGTCAAGACAAGACGAGACGAGTTTAGTCACAGTACTTCACATAGTTGCTTATGAAGCAACACACACCGATTAGTCATTGCATCAGTGTGTGCTGCTTCATAAGCAACTATGTGAATTACTGTGACTAAACATGACTAATCTCGTCTTGTCTTGTCTTGACTAACCGGTGTACGCCTATCCTAAGGCCTTTCATGCCTTCACTTATTACCGTACCGAAGTCCTGTATATTAAGTCTCCTCTGAGGCCTACAAAATTGTGAAACTTGACTCACAAACGTGATCTACTGTCAATTAGAAATGAGTGTTGTCTTCTTGCATTGAGATAAACCTTTTACCATTCTACACAGCTTGTTGTAGCCCTAATTTAGCTCACCATTGTTAAGATATAGCTCGTGAGAAAAACTCGATTCCCATGTAGGAGTGAATAGTCTGAGATGTATTTCACAAAAATGTTACTATGATAAATGTCATACAGTATGCTAAGAGTTGAGTTGAAGCACAAAGTAGAGAGGAAGAAAGCGCAAAGAAGAAATACCTTTCTTCTATGTGGTTGAAGTTAATTAGTTGACCTTTTACGAACTTGTAACTTTACTTTGTAATCAACTACAAAGAAGGAAATTGAAACATTCACTGTCTTCAATTAGAAGTGAAATTTAATCATTTGTTATTTAATCAATAAATTTTAATCGATTGATCAAATATATAAGTATAATGCCCAGGTTTTCAGTCGTTCAATAAACTTATTGAATCAATAACTTTTTTTGCATTTGAAAACACATGGTTATTGATCCAATAGTGCTATTGGATCCATAAACTGTCTATTGAGCAACTGAAAAACCGGGCATCAGTATATTAAATATAATAAAGATAAATTAGGTGAAACACATAAGTATATTTATTTCACTGTGGAGAGAGTTTTTATTACATTAGCCTTGTATATTCAGTTATAATGAACAGCAGAAATAAAATTTTCTTCTTATGCCGGCTCCATACATGCGGCATTTGGCAAATATCGAATGTTTACCTTATGGTAATATGATATTCCACTCTATACAAACAAATAGAGCAATGCACACTATTTGTTTGTATAGAGTGGAATATCATATGACCATAAGGTAAACATTTGGTATTTTTGTCGAATGCCGTATGTATGGAGCTGGCATTACTCATGCCCGGTTTTTCAGTCGCTCAATAGACAGTTTATGGATCCAATAGCACTATTGAATCAATAATCATGTGTTTTCAAATGCAAAAAAAAGTTATTGATTCAAGAAGTTTATTGAACAACTGAAAACCCGGGCATCAGACATTCTAATGTATCTATTAACACACAATCACAATTATAGGGGTAACATTAAAATTGGGGAGACAAACAACAGGCTCAGCTCAATACTGTAATGCAGAGAGTATCAAAAAGGACGCACTTGAAAGTTTGAAGTTCGTACTTGTTACTTCTTCATCGTTATTAGTTATCTTCCCAATTAATGAAATAGAGTTGAAAACACATGTTGATTCAATAGTGCTATTCTCCATAAACTGCTAAGCGAATAGGACACGAAGGATACAGTGATTCGTATTGACGAACAAAATTGAATTTGTTTTAGAAATTTTTCAAGTGTTACAGCGAGAAACGAAGAAAGCATATCAAACAAAAAATATTCTTCAAAACTTTCTAGCAATTATTTTTTCACCAGCACCTGATTTATTGTTAGCGGCAAATAGAGAAGAAAAACGCAGGCAAATTGATTTGCTGCTACAATGACCTATTGACTCTTTTACGCCGATTAGCAAAACAAAACAATAGAAATGAAGGTGCAGAAGATGGAAATAGAACAAGAAGATGAAGAAGACGGCGAAGAAAAAGTAGAAGAAGAAGAAGAAGTAATGTAGAACAAAACCTAGTGAACCGCTGATAGAAATTATGACAATAGAAATTAACGGAGTAACCATACTTCCTTTCGGCTCTCCATCGTTTTCTTCTTCTTCTTCTTCTTCTTCTTCCTTCTTCTTCTTCTTCCTCCTCCTCCTTCTTTTCTCTCTTCTTCTTCTTCTTCTTCTTCTCTTCTTCTTCACCCCTCCTCCTCCTTCTTCTTCTTCTTGTTCTTCTCCTTCTTCTTCTTCTTCTTCTTCTTCTCCTCCTCCTCCTCCTCCTACTCCTCCTCCTCCTACTCCTCCTCCTCCATCTTCATTCTTTACTCTTCTTCATTCTTCTTATTCTTCTCATCATTATATCTTTTTTCTTCTTTCTCCTCATTTTTCTTAACCTTCTTCCAGTGTATGCTTCTCACTAATCTTATTACTCCATCTCCTTTCCCTTTCTTGCTTTTCCTCCTCCTCCATCTTCTTCCATTTCTATACTCCTGCTCTTCCTTATTAGCAGAGCTCCACAGAGATTCTGTTCCAATTCTGTTTTCCAGAATTTCTCATCACACCGATTTATCATTAGTACCTATAGCAGGATTCTTTTAACTTGTCAGAAAACAGCTGATTTAACGTTAGTAATCGAGCGTACATCAATCAGCTGTTTTCTGACAATTTGATAGAATCCTGCTATACATAAATTTGTGTTGATGATTCTCATTACATCTCTGTTTGAATTTCCACTGTTTATCCCTTCTCACCAGTCATAGCGTCTGTTTGAATTTCAACTGTCTATCTCTGCACCTGTCCTTTTCCTAGCGTGCCGTCCGGCAATAAAAAAGTATTGCAAATGTCATCGAAAACAATGTTTCAATTAATGTGTGTGTGTGTGCATTGCACAATTGAATAATTCCAAACAAACTCCCACGCCAATAAATTACTCTCAACACAAAATTCCACACACTCTCGTTTTCACAAGAGAAATGAATTTTAGTGTCTCCTCTCACTTTTGTTAAAATAATTTGCAATTGTTACCAAAATACATGAGTAATGATTATTATCAACTGTTGTCAGTTGTACCAAAGAATATTTAAGTAATACTAGCACTGTACTACTACACCTTTTCCGATTTGTTATAACTACTGTATTTCATGAATCAATTTAAACTCATGATAACTCTTCGACAGAGGAATACATTTGGAGTTGTTTTATTTTCCAAGTGGGCAGTTTGCCATAGCTCATGAAGCGATGAAGGTATCCAAGTACTGTAGGTTTTTCATAATTTAGTAGCCTATTATGCAAATTCCGACATTCTATTTCTAATGGCCGATTGCACAGGAACCAATAATTTAATTAAACCACAAATAAGTTGAATCGTTTGGCGAAATCAATGAAAATATTTTTGCAGTCCATCAGAACTTGAATTAAAATCAGCTTCTATGCAATCAGCTGAATGTGTTTACCATAATAGAAGAAATCATAGTAAACAATTATTCTAAAGTGTGACATCAAATGGCCACACTGTGATTCTACAGTCTCTGTAGTTTTCTATTGTTTTTGGTCTCAGCTTGTTTCAACAGCTGAAAATAGGTCTAAGGCTAGGCGTACACCGGTTAGTCAAGACAATACGAGATTAGTCACAGTACTTCACATAGTTGTTTATGAAGCAACACACACCGATAAGTCATTGCATCAGTGTGTGCTGTTTCATAAGCAACTTTGTGAATTATTGTGTCTAAACGTGACTAATCTCGTCTTGTCTTGTCTTGACTAACCGGTGTACGCCTAGACTAATTCTAAAATAGTAAAGAACCTACACAGGAAGAAGAAAAACCGGTAAGGAGATGATGAAGAAGAAGAAGAAGTAATAGGAGAAAAAAGAAGAAGAAACCCGGTAAGGAGACGATGATGAAGAAGGGGAGAAGACAGGAAAATGTGAATTATTGTGTGAAAAGGAGTGAGGAATAACTGTAGTGGAATGACAAAGCATCGACAATTATTACAGAGTCCTTTGGTTGCGGTCTGCTGGAGAGTCTTGGTCTGCATGGCAGGGTCAACGCGTCAATAATTAGAGTAATCAGGTCCTAACTTCACCGCTTTTTCTACCAAAAACTCATGAAAAATGCACAACAAATTTAAATACTCCGATAGAAAAATCCTAGGTGATCAGAATACCTTGCATTCTGATCACGTAGCAGCATTTCATGTAAGTTTTGGTAGAAAAAGCAGAGAATACAATACTACTGTAGTAAATGTGTAGTAGTGAATTAACTTGATTGAAAGCTTTCTTAACTCATTGGTTCATAGTATTTATGTGAAAAAAATCAGCAGAACATCACCCGTTACCATAGAAATGTTTAATGAAGTTATTCGCCATCCGCCAACTTAAATGAATATACTCGTACCTATACAAAATTGAACTATTCTTTTATTGTAGTTTTAGGTGGGTTCTAAAGTGGGTCCTGCAGGATTGCATTAAATATAAGGCTAGGCGTACACCGGTTAGTCAAGACAAGACAAGACGAGATTAGTCACGTTTAGTCACAGTACTTTTAAGTTGCTGATGAAGCAACACACGTACCGATTAGACATTGCATCTGTGTGTGCTGCGTCATAAGCAACTATGTGAATTACTGTGACTAATCTTGTCTTGTCTTGACTAACCGGTGTACGCCTAGCCTTACTGGCCTCATTATTTGGGTTACTAAAGGCGACTTTCAACATATTATCCTTGTCCAGCCAAAACTCCCCGTTATTAGCTACCAATAACCTATTCATTAACTACACATCTAGGCAACTATCAATTATTTATTGTTCACTTTTACCAATTTCCTGGCTTCCTTCATACTCAACAAAAAACCACGCATAATAAGGATATTTTCCTTACAAAATATCAGTATTGCCAACTGACCAACATATTATCCTTGTACAGCGTAAACTCCCCGTTATTAGCTACCAATAACCTACTCGTTAACTACACATAGGCAACTATCAATTACTTATTGTTTACTTTTACCAATTTCCTGGCTTCCTTCATACTCAACAAAAAACACGCATAGTAAGGATAATATTTTCCTGACAAAATATCAGTATTGCCAACTGACCGGCGAACTAAAAAAAGCTTATAATAATAACACAACACTGTGCCAAACAAATTAATACTGTATTACAACACGAAAATTAGCCTCTATTTTTATGCACTTCGGTAAATTATCGTTTGTAATCAATATCCGGCTAAGAGTGAGAAAAGAACAGAGAGAAGAAGAAGGAGAAGGAGAAGAAAGAAGAAGACAATCCTTGAAATAAAGTAAATAGGCCTATCACACTCTTTGGTATAGAGACAATCTTTGTGCAAAATTTCAGCTTTATTAGTCAAGCATTCTTAGGCTATGCGTACACCGGTTAGTCAAGACAAGACAAGACGAAATTAGTCACGTTTAGTCACAGTAATTATAAGCTTATGAATCAGCACACACCGATGCAATGACTAATCGGTGTGTGTTGCTTCATAAGCAACTATGTGAAGTACTGTGACTAATCTCGTCTTGCCTTGTATTGACTAACCGGTGTACGCCTAGCCTAAGCGTTATGGACCTACAGACAGATAGACAGACAAATAGACAGACGCCATTTCATTCTCATAATAGTACACATTAATGATACATTCACAAATAATCCAAAACTCAGCAATTGATCCAAAAATTTAATTTAATCATCCACAAATTTATTCAAAATTGCATAAACTTTCTCCACAAATTTCAGCATAGCATTGATGGTATTTCTCAGTTCAAATCTGGGACATTTCGTGACTCTTTTTCAATCGACTCATGCCGCATAAACCAGTAAATTTTTATCAAATTTTATCGTCGACATTGAATATACTGCCCACTTCAACTGCATTGCTAGAATTGTCCGATTTCGAACTGTTTTTGTCCCCTACCAAATTGAATAGAAACTCAGCCATTTCTTCAGCAAAGTGTTCGTTTTTCGCCAGAGCTCGGCAGTGGTTGATCCATTTCTGAAAAGCAAAAATAAAATAGAAAATTAATTCGAAAGAAAATAGGAGGAAAATAGGCACTGAGAGGCCTAATATTGTCAGTATGACCAAAGACAATATTCTAATACTTATATACTGTACCGTGGATTGAATTGTAATATTCTACTATTACTTATATAGATTAAATTGAATTCAGAATAATCATATAGATAGAATAATTTATCATAGATCAAATTGATAGAATATCCGTATCTATAGTATAGAAGGCAAAGGTCTGACTCACTCAACACTAATTATCCTACTTGCCATGCAACTAGAGAGCTGAAATTTTGTATACTCATCCTTTATATAGGCATAAAATAGGACAAATAAGTTGTTGTTTTCATCTTGACTCTCGGACTCCGCAATAAATTGGACGGTCTCCGGGTAAAAGGGAATAAGTCAAAATACACTTATTACCTTTTACCCTCACAAAGTTATCTACTTAATACTTATTACAATATTCACATGGGTAAATTATATAGATACGGACTTATTCCCTTATACCCAAAGATAAAGCTGTCAAAGAAGTTGATTTTCAATAATAAAAAAAAATTGGAAAAATTGACTTATTCCCTTTTACCCGGAGACCGTCCAATTGAACCCCAAAATACTCACATTGTAATTATTATTAAGCTCCAAATCCTTCATGGAAGAATTCAAAAATGACGAAGCCACTTCATAGGCCTCAGTTAGGGGTGCTGATTTTGCAAAACTGTGATCATCAACTTTTTCCAAAAATATCTGAAATAAAATAAGCCATTTATGTTATTTACAGTAAAAATTTGACTGCATGTCATGAATTCTAGTGTTGAAAAAATAAGCCAATTAGGTACTTCTTCAACTAAAATGCTTCTATGTTCTGAGCAAATTTCGTCAATTGCATGACATATTCTTGTCAAGTAGGCCTACTATCATCTACAGTAGTATGAGCAATTTTGACTAATCTCAATTTGAAAAATGAAAGGATGAATGAAAGAATTCAATCATTACATACTGTTCAAGAGTTGCAGTGAATGATATGGTGCATTGTAGTGATATACATTCAATTTTGTGGATGGTGAATAACTTTAATTTATTGTTATTTATAAGACATAAATCAATAAATCGTTCTAAATTTCAATAAAAACCGATGATTTGGCGATGTGAGTTAGTTGTTTATCTGAAAAATTTGGAAAATAATATTGTATTTACCTGAATCATTTTGAAAAATTCACGCAATTTTTTGTTAGCCGTGGAAATCCGCTCTCTAGCCTCCTGAACATGTAGTCCTGATTGTTTGTAAAATTCTGAGAATTTCTGTTCATAAGCGTGAACCTTGCTCTTCTCAACGGTCAGTTTCTGATTGTAATTGTCTTCCTAGAGAATAATAAAGTGAACAAAATCACGAATGTAATTTTACTCTATAACAGTTAAATTAAATACCCAGAGAAAATGAGAAAACCCAAAATGGAAAATACAAAAATACATTCTATCAATATCTTTATTCAAACCCAGAAACTTGTAGTCTAATATTCCACAATTCATAATGCTTTTAATAAATTTATTATTTCATCTGTTTAAAACTTAGCCTACTGTATGATAACGTCAAGTGAAAAAGTTGTCTGTAATGAAATAAACTACAAATTTTGTTAAATTTTCGATATTTCTACTCATTGAGACATAACTAGACGTATCGTCTTCACACGATGCTGTTTTTGAGTTGTTTTCTTATTATAACACTGTTATTATTGATTATAAAGGAACAAATTCAACATATTCTTGTAGAAAAAACAATGATCTACAAAAAAGGTCTCTTGAAAAATTTTGATTAAAAGCGTATTTCAGGAGTTATGAACGGTTAATTTGAAAAGTTTCAACAAACGCTTCAAAATTCTACTTCCAAGCTGCATCTCAGACCTTCAGCTGAAATTGACGGCAGAATTGCAAAAAGAAACGCCCGCGCTACCTGTTGATAGAAACTGGAACTAATATTGACATCGCTTCGGTTATTGGTAAATTGTGGTCTAACCGTTCATTTCATCGAAAAAATGCAATGGACAAAAGTTGTAGACAATGAAATAAACTACAATTTATGTTTCTTACAAATTTCCGATATTTCCAGTCATTGAGTCATAATAAGTAAAAAAACTAGGCTAACCGTCTTTTTACGATGCTGTTTTTGAGTTGTTTTCTTATTATAACACTGTTATTATTGATTATAATGAAACAAATTTCACATATACTTGTAGAAAAAAGAATGATCTACAAAAAAGGTCTCTTGCAAAATTTTGATTAAAAGCGTATTTCAGGAGTTATGAACGGTTAACTCGAAAATGTTTATCAAACGCTTCAAAATTCTACTTCCAAACTACATCGCAGGCCTACAGCTAAAATTGACAGAATTGCAAAAAGAAACGCCCGCGCTACCTGTTGATGGAAACTGAAACTAATATTGACATCGCTTTGGTTTTTGGTAAATTGTGGTCTAACCGTTCATTTCATCGAGAAAATGCAGGAGACAAAAGTTGTAGACAATGAAATAAACTACAATTTATGTCCTCTACAAATTTCCGATATTTCTAGTCATTGAGTCATAATAAGTAAAAAAACTAGGCTAACCGTCTTTTTACGATGCTGTTTTTGACTTGTTTTGTATTATAACACTGTTATTATTGATTATGAAGGAGCAAATGCCACATCAACTAGTAGAAAAAACTATAATCTACAAAAAAGGTCTCTTGCAAAATTTTGATTAAAAGCGTATTTCAGGAGTTATGAACGGTTAATTTGAAAATGTTTATGAAATGCTTCAAAAATCTGCCTACTAACTTCCAAGCATCTTCGCCCTACAGAAGTCAACGGCAAAATTGCAAAAGGAAACGGCCGCTCTACCTGTTGACAGAAATTGAAACTAATATTGACATCGCTTTGGTTTTTGGTAAATTGTGGTTTATAATTCCTGAAATATGCTTTTAATCAAAATTTTGCAAGAGACCTTTTTTGTATAATATAATGTTTTCTATATTAATATATGGCATCTATCTCTTGAAAATCAATAATAGGAGTGTTATTATCAAAAAACAACACAAAAACAGCGTCGTGTGAAGACGGTTTGTCTAGTTTTTAATGAATTATGACTTAATGTCTTGAAATTTGAAAAAATATTACTGAACATGAATTGTAGTCCAGTTAATTTTTCACAATTTATCTTGCAAAAGTTTCATTAAAACATTTAAGCCACAATCTTCAAAAACAGAAGCAATCTAGTTCAAAATTTCTGCCAAGAGATGGCGCGGGCGCTTCTTTTCGCAATCCAGCCATCAGCTTTATGACTTCAAGTTGAGTTGCTTGGAAGCTTTACATCACATTTACTTACTTTTTCAGTCATAATTCCTGAAATATGCTTTTAATCGAAATTTTGCAAGAGATCTTTTTGTAAAATATAGTATTTTCTACAAGTTTGTTCTTTGAAAATCAATAATGACTGTTATATATCGAAAAACAACAAAACATAATTGTGTGAAGACGGTTTGTCTAGTTTTTAATGAATTATGACTTAATGTCTTGAAATTTGAAAAAATATTACTGAACATGAATTGTAGTCCAGTTAATTTTTCACAATTTATTCTCATACAAGTTTTCGATAAAACCAACTATTTAAGCCACAATCTTCAAAAAACAGAAGCAATGTCAATATTAGTTCGAATTTCTGCCAAGAGATGGCGTGGGCGCTTCTTTTCGAAATCCATCCATCAGCTTTATGACTTCAAGTTGAGTTGCTTGAAAGTTTTACAACACATTTACTTACTTTTTCATACAAAACGACTAAAATACGCATTCAATCTAATTTTAGGAGTAGCCTAATTCTTAAATTATAGTATTTTCCACAAGTTTGTTCCTTTAAAACCAATAATGACTGTGATATAATCGAAAGAACAACTCAAAAACATCATTATCTGAAGACGATTCGCCTAGTTTCTATCAAATTTAAACTCAATGACTAGGAATATCGCAAATGTTTCAAGAACATAAATTGTAGTCCATTTCATTGTCTACAGATTTTGTTCTTTGCATTTTTTCCACAAAATGAACGTTAAGCCCACAATTTACGAAAAACCAGAGCAATGTCAATTTTAGTTCCACTTTCTATCAACAGATAGCGCGGGCGTTCTATTTTGCAATCCAGCCGTCAATTCCTGTACCGTTGAGAAGCTTGGAAGTAGGACTTGGATTTTTGAAGCGTTCCATAAAAACTTTCCAATAAACCGTTCATAGCTCGTGAAATACGCTTTTAATCAAAATTTTGCAAGAGACCTTTTTTGTAGAGTATGGTTTTTCCTACAATTCCATATGGAATTTGTTTCTTCACAACCAATAATAAGTGTGTTATAATCGAAAAACAACTCAAAAACAGCATCGTTGAAAGACAGTTTGTCTAGTTTTTCTCAAATTATGACTCAATGACTAGAAATATCGAAAATGTTTCCGAATCATTAATTGTAGTCCATTTCATGGTCTACATATTTTGTTCAATGCATTTCTTCGATAGAGTTAACAGTAAGGTCACAATTTACAAAAAACCGGAGCAATGTCAATTTTAGTTCTAATTTCTATCAACAGACAGCGCGGGCGTTCTCTTTTTCAATCCAGTCGTCAGATACAGTGTATTGCTTTGAAGTAGGGACTTGTTACTATGAAAGTGTTCTCATACAAAATGTTCACTTTTCCCTATATAAGTTAACTCCTGAAATACGCATTTTATCGGAATTTTGAAAGTTCCTTTTTTTGTAGGAAATTATTTTTTCTGCAAGTATCAAGCGTTCTCTTTTAAAATGAGAATTGGATGAGTTATTATCGATAAATAACTTGGAAGCAGCTTCACATGACCAAGATT